>JASANG010003183.1:0-206395 GCA_030248215.1 Enoplolaimus lenunculus | reverse complement strand
TTTTTATAATATGTTTTACCCAAAATTTTTGATTCTAAAAATCGTTCATATTTTCATGCAGCTAGTTTAGATATGTATAATTTATCGCATGTAGCAACATCATACTATAAGCTTACTACATACAATGTCAGGTTCCATTCAAATTCTGTAGTAGCAAACTAGGCGAAAGTTTGCTCTAATTTTTGTGCAAATTTTCTTCGTATTTTGACTCAGATAAACGGCGTCGAAGTAAACTATGAAACTACGCAGCCCCGGTACATAGAGCCAACAATTATTTTTTAAGCATTGCCTAGTGTGTTGGCTTAGCGTATTGTTATGCAACAGTTGATGCTACATTATCTGGTTTTTCGTCATACTGTGCGTTGACTTTTTTAAAATCTGTAAAGAAAATTGTTTTAAAAACAGGAATATACATAGCTAGGTAGAGCAAACTATCATGAATGCGGATCGATTAAAATAATAATTGGTGGGGTTGGTGCATCGGTTATGAGTGACTTAATAATCTTGGTAAGTTAGTGGTTATGAGTGACTTAATAATCTTGGTAAGTTAGTATCAATTCAATTTTGTTTGTTGTTCGATCTTTTCAGTATCTATACCCGTATCAGAACAAAGTTACTTTTGTAAAGTTGTGAAACAAGTTGTTAAAGTGCCCCTAACCGGGCCATAGAAAAAGATATGTTTTGAAAATATATTTGATGTGTAACGGGTAAAGTTTAGAAACAAGGGACTCGAACAAATTTTGAAAGTTAAATTCACGTACTACCTTTTTTCACAAAAATCGGGCTTATTTTCTAGGACAGCATATTTCAGATTGCCAAAAAAGTTTTGGCGGTCACAAGCAAGCTGTGATGTGTCACACAGAAACATATTCACAGATTTGTTTGATAGTTTCGTAATTTTCTGAATTACCCGTTATCGCAAAAAATGACTCAGGGGATAGACGCTTTGAACATGCGCTGTGGAGATGTCATTTTCATCTTATTCAAACACCATGAAACAAATGTTTACCTATTTACTACTACTGGATATACTTAACTGAATTTCTAGACTGAAGTATTCATTGCTGGCGGTCGTAAACAATGACATTTTTAAACGGAACGAACCAGTTTTCTGTTGTAAGCTGCTCAGCCAACTTTTGCAAAACTGCAAATATTCTGTTTTATGCTTGTCTTGAAAATTTGGCGGACGAGAGTTTGTGAATATACTATCAGTGACTTACCGCAGGGGTCAATTAAAGTATCCCAAATTTGTAATTTATGCCGAACGCTGCTCAAAAAGTATCGCATCTGTGCTTATACCCATATCTATTTGAAGACGAAAGTTAAAGGGTGATAAATAAAGTAGTCATGTATTCAGCTATAGCCGCATAACCATCGTCGCAAAAGGGATATTTATTCAAAGACAGCTCCAAATGAAATCCTTAACCCCTTCTCACATTGAGTTGCCTGTAGGCAACTCAGCGCAGTGTATATACTGTAAATAATATATATCGCACCGTGTTTAACAATTGCAACACGTATACATAGTACTAAATCACCACAAGACGTGAGAGGCCCCTCGGGCTCAAGCGTCAAGCTCCTATAGCTGAGTGATGATGGTATACGCCTCCCACTCCAGCCACTGGAGTTCGAATCCTAGCATAAAAGTAGGTCTCAGGGGAAATAGAAAATATTCATGTGAGAAAGGGTTAAGTCTGTGCAACAAAACGGATGTGACTAAACGTTTCCAAAAAAAGTTGGTTGGTGCAAAAATTGGTATTTCTTGAATGGGAAACATGCGAATGTGTTGAAAACTGTCGATTTGTTCATAATTGCAGGCCGTTATGAACCAGTAGCGTTTTGAAGACTTCATGATGTATTTGGAGTAGTTTAGTAAACCGCAACACTTCAATTAAAGATACAGAAACAGCAAACTGCCGCTGGTGAAGCCAACCAAGGTTCGCATTACAATTCGAAATGTCGCACTTGTCCACTATAATTTTGTGTAGGTCACCTTTTGTTCTTCAATATCATATGATATTTGACGTTTTGTCTAAAAACTTTTTACGATATGTTTTCAATAGTCTGCGTGGTTGAATCAAATTGTCCTGTTGAATATCATTCGACAAGTTGTTAAAGTGCCCCTAACCGGGCCATAGAAAAAGATATGTTTTGAAAATATATTTGATGTGTAACGGGTAAAGTTTAGAAACAAGGGACTCGAACAAATTTTGAAAGTTAAATTCACGTACTACCTTTTTTCACAAAAATCGGGCTTATTTTCTAGGACAGCAGATTTCAGATTGCCAAAAACGTTTTGGCGGTCACAAGCAAGCTGTGATGTGTCACACAGAAACATATTCACAGATTTGTTTGATAGTTTCGTAATTTTCTGAATTACCCGTTATCGCAAAAAATGACTCAGGGGATAGACGCTTTGAACATGCGCTGTGGAGATGTGATTTTCAGCTTATTCAAACACCATGAAACAAATGTTTACCTATTTACTACTACTGGCACTAATAAGTGCCATTTTTCACGGCACAAATTTCTAACCCTGTGTGGATTTTATACAAAAATGATAATTTACAAACATAGATGGCAGTATGAAGCTTTATAACCAACTTTAGTTTTATCGAAATCTTAACCTTTGTTTTTGAGTGGCCCATTGTTCATAGCACAGTATAATGCGACGTCAGCCTTCGTCTCCGGCATAAAATCGACCTCTCCGACTAAGGCAAATTTTGGTTCAACTCTGACTCCGGTATTTTAACCTACGGTTGCTTCCTGGTCACGCTGTAAACTAATGCTAAATTACGCAAAATTATAAACAAATATATTAAGTTTCCAAAATATTGCACTTTGCCAGTACAATTCAGTACGCAGACTTCTCAAGGTTCTTCAAAATTTTATTATGAAACAAAGCGATTACAAAATTTGTCAAATTTCTTTTAACCGAAGGAAAACATCAAATATAATACTTTTATTTATGCCGCCCAAAAGCTGTGAATATGTTCTGGACACATCACAGCTTGCTTGTGACCGCCAAAACTTTTTTGGCAATCTGAAATATGCTGTCCTAGAAAATAAGCCCGATTTTTGTGAAAAAAGGTAGTACGTGAATTTAACTTTCAAAATTTGTTCGAGTCCCTTGTTTCTAAACTTTACCCGTTACACATCAAATATATTTTCAAAACATATCTTTTTCTATGGCCCGGTTAGGGGCACTTTAACAACTTGTCGAATGATATTCAACAGGACAATTTGATTCAACCACGCAGACTATTGAAAACATATCGTAAAAAGTTTTTAGACAAAACGTCAAATATCATATGATATTGAAGAACAAAAGGTGACCTACACAAAATTATAGTGGACAAGTGCGACATTTCGAATTGTAATGCGAACCTTGGTTGGCTTCACCAGCGGCAGTTTGCTGTTTCTGTATCTTTAATTGAAGTGTTGCGGTTTACTAAACTACTCCAAATACATCATGAAGTCTTCAAAACGCTACTGGTTCATAACGGCCAGCAATTATGAACAAATCGACAGTTTTCAACACATTCGCATGTTTCCCATTCAAGAAATACCAATTTTTGCACCAACCAACTTTTTTTGGAAACGTTTAGTCACATCCGTTTTGTTGCACAGACTTAACCCTTTCTCACATGAATATTTTCTATTTCCCCTGAGACCTACTTTTATGCTAGGATTCGAACTCCAGTGGCTGGAGTGGGAGGCGTATACCATCATCACTCAGCTATAGGAGCTTGACGCTTGAGCCCGAGGGGCCTCTCACGTCTTGTGGTGATTTAGTACTATGTATACGTGTTGCAATTGTTAAACACGGTGCGATATATATTATTTACAGTATATACACTGCGCTGAGTTGCCTACAGGCAACTCAATGTGAGAAGGGGTTAAGGATTTCATTTGGAGCTGTCTTTGAATAAATATCCCTTTTGCGACGATGGTTATGCGGCTATAGCTGAATACATGACTACTTTATTTATCACCCTTTAACTTTCGTCTTCAAATAGATATGGGTATAAGCACAGATGCGATACTTTTTGAGCAGCGTTCGGCATAAATTACAAATTTGGGATACTTTAATTGACCCCTGCGGTAAGTCACTGATAGTATATTCACAAACTCTCGTCCGCCAAATTTTCAAGACAAGCATAAAACAGAATATTTGCAGTTTTGCAAAAGTTGGCTGAGCAGCTTACAACAGAAAACTGGTTCGTTCCGTTTAAAAATGTCATTGTTTACGACCGCCAGCAATGAATACTTCAGTCTAGAAATTCAGTTAAGTATATACCAGAGTAAAACTACAACTTGTTATTTTCGCCACGTCTATGTTTTTATTCAAATCTCTCTGTATCCCAAATTTTTTTCAACTTCCACTACTTCCCAACTACTAAATCAGCACTGAGACCGTCGTAGTTACCTACGCCAAGAAGCTATTGGTTCAGTATGAAACCGGTTATACAATTTATTAAAAATCCAGAAGACTATGGAAGCAGGCTACCTCAATTTTATAATGCCTAACTGCCAACAGTTATGATCCATTATGATCCCATATGATACCTACTCAAAAACTGGTCTGTCTCAAATTGTACTATAGTTATCTAATTCTAATCTAAATTTAACTTGCAAGACTATCAATATGCGATTCACACCAAACCAGGTAAAATCTAAAAACTAAACTGAAGCCGCAAAAGTAAGACTGAATTTCATAATAACAACAATATTGATCATGGTAACTGGCTATCCAGCCTCCATATCCGTCTAACTTTTAGATAAAGACCAATTGCACATAATATGATGCCTGAATAAAACAACAAAATATCGTCTAAACCTGGCTAGCAAAGACATTTACGCTGAGTCTTCACAATGCAACTATTTAGTGGCCACACCGGGATTAGGTTAAAAACTCGTCGCGGGAAATTTGCCATTGCATAAAACCCTAATTAGTACCAACGCCTAACTCTAATGTAAGTTCTATGAAATACTTGGTTGGATCAAGGCTTCGGTTAACAGAAGTCGTACTTTTGGGTTCGGCTTCACTTTTGATTTTAGTTTTAATTTAAAATTGAACGAGTTGCCGAGTCACTTACAAATTAAAATATCTGAGCTAAATTCAAGTTAAACAGACTGTATATTTTAGGAACTTTGTTTATAATTTTTTCAACACAACCAACTATCTAGCAATCAAGTACGTTTTTAAATAACACTGTTGAAACGGAGAAATTCGGTCAAAAACGCAACGCAGTTGGTATATTTTGTACTACACGCACTTTAAATTCCAATGAGTTGATTTTAACTCAGAATGAGTTGAATCACTAAGTTTGAGTTAGGACTATCAGAACTCACAGTTCTGAGTTGATTCAACTCATTCTGAGTTGATTTTAACTCAGAATGAGTTGAATCACTAAGTTTGAGTTTGGACTATCAGAACTCACAGTTCTGAGTTAAACTACTGATTTAGTTAAGCAATTCACCAGGAGTCAACTCAACTCACAGTGAGAATAAGTCAACTCAGAGTGAGTTAAAGTTTTACTGTTATTAACTCAAAAATAACTAATTTTCCGCTAGTTGATTAATTAACTCAGAATGAGTTGATTTAACTAAAATGAGTGAATCACTAAGTTTGAGTTTGGACTATCAGAACTCACAATTTGAGTTAATTAACTTATTCTAATAATTAATCAACTAAAACAGCAAAATTAGTTATTTTTGAGTTAATAACAGTAAAACTTAACTCACTTGAGTTGACTGATTCTCACTGTGAGTTAGTGACCCAGGTGAATCTTAACTAAATCAGAATGAGTTAATTAATCAACTCAGACGGAAAATTAGTTATTTCTGAGTTAATAACAGTAAAACTTTAACTCACTCTGAGTTGACTGATTCTCACTGTAGTAATTGACTCCGGTGAAGCTTAATAAATCAGAATGAGTTGATTTTAACTCAGAATGAGTTGAATCACTAAGTTTGAGTTTGGACTATCAGAACTCACAGTTCTGAGTTGATTCAACTCATTCTGATTTAGTTAAGCAATTCACCCGGAGTCAACTCAACTCACAGTGAGAATCAAGTCAACTCAGAGTGAGTTAAAGTTTTACTGTTATTAACTCAGAAATAACTAATTTTCCGTCTGAGTTGATTAATTAACTCATTGGAATTTGCAGTGCGAATGCAGTAAAGTTTCATACTCTGTAATACGGAGTATGACACGCCTTCATTCACAGAACGTATAATCAGGTTACAAACTGAAGGATTCAAACATATAAAACAACATCAATCACATTCCCTTAGCCAGCTCATCTTGCTAAAAATTCCAAAAAAGTCTTAAGGAAGGGTATACATAGGGTTTCGATAATTTACAAGCAAAATGTTTGCAATTTTGTAGGGAGGAACCAAAATTTTTTCAAAGGGACTCAGCCCTCCCCTGCTTCCTTGGCTAAAGAGCCCGACCAGTCACTAATTAATTTCATTAAAAATTTGTCATACCGGCTGCTACAGACGCATATTTCACTATTTATATTCTGCTAATAATTCTCATCAAGATCGCAGCAACGGGTACCAGGCATACCCTCGTCGTGATACGACACCACTGCGCTGACGGCACTGCGTTGGTGATATGATTAGCGGTTTTGCTATTTATTGAGATTTCGACCAACGTTAATATTATATTGGTGTAATGTTCTTAGAAAACCAAACACTAAACCTATGCCTGAAGCCTTAGCGTTAGGATAAGCCTTTCACTTAGGCTAGGCAGCCTAGCGAAAACATAAGTCTGACCAAAAATTAGTCTAACTATTAAGCTTTTTAAGCTAATCTATTGAGTACGGTCAAAAATTAAACAATCTATTTGTGCTTTGCAGCTATGACGGCCTATGTTACATTTAGAGACGTCTTGTTTTACCGCGGAACTTCAATAGTCGCCGGAGTGTAAACTTATACTACTGCTGTTCGCGAACAGCAGAAAACGAAACTTAAAAGTTTGTACGAAATATGAAAAACATTAGGTACATATTAATGCTATGGGTCATCCACGTTATACTGTCTACGCTACTGTTAAAAATCCACACATTTGGCTGCAGTGGCAGTACAAACATTACTGTTCTTATGATAGGACTTAGCAGCAAGTATACTAATGTTAGTGTGTTTTGGTGGCCGTTCCTTCATAGGGAGTAGGGACAATGTGGGCACTGTTTGGACACAATGTCTGATGTATGGTTTACTTTAATTTTCACCGTTGTGTGGAATTTCACACCGGCTATCGCCGACGTCATATACTAATCGCAAAACGGCAATATGCAGACTGAAATTTTGACTTTTTGAAATTGAACAAACTAAATGACACTTCATTACAACTTGAAATATAGTGACTGTAGACATTTTATGAATAGGAAAATCCTTCGGAGCAAGTCAGCTATGCCTAAACTCTAAAGTACGTTGCTTAATAATAGGCTTAGAGAAGTAAAAAATAATATCTGATTTTGTTTTTACAAAATCCTGTTTCCAGACTATATATATGTATATATACATATATATGTATGTATATATACAGCAGCTGTTGATGCCTCAATTTAATAAAAAATGTACTGTGTCATTGCCTTAAATCTGAAATTCACCAACTGTTATATAATATTATAAAACTGCCATGGGCATCTTCTATTGATAAGAAACACGCGGTATCATACTTTCTATAATTTATTTTTGCATACTAGCCTTCGATCGGTAGCATTATTTAGTAGCATTCAAGTATCAATAGACTGCCGATTTTAGGCAAGTTAAGTTTTCAAAGCAGTTGTCTGTCAAATCTAAAATAAAGCACTTTTTCGACGATGATGCATCTACGACATTTCGAATCAGTACATCTGTTGTTTAAAAGATTTGAAAACCTGTCATATGCAAGTGTCGATTGCCGGTGTGAATTTCCACATGACGCTGAAAATTAAAGTAAACTATGCATGATAGTTCGTTCTGAGACGGACCCTGTATCATTAAATATACTCCCTTCGGACAGATTCTGTATTATGTAAAGAGCGGACTCAATTCTGACAGACACAAGACAAAACAGATGTCCTTTCTATGACGTATTGAAAAGGTGGATGTGGATGTGCTATAAACGTGACGAACAATACGCCGTTGTGTCAGTTGTCTGGTTATGGTATATACACTGGATGTGGGTGACGTTTGGATTGTTATTAGGAAACACTGCATTTACAAACTTATTGGGACTCGCATGTGGGTACAATTTTTTCGGTTGCGTAGACTAACGTGGATGACCACAACTGTTTTAATTTATTCTAAACTACAAGTGAAATATATAGAAATAAAGAATTTTATGGGAGATCAACGTTAAAAACACAAGCGCTACTGTAAAAATTGTCTTACTCTTTTTTGCTCCTACGTTGTTCCAGGGGATTCAGTTGTTGCAGTACTCAAGATGTCCACTGGTTGTTCCGATACTATACTATGACAATTAACATGGCATATGCCCTGGATAGCAACTTGTTTGTCGTGAGTCCCTTGGAAGAGACTATAAGCATTGTGTTATGTTAGCTGCTGCGTGCAATTATGTAGAAAGTGTGGTTGGTGGGAGTTTTGATTGTGGGGAGGAATTTTGTGTGTTTGGGGTTTGTGTGGGTGGTGAATTTGGGTGCGTTGTGATATGTGTAGTATACGGGTGGTATTCTTGTTATTTTTCGGGGTGTTTGCGCGGGAAGCTAGTGGCGAGAATATTCTTTGTTGTGTGCGGTGCGGGTTGGGCGGTTGCTAGAATATATGTCTTTCTAGTATTATGATAATGTTATTTAGCTGTATGTGTGTTCTGCTATATATGCGCGGTGTCTCTGAGAGAGCTGTCGTTCGAGGGCGCTGCTATAGCTGTGGTCTCGTTGCGCTCCTAGTGGGGACTTTGTGATAATCTCTTTGATTTGTGAGAGGGTACTCTATTCGGCCTCTCTCGGTGCGCCTAGGCTTAGGGGTTTTCTATAGCGCTGCTGACTGTATCTTCATAAATATATGTCTGTGGAATGTTGGAGGAGCAGACGGGGGGGGGCAGGAAAGCTCTATGCATCGGGCGCTTGTCTATGCGCTCCTGGGCTGCGGCGTGTTTGCGGGATTCGTTACGGGGTGCGATATGGTTCGTTGTTTTCGTATGTTCGGGTATTGGGTGAAAGTCGTGTTATTTGCTTTGAGTTGTGGTATTGTGATCTGGTATTTTGCTTTTGTTTTTGTTGTTATGTGTTGTCTTTTTTGCTTTGTTTGTTATGGTTTGGGTGGGGGCTGTCAACATAGAAAATGTTTTATGTATATATAGACTAATAAGGAAGACAAGCATGCTCTCATGCGGGATTCATTTTATAACGGGGCAGGTGGGACACGGTTTGTCCATGTTGATTTGATGTTGGTCGGAATATGCGAATATCATATGATATTCAATTTGATGAGTAGATGATTTTGAGTGATGTATCAGGGATGTTATGAAGAAAGTTGGAGCAGATAAGTGCTTTAATACATAATGCTGTAAATCGTTTCGAAGATCGCTTAATTATAATTAAAATTAAATATTAAATATAGGATTTCCAGGCGACTCCCACTCGAATAAAACGTCCTGAACGCAGCCAACAAAAAAAATGGAAACAC
The DNA here is from genome assembly GCA_030248215.1 of Enoplolaimus lenunculus. Taxonomy (NCBI): domain Eukaryota; kingdom Metazoa; phylum Nematoda; class Enoplea; order Enoplida; family Thoracostomopsidae; genus Enoplolaimus; species Enoplolaimus lenunculus. Next base: position 196,753 of record JASANG010003183.1, on the reverse strand, counting down.
ATGTTTGACCTAACCGGTTTTAGATATATGGGTCAAAGATCTGACAGTCAGGGTGTCGTCGCCGGTTAAGTGAGCTAATGCAGTTTTTTTTGTGACCCCTTCGTGTCTAGGTAGGAATCTGAATTTCAGACCTTCGAGGATCGCAGTAACGGACACAGGATTCCGAGGCAAGCTCTCTACCGGTGCACCACGCAGCCCGCTTGTCCAACACTCTTTTTCGTGCACTAAATGTGTCGACCGTATGTAGTCGGTTAGCGAATAATACAATGTGCACTGCATGTTTTGCCTATATACCAATACAAGCATGAAAAATTTACTAAGCTAGCTGTTCTCTATATCAATTTTCGATTTCAAGAGTTTAACGTTTCGTGATGCAGTAACAGCAGCAGAAGTAGATCCAAAAATTTCTCACTGGGGGCGGGCTGGCACATGTAATGGAACGAAAAATTGTAATGGAGAGACGTTATCTACCAAAAAATTTTCTCAAGGGGTAAAATTGTAAGGTAGTAGTGATCTTACCATTTTATCACAGTTTTAGAAAAATATTATTTTTTACCAAAAATTTTCCGAGGGGAAAAGATTGTTGACTGCAATAGGTAAGAAGTTCGATTCCCAGCGTGGCCCTTAACTATGGGCACAGACCGTATAGTTTTAACATCCTTTTGTGTTTTGACGGATAGTAGAGTTGACTTTTTATAAAATAGTAAGAATTAACCTGTTAATACCAAAATGCTAGGTGCGTTTGTTATTGCCGGTTGAGCCCGTGGTAACGGGAAACTTAGTGTTCGAAATCGCTAATGTTGATCATGGTGGAAATTTTGAGTGGTAGCGATAATTTTACTCACAAAATTAGGCACTTTAAGTACTTTTTTTAAAGAAAAATCTAATTGAACCACTCGTTATCGTTCACATATGTAACATGTTAACACACTTTAAAGTTGAACCCGTACGTATCTATTACATGATAATTAAAAATTATGCAAAAAGTGTCTTTGACGGCCTAACAATTTAAATTTGTAAGGTTTAAAAATGCTCAAGCGGGGCTCTAAAATCTTGATCGTTTAAGCGCAGTGTCGGGGTGGTCGCCACTAGCAATCTTCAGCGGTTGTGCTGGTGTATGGATACAACGCAACGAAACAAGTTTCGCCGGCCTCTCGATGTCTGTCAAATAGCTTTGATATATGGCTCATATTTATTTAACAGATGAAAAATTATCAAGATTTATTTCTTCAGTAGCTATCACGTTCCATTGAATGTATTTCTCTTTCAATTATTTTGCTTTTCTAGGTTATCATTTAAACGGGTTATTGGAGTGAATCCGGTAATATCGCAGCGTACAATATGTATTAATTCGCATTTATATCGTTAAGACTACGAGATATAATATTGTAATATTAGCTAAATAATCGATTTTAATAGCTTTTGAAATTTATCAACAGTTTGCGAAAATGCCGGTTTTTCATACGAAAACTATTGAGGGTATTCTGGATCCTGTTGCACAACAGGTGAGTGAGTTATACTCATGCATATTGATCAATAATTTGCCGTACACTGTGGGGAAAACAAATTTCTGTTCTACATACGACGTTTTATGTACGTATCTATACAGTCACTGCCAAAATTACACTTACGAAACCAGTTTTCTAGTTTACAGGATAGTTTCTAAATTAAATGAGCGCCGTTAAGTTTTAATTTTTTTGAAATATGCACGTACGTAGTGTACAGCGTCTTCGGTACGTGCGTATTTTTCCATCCATTGTTGTCAAATGAATTGTCCCGGTTGGTTTATAGCAAGGAGCGACCTGACCTGATGTACGGTGTTGGATTAATATCAGGCAAAACCACACATCTTTATCTGGAATAAAGAAAAAGAAGATATATACCGTAAATTTACGGATAGTGGACAATTGCGGTTGTAATGGCTGCCGAATATCTTAAAATTACTTTTGATTGCATTTTCCGGCAAGTAAAGGAACTGCCAATTGTAATAAACATATACATTTACTTCCTTGCGAAACGAACGCTTCAAACAGTGCAGATTACCGCATTATTTAGAAATTATTCGCCACGTATGTACGTTTAATATATCTTGTCGCACCCTGGTTTGTAGCTGAGGTCACGTTACTGTATTTTTGATTTGGTAGCCTAAGTATACATTATGTAAAATTCTGTTTTTCTTCTCAGAATACTAAAATTCTTGTTCATGTTGCGGTAACTAAAATCTAGTTTCAACTAAAAACTTGCTTTACCGCATACGTGACTGGCAATTTTCAAACTTTCAACACTTGGATGATCTCAGAATTGAGTTTTGATATTATTAATAGGATTTTAAAACTCAACCCTGAATTTCGAAGCCGGAATTAGATGGTCGTTTGTTCGTACCAAATTTAAGAAATTGGAACAGTTTCGTTATGCATTAACTACACTGAGTAACTTTAATGCTTACGGTGGCGTTATATGTATATAGATATACCACAATTTAAAAAATTTTGTTTCGAAATTGTTATGCGATATATACATTGTCGCAGTTTTGTGCGTTACTGTACGGTGTCGGACGGTACAAGACAAAATTAAACTAATCAACAAACTTTGGTGTCACCAGTACTTACAGTAGTAGTTTGGATCAACGGACTCTGGTAAAAATGCTATACCCGTTTCCGTTTATTTGTAACAATGTGGTTTTATCTTGGTACAAATGTGGCCAATGTTACTTTAAGGGCGTAACAGTAGAGTAAGTGTATTCCTAAGCCTAAGCGTTGCAAAATGAGTTCCTAATCCTAAGCCTAAGCCAAAATATGTAATCTAGAATCCAAAACTAATATCATTATTTATACGTCCGAACTGTAAAATTGATTTTCTAATTTGTAGTTGCTATGGGGTTTTGTTACTAGGTACATTGTGCTAATCGATGCGTTGAATTCAGAGAAAACTTGTCGGTTGGGCGGACTATAATGAAAAGTCTGATGTTCAAATTAAGGAATAAAAATGTAGTATTTTCTACAAATTTTTCGCAGTTTGGCAGCTTCGCGTAAATTTGCCTCTTCAGTTTTAGTTTTAAAACTATGGGATTCTTTTCGTGTGAGGGCGGGATTTGGGTACGTACGTACTTATCTTTACTGTTTATCTATTACAGTGCTCAAACGCTAACACCGTTTGTCTACAGAATAGACGAAGTATTGAGAGAGTACAGACATGTGTATAATCTATGCAGTTTCTGGGGCGGTTAATTATTGCAGACACAGATTGCTTGATAGCTGTTTTGATTCCCGTAAATTCTAATCGAGGGAGGAGAGTGTACGGCCCTCGACAGAAAAAATTGAGAAAATAGCATACGTAGTGTTCTAACAGCGACACCGTTTAATTGTACAGTCGTCTATCGAAAGTGTTTGAGTAGGGTGATGGCATTCTTGTCGGGCGCAACCAGACAGCGTCGCAATGAAAAACATTTTTTTTTAAAAATTTGCTACTCGGTTCCGTTGCAGCAATTCATGTGCATTGTCGTAGTGTTGTTATGGACGCGGCCGAATGACATTACGTAAGCCTAAACATATTGACGGACGACCAATTATTGAGTTGATAAAATTTCGGATTACAAGTTGTTTGTCGACGAATTGTCGGGTGTTGAATTGTCGTAATTGTTTTGCTAAACGGTATTTATAACGCAATGCTTATCATTTGTGCTTACTCTAGTGCTAACGCGGTGTGTGTTCAATTTGGCTTTGGGTTTTGTACGTATATACCCGGTGGTATACGCACGTTTTTAAAGGCTATCAATTTGTTTTTACAATTTTATTTAATTTGTACGGTTGTACGCTGGTTTGGGGTATACGTATATTGTTTGATTGGAGTAATATTTTTGGCGAAAGCAATTTTTCAACTTGATTTTAGATTTATCTTTTGTATATACGTACGCATGTGCAAACGGTTTCGAAGGGGCGCATACAAGATGGGATTCGGGGCGTTCGGAAATTTTTGAAGAGACGAGAAAAAGCAGTTTTAGTCTTAGGTTTAGGTTTAGGCTTAGGTTTAGGTTTAGTTTTAGTAGGCTTAGGCTTAGACAGGATTTAGAGTATACATCGAGCAAAATTTGAGGGTTTTGTACTCAGTGGAATGAAATCTTTGGATGGCTTTCGATTGTGCTCGAGGTGGTAGAATATAAAAAGTTGAGCTTGCGTGCAAAATAGATGTTTTTTATTTATTTATTTATTTATTTATTGTTGTTCATTTTTGTGTGTAGGGTATTTTGTGAATGTGTAGAGATAGGCAGTTGGCACCGCTGAGTGTTGGGTGTACAGGTCCATTGGTGAGAAATAGTGTTTTTTACACATAGGTGTATATGCGTTTTGTTTCAAATCAAATTTAATGGGTGTTTTGACGAGGACCACATGCCGTTTTCGTAGCTTGGTAGTAGTAGTTTAATTTAAGTAGGGTAATATAATATGTATATATATATTGTATATTATGTATGTATGGAGCTCAGAAGATCAGAATAAACATTGAGAAACGGAGTAAAGTAGATTTGATGTTTTGTGTTGGGTTTCCTCTCTCAGACAGATGGTATTGGAGAATTTGATCGGGGGGCGGGCGGGTAAAGACAATATCAACAGGTGCGCTTTGCGTACCTTTTTTAAAAGGAATGTCGGCTTACTGCGACTTTTACGTATATCTGTAGACTAGTATATACGTACGTATGTATGTATGTAAATGTAACTATGAGCGTAGTTAGGGTTTTGGAAATGAAGTCACGTCGTATAAGAATTGCGGCCCATGTTACTTTAAGGGGCGTCCAGGCTTCTGGTGGGTCCATAAAAAAAGTAGGTTTAGATTCTAGATTACCATTTTTTTGCTTAGGCTTAGGCTTAGGAATACGCTTGATCTACTGTTACGCCCCTTAAAGTAACATTGGCCAGAATTACGAAGGGGTTCCTTGTGTTACATAATGAAAAGTACCTAATTTTTTTAATAAAATCCCAAGGGGGGTGGTTTCGGGAACTCCTCTGGCAAAGGCCGTGAATGTAATATGCGTACTGGTAGGTGTACCACGAACACATGAGATTTATTAAGGTTTAACGTACAGCTCGATGGAGTTTATGGGACTGCTAACATGGCCTCTGGTTCGCACACGGATGACATCCTGAGATATATTGTTGACGGGGCTCAGGCCTTTTTGCTCTCTCTGGTGGTGGGTCGGGGACAAAGTCTTGCTCAGGGGCAGAGGAACGCTGAAAAGTTTGTATTTTAAAAACAAATGCGCGTTTCGAACTGAATGTCTTGTAACGCCAACCGATGTGTGTCTGGAACCCAAAAAGTTTCAAATTTCTACTTCTAACTAACCTATATATATTTTACACTTCAAATATATCGAAAAGTCAGCGTTAGCTAAGCGTTTCTTTAACCGATATTTTGTATAATTCATTACATACGTGATTATTAGGTATCTAATGAATTCCATTTATCAATTATTCACAAATGAAAGCTAATGATGTATTTTGTTACAGGTATCTCGATTGGTGATTCTGTACGAAGAAGGCGAACAAGGCGAAGCGATGCCAGATTTAACGAAACCGATTAAAGCGGTGTCAGCTGCGGTGGCCAATTTGACAAAGGTAAGATTTAGTATTAAATTGACTGCGGTCAAAATTGTTATTACAGCGGGGAGGGGGGAGAACAAAAGTTTTAAACTGGATGCATAGCCAGTCTGAATACCGTTTTGCTAAGGACCTGATTTATGTACGGCATTTATTATCTTGACCGGATGTAGCTTCTCCGTTTGTGTACTGAGGGAAAATATTTGCGTTGCACAACAGTGTTATATGTTATGTTTACTGAAACAAACTTTACATTACTAACTTGGGTTTGTTTATTTTCACTTCAGTATGGAAAATTTTTGGCGTTGTTGACTTGCGCGGAAATGCAATCTTAGTACGATGCTAAGTATGTTCTGACGATATTTTCAGGTCGGTTACGAAACTTGTCATTGCTCCGATGATTATATTTTGAAGCAAGATATGCCGCCAGCATTGAATCGTGTTGAGGAAGCATCCAAATTCCTCGAAGATTCGTGTTCGGCGCTTGTTGCAGACCCATATTCGCATGACGGGCGCCGGACGCTGATAAATGGAGCACGAGGTACAAAGTGATTTAGTTAACGCAAAGTGTGAGATAGGTAGCTGTATTTCTCCAACTGTGTTTGGTGCGAAATTTCAGTTATAGAGTATACTGAGTAGGGATGTGCCGATTAATCAGCATCGGTAATAATCGGCAGTTTTCGTGAGTATCGGAATCAGCGCTGCAAAAAAATGCGAAAAAATCGCCGATTCTTTGCCGATACTTTATGCACATTACAGTCAGTTGGAATGCTAAGCAGCGTGTACTAAAGTAGGAATCGGCATCGGCAAAATGTAAAAATAAGAATCCGCATTGACATCGACAAAAATTTTGGTAGCGACACATCCCTACAGCTTTAAGACAAATTATGTAACTGTGCGGTTAATAGATTTTGTAGGGGATTGGGTTCTTAATCCTCAGCTAATTTTATCATTAGGCCCGTTGCCAGAGGGGCCAAGGAAAACTGACTCTTTCCTGGTGAAATTTTTTAATAACCTCGCTTGTAAATCATGTGAAATGCTTGCATGCACGACTTAAAATTTTTAGTAACACCCCAGACATTTGTGCTACGGGCTGGTTTGGTTAGTGTTAACAATTCTTTATATAAAAGTGCCCAAGTTCATAAGGGGGTACGAAAATTTGTAATTAAGTTTGTTTATTTTATGTTATAAGACTTTTTAGTTTTGTATCGTTTGATTTTCAGGCATTTTACAAGGTACTTCGGCATTGCTGCTCTGCTTTGACGAGTCAGAAGTGCGAAAAATTATTCGAAATTGCAAAAAAGTATTGGATTATCTCGCGGTGGCGGAAGTAATCGAGTCAATGGACGATTTGATTCAGTTTGTTAAGGTACTAAAAGTTTATTTGACTTGAAATTACCTCTGTTTGTTCAAACATTTTCAGTGTTGAATTCATGAGCGCGGAATAATGCCGGAGAATACGTTGGTTTCATAGACGGTATATATATATACCCTGGGAGTTTGCTACTGATTCGACCCACTAAACCTCCAATCAAAATCTTGCGCTTGTCCCGCCCCTTGTTACATATTTTTAAGCCTTAGAATTTTTGCTTTTTTGAGCGTCAGACACACTTTTGTATAATTTTTCAGTTATACGAGCGACTAGGCATGGTTAAATGAGATTTTTTTTATAAACGGTAATTTTGTCGGTGAAAATTACCCACTTTCCTACTCAAGATTCTGCTGTCGGTTGCAAACCGCTAGGCCCCGGTTGAATCACTCCATCGGGAAACAGTATTTTCGTAATTTTCGATGCGATCTTACTGAACTCGGCCAAAATACACAAACTTTTCTTTCACGCGCTTTTGTATAATCGGTATTAACTGTAGCTATTGTTTGGTTTTATGAAGATTTCATGTATATTAAAAATCCAGTTTGTGTAGTAGACACAAAGAAGCGGCTTGGAAGGCTGTAATATTGTGCAGAAAATTTCAAGAGGTTGAAGCCATTTTGTTCGTCATAGCTACGAGACAGGGCAACCGTTGATTTATGACGAACGTATCAGTAGAATGTTGCCATAAATTTGGTATTATTTCAGGATATTAGTCCATGGCTGACTCGTGTTTCAAAAGATGTCGAAGAACGACAAAAGGAATTGACACATCAGGTTTTTGGGGTGGGGTGGGAGCAAGAGAAAGATTTGTTGCGGTAATTAGTTGTAGAATTTATAAGTTATTGCTAACGGATTTTTGTGTTTGAGAGTAAATTTTGTTAAAAGTTTATAGAGCGGTTGAAGGCCAACCGGTGGCTGAGTAATGATTCACGTAGATTTGTATAATTTTCTTATTGTGGTGAAGTTGCTTAAGCGGAAAAGTTGCTTGCATATTTAGGTTTGCGATTTAATTTAATTTCTTGAAATAATATAACTGAGCCAGAAGTTTTAGGTTCATCGTGAAATTTTGGTTCGATCAATGGATTCTGTGAAAACACTGTCACCGATACTGATTTGCTCAATGAAAATTTTTATTCAGATTCAAAATTCAGGTAATTATGTTGTTCCGTTATTTTGTACAAACATGCGTAGATTCAAGTAGTTGTGATAAATTTACTCTCATATTGTTTCGGTAACAGCTGGGTTTACGTTCTTTGTAGTTTAATTCAAATAGGGCGGATTAGGGTGGCGCTATGCTCGTCGTGCGGCGCCGTTCGTCACATTGCGTTGTCGTACGTAAATTACACACGTATGATGCTGTGTAGTGACGGACGGCGCCGTATGGATATCGCACGGTGACAGACGGCACCGTACGGGTGACGGACAGCGCCGGACGCGTGACGGGTGGCTCCGAACGTCAACAAAAGTATAGTGCAACCCTTAAGCCAACGTCTTCAGCTTGATTTGGTCTGCAGTCTTTTATCTGTTAGCTTGTTTGGATAGTACATGCCTTCTTTTTACGAGTTTAATAATTAGATCATAACGCTCCATTGATAAAACAGCTGTTCTTATGTGACTCAAGTATCGCTTGAATTTTTTTGTTTGTTTGTGCGTTTGTTTGTTAGATTCTTTTTTGAGTGTCTGATTGTGTTTTAATTCATTTTGTTTGTGTTTTAGGTGGAAAAGGAATTGACGAGGCGGCCGAAAATCGCAACTATATAGTCAGTCGGGCACTCGATGAAATGAATGAAATCATTCGTGTGTTGCAGTTGACATCGTACGATGAAGAAGAATGGGACGCCGATAACCTGTCCGTTATGAAGAAAGCGTTGGTATGTTTAATTGACCTATTCAAGGCAAATAAGGGCCATATCTTTTTCAGATTTGCTCCAAGGAAAATGGCTTATGGGTTTGCACAGTCACGTGGATGATTTATTTGTAGAGGCAAACGACCTCACTTTAACCATAGAATTACGCAGGGCAGAAAAAGGGTATTACCTTCGTGCCCTACGCACAACAAAAGACTTTATTAAGAGGTCTTAAGGACTGCACCTGCTCTCGAAATTTTTTCATTGTTTTGTGCTCGGCTTGGTTCTGCAGAAATTTGTCATACTGCTTTTGTGCCGCACACTAAACAAAATGGTTATTTTCTTATGTCCGAATCTGTGCATGGATGGGCTTTCCTTATAGCGGCAAAAATTGACTATTTTGGCTCGCGGACCCTGAGGTTTTAAACCTGCAATATTGTAATTCATGTACTCTTCAATAACTGGCATGCAACAGGTAAAACTTTGGTTGTTGTTCCGTAATAGTGCCTCATCGGTATTGAATAAAATTTCGGGCGATATTTTTTATTTTAGAACGCAATTCAAAGTCTGCTACAGCATGCACTGGACTGGCTCGGTGATCCTCGAGCGCTTCGCGGTGGAATTGGTGAGAAATCGATTAGACGTATACTACAACTGTCAGAACGTATTGCAGATCGAGCGTTGCCGGAAGATGCGGCTGCTATTCGCCGATGCTGTTCTGATATTGCAACGATGACCGATTCGTTGACGGAGTTGAGACAGAATAAACAAGTTAGTGATAGGGGTGGGATCAAAAAGGCGAGTACAGGTATTGGACAAGGGCGTAATAACCAGGGGGGTTCCAAGGGTCAATTCTCCCGCCTTGACATTTTTGTTCCGGGTTTTTTTACACACTGTTTCAGTTTGCAACACAAGAACCCTATTTCAAAGTTTTTATAGAACGTTGCCCCCTTTAAAGTCATGCTATGCCAATGCCCAATCGTAATAGGATAACCCAGATTTAATTGATATAGCCAAGTTGTTGCAAGATTTGCAAAGTTAATATCTCGAATCATGTGCGGTAGATAATAGGTTACAGTAAAAAGTTTACAAAAATTACGGCTGAAAAAACGGTTGGCAAGCATGAATGATATGAAGTTCGTTAAGAGTGATTTAGTTAAGTCTTATTAACTGTTAAAATGATAAATACCATTTTATCCGGTGATGTTTTTTGTTTATTTTGGCTACTTCAGGGCGACAGTCCACAAGGTCAAGGCCTTGCGCGCGGCATCGCTGACCAATTGAAACATTTAATCGGGACCAAAGATCATATCGGGCTTTTGCTGCAAGCGATACAGAACATGGAGCGGTCGGGATTTTTGCAGCCTGCACATACAATCGCCGGACGACTAGAACAAGCTTTGAAATGGTTGGATAATCCTGCTGTGGATGACCGTGGATTTGGTGAGTTTTGCCAAAGGTTTGGGTACCAAGTGGTGTTCGAACTTTTATTTTGTTGTTGTTGTTGTCGTTGCAGTTGTTGTTGTTGCGTCATAGTGTTTATTTGAAATAACAGTTTCGGCTCAGTGTTAGGGTGGCGCTGCAGTTTTTACAATTTTTGTGCTATCGGGCGCCGTTCGTCGCTACGATATCGCACGGCGACGAACGGCGCTGCACAGCAAGTGTGAAGCTACAGTTACTGCTAGAATATATCCTAGCTGTGGTTTCAAGTGAAGAAATAAAAAGTAATCGAAATCGTTTTTGAATTATTTCGACAAGTATTCGCAGATGTGTGTATCTGTGCAGTCAATTGAATATTAGTCATATAAATGCTCTTGAAACTGAAGTTTTATTAGTTTAATTGTCCATCATTCTATATCGATCAAAAGTTGTTAAGCGTACGCATGATATATGGAAGATGCCTAACCTAAAGGCATGTATTATTATTATTATTGTGTTTTTAGGATTGAATGCAATTCGCTTGATCACCGAAGAAGGTCGCAATATTGCAAAGTTGTGTGCAGAACCACGAAAATCGTCACTTATTAAAATGTGCGATGAAATCGATGCATTAGCGGCGCAGTTGGCAGATTTCCAAAAACGTGGAATGGTAATAATGTTACAATATTGCTTTCAGTGGCCGTATTCGCAAATATGTGTAGTCTCATAGTATCAAAAGAAATCGGCTACAGGAACTTTAACTTTTCAGCATGGAGATTGAACTATATTACCATTTAATTATCTAATTTATTTATGTTTATCCAATGGTTACGGTAGCCGACTTGTCCATGTTATTTGTGAATAAAGTACTCATTTTTTCTATTTTATTTCTAGGGTGGATCCGCAGAAGCAAAGCGTTTGGCAGGCCAAATACGCACGAAACTGATTGAATTGAAAACGGTGATGCAGAGAACATTGACGGAACTGGTAATGGAGAAGGCTATTTATTCATTTTGCGGATTTTTTACACGCAGTTATGGACAGAATTAAGGGCAATCGCGGTTGCGTTTCAAACTGCGAGTCTAATCGTAATCGGTCGTTTTGAACGCAAGCACTCGCAGACGCACGTATCCATGTTAATCTAAACGGCTTGATTCCCATTATCCAGAGGTGGATCCGCCCATTACTATGCATTATTTCGCATTTTCCGCTACTAACTGCTGTTCAGTTTTTTGTTTTTTTTCCAAGAAATTACTTGGCTAATTTAATCTCTGTAAACAAGACTAACCTCTAGGCTCTGAAATTTAAATCAATATGGACCACATTTTGAATTTCGTTGATGTTCGTTTCTATATCTGCATTTTAGGTAGTGGAAAATTTTGCCGATTTAAACAGCCCACTTAAGCTGTTTGTTGATGCAGCGTTTGCCCCGGAGTCTACGCCAAATCGTGAACCGAATTTCGTTGGCCGCTCACGGCATTTGCAAACGACTTCTATCCGAGCGGCGCATACTGGGCGGCTGGTAGCAACTGCTGGCGGATGTGCCGATAAGAAGACGGTAGAAGCTCTGTGTTTGGCTGCTAGTCAGGTAAGGTTACGGGGTGGGGATACGCTTATATCGTAGAGGATCGGGCCCTGGAACCCCTTTATTTGAAAATTTAAACATGTATAGAGTAGATTAAGATGTCGGAGCGCTGTGTTAATTAAGCTGCGAGTCAAGTTTGATTTTATCCTGTTCAGACTTTTCTATCCCAGAAATTTGGCAAGACAGGGGTTCTTAATGGAGGTCACAACCTTTTCCCAGTTGAACTCACCTTACTTTATCGCAACACCCTGCAAACACAAAAATTATTTGCACTTTCCAGGTTTTTAAGTTTGATTTACTAAAATTTTAACATCGTTACCTAGAAGGGTCTGTAGTGTAAAAACACAAATCTTAAGGTACAAAATATTACTTATTTAAATCCTTTCGCATTTTTCGACCGCCCAGCTCATGCCCTGGTAATAGGTGGGGGTTCTTGCCCCCTCACCCATCCGATAACTTCAGAATCACCAGGAAGACGGGGATTCGTAAGGGGAAAGGCAAACAGGGACTGAAAATTTACTGCGGCGGCTAGTTTAAAATTAAATTTTGTTTAAAAATATTGGTGATTCTTGATTTATTTATAACTCCACAGTTATATCACTGCAGTAAATTACATTAATTTTCCGCTATGGTGGTTTATATTTTTCATTGCAGGTTGCTGGAATGACTCCGCAGGTGTTAAATGCAGGTAAAATTCGACTCAATTACCCGCACGTGGCGTCTGCTGGGGAACATTTTGACAATATCAAAACAGAATTTGGCGATGCTTTGCATCGACTGAGGGCATTGGTTGATGAGGCGTGCGATACTTGTGAATTTTTGGAATCGAGCAGTAAGCAAACTTAATGGATAGTATTCTCAACTGTGTGCGACACCTGCGTCCAGTCGGATATGTGCCTCCGGCAAATAGTATTCTACATTACAGGAAATTTATCGTTGAAAAGCAAAACATGTTACCTCGGTATTATAATATTATGTATCATAACTTTATGATGTGTTGTAATTTGCTGTCAGATTTCATTGATTTGATTTTTGTAATATATAACACCGCAATAATTGTAAACTACTGTGCTGATAATGACGATGATCGAATAACTGTACTAGAAAGCGCTTATGCTCTGCTTCGGATTGGTTTTAGTTTGTCAAGTTTGATTAATTTTAATTGTTTGTAGAATATTTTTCATTTGAATGCATTATATTATTTATTTCAGTACGTGTTATGCGAACATACACAACACGAACTGAAACAGCAATTCGGGAATGTGTGGCGCAAGATATCGCTGAATCAACGTCACATTCGGCGCGACTGGGCAATCGTGTTGTAATGGTGGGACGTATGGAGGCAGATAATTCAGAAGACCCTCTGTTTGTTGGACAAGTCACACATGCTTCGGATAAAGTTCAAAAAGGTAAGTCTTGTGTAAGAGTGACTTTAACCGGGACCTGGTGGTAATGCAAAAGTCTGATTTTTGTGAGCGACAATATCCACCAGTAAAAAACTGTCTGGGTTTACCAAGGTACTATGCACTGTGTTTTGCGACAACCGCACGAATAGGTATTTTTCCTTATTTTAAATTCTTCCATATCGTGCTGTTAAACATGGTGGGGTTGAAATTTTCTTTTGTTTTTCTTTTTAGCAATTCCACCAATGATTCAGAATGCAAAACAGTTAACGGTAAATCCGAGGGACGAACCGGCCGCTGACCGATGGCGTGATTCGAATGCGAGGGTAAGTGCACTGATGATATTTTTGAGGTCACCCCTTTTTTAAAAAATCCATTTAGCTTTTATTCTTTAAATTTTACAAATGAATTTTTATTAGGTATTAAACTAATGCGAAAACAGTAATGTGCTAAAAATGTCGTCAAAATAGATTAAAACTTCCATTTTTAAAACCTCGGTGGTGTAGCCTACGAAATTGCCCAGAATTACTATCTTGGTTACTGAAGAAGTGTTGCCTGAACCTAGGGATCGACCGGATCCGAGATCCGGATCCGGGCCGGATCTCTGCAATTTTTAAGATCCGGATCCGAATCCGGATCCGGTAAAATCAACTACCGGATCTCCGGATCCGAAATTTGATATACAAACAAAAACATACCAATATTGATGTATGTATTTCAACTATGTGTACGTAATCGATTACGCACTGTGTGAGCATTAATGCTTTGTTGGAATGTCAGGTTAATGACATCCACGTGGAGACCAGTGTTGTTGCGGAAGAAGAACAAACATAAAAATTTTAAAGACTTCTTTTTTAGTTGCTGTAAGCTTTGTTGACTAATTTTGCGGAACAATCAGTTAAACTTTTGGTATTTTATATACGTTAGGTATTGAAAAATTATCCAGCTAGTAAGATCCGGATCCGGACCGGATCTGAATTTTAAGATCCGGATCCGAATTCGGGTCCGGTAAATGCAAAATTTTGGATCCGGTCGTTCCCTACCTGAACCTAAATTACAGGCTTAAGTTACAGCAATAATTTTTTGAAATTTTTACGGTCTTGTCGTATTTTTTGATGTTAATGTTTATTTTGGGTTTATTTCTATTTTAGTTGATTGACGCGGTGAGCGATTTGAAAATCAATTTTATGCCTGAAAAAGTGCCGTTGTATGAGCCACCACCGCCGCGTACGTTTTAATAAAATCTATTACGTTTTGAAGTTTGTTCTTGCTTGAATTGGAGTAGCGTGACTTAAGTTTTCGTGTTTACTCATTATTTTAATTAAGATTTTGTAAATTTGGTTTTAATCATAGATCCGCTAAAAGGTTTATACGCGAATCCTGTGCTGCTTACATGTTTTAATTCGTGTCACCCTTGAACAAGACAATTGGTTTTGATGAAATTTGGAAATTATTAATTTTTGTTTTGGCTTCAGTGTTTTGTTTTTATTTTCAGCAATGGCTCCACCACCGGCACCGTTACCGCCCCCGCAACCGCCTCTACCCAGGGATACAGGTACATAGTTTCTATTGCTAGTAACATGCAGGGTGCGACTGAATCGCAAAACATACCGGAACCGGATCCGGATAGTGATTTTTTTACCGGAACCGGATGTTAACCGGATAGTGTGTTTTTGAAAATAAATAAATTTTTAGCACGTTAATGTGTCAGTAAATGTTAATTTATCTTTAGTTAACGGAATATTGCGTTTATATAAGGAACGTGGCCTACTAATACTTGAAAATAATTGTGTGAAGCTGCAAATAATTGGTTTGCTTTGATAATAAAATCCAAATAGCTGCCTTAACCATATGCAAAAATACTGCTTTAAACCAATACTATATATTTACATGTAATGAGACTGAAAACATAACATCTTACAACATAATTTGCAATAATTTGAGATTTACGAAATCATCACCGGAATCCGATATCCGGTAGGTTTATACCGGAACCGGATGTGGGTTTTTTGCCCGATAGTAAACAGGAGCCGGATATCCGGTCGCACCCTGGTAACGTAAAATTTATTTTACTAGTAACATTTTGCAATTTTAATTTGAAGTTTTTATCAAAATTTAATTACATATGTAACTTTAGACAGCACACCTCAGTTAAGCATACTGCGTTTGTTTTGTTAAATAACCTTAATACAGGTTATTGATACTCTTTCAAACAGGCCAATTAAGCTTGATATGAATGTTGGTGAACAGTATTATATCAAAATTTTCATCTTGCTGTTTGGTACAGGACTGCAAAGTTTCACACATACGTCGAAAGTGTGCGATCATTCTTATCGAATTTTTTGTTATTTATCCTATTACATAAGGCAATAATAAGATCGTAATTCAAAGTAGTTTGACCTCGGATTCAGTGTAGCAAGTATGTTAATTTTGACTCAGCGTCAGTAGGCGACTTTTGGTTTAGCCCTCCTCCAAGTTGCCCTATTATTCCAGAGCTGGAGTGCAACCATTACCCGTATTCTGAAACGTGTGTAGCACCGAAGACGTTTGAAATACAGCACATTTTTCTCATTTAATTTGTTCTAATTCAATTCTGTGCCAAATTTGATATCGACAATATACTGGAGTCTGTTAGTTTAAAAATCCATCCTAAACAGGTGAAAAGTGCTATATGCATTTGAGAATACTGTTACAGATGTTTGAATCGCCCCACAGCACAGTAAGCGTTATGGGGAGAGCCAAGTGGTCGCGATTGTATTGACCTACACAGTGCACACACGTACTGTTTAAGATGTATAAATTTTTGGTTCTTTGCGAAATTTGTTGTCCATCATCTTTTACATTTTAATTTGTTTCAGGCAGAGAATCGTGCCCGACGCGCCCGGTTATTAATTTCATACCATCAGGAATTGCATTGCTACCCGGTAGCCTGGGTGCGTATATACCGAGACCTCCGAAAGCACAACCGCCAGGTAAAAACAAGGTGTCAAGTTTGGATAGCGACCTTGGATTTTTTTGCTTGAGCTGTAATGTGCAAAATTGTGTACGAGCGTTTCCAGGCTGTGTCAAAAAACTCATTGTGTGAAAACCAAACATGATTTAGCACAAAAAATTTGACTGGCTTGCGTTCTATGAGTGAAATTTTAGTAGCGATTGGTGATGTAATTACATAGCTACTAACTTTGTATAAATCTCAAAGGGCAGTGATGATAATAATTAAATGTAAATTTTTCAAGTTCAGCGAGTTTTTACAGTGTAGACCACAAATTTTATGCAGTACTATGGCTTTCGCTAGAACGCATACTTTTAAGATTTAGTTTAGGTGTAGGCTTTAGCGTAGATTTTGGTCGAGTCTTGACCACAATTGTTGAGTAATCCTAGGTTTTTGTTGGGTCCCGGCATTAACGCATACTTTTAAGATTTAGTTTAGGTGTAGGCTTTAGCGTAGATTTTGGTCGAGTCTTGACCAAAATCGTTGAGTAATCCTAGGTTTTTGTTGGGTCCCGGCATTGTGGAGGGCTTTATCCGAAAGATCCGCTATTGAGATAAAACGTGCGCTAATCGAGTGTGGTGGGGGCTTTCATTTAGGCGGTATCCGCCATCACAATCAGTATCGAACCGCAAGACAAGAGTAATGGGTTGTTATCCAATCACGTTCTTTGAACTGAGCAGAGTGTAAAGGTCTTGAGTTGTACCTAATCTATTCAAAATTTACACCAACTATTTTTGAAATTCATTGGTTTACGTGATGCAAATTAATATCTCTTGTAATCTAACATTTTAGCCGCATTCAAATCATTTTATATGCAATTCTTATTAGCTAAATAATATTTTATTTAATTTTGCAGTGTTTGTTATTGACTAATTTATGTAGAAATTTCTCCGCGTGTGAAAGAGAGAGTTTTATTTATAATCACCAAAGTTTTAAAATTATTGATTAAAATTGAATCTAAAGTAGTTTTTTAGACTGGTTGCAATATTTTCTAAACCCGAACAGTTGTTATGAATTTGGCTTTGCTCTATCTTTTGTATTTATGAAACTGTAAGTGTAAAAATTACTCGGCGAATTACTGCCCAGAGTATCACTTTTGGCTGATGCCAAAGGGGTTGCTAATATGGTATTTTTTAAATTATATTTTCCAAATATTAAAAATAGTTTCATATACAACCTGTGAACATACATTTCCATGCCTTCAAACTTCATATTGTAAATCGTACCTCAAAACGTAATTTTGACGCTTGTTTAAATATTGGTACATAAATGTGTGTGAGTCCAGTATTTAGTTCATTCAAAGATGGTTCTTTAACCAGGTAGTTTAATGATTTTTAGTATTTTTGCTTGGTATTAATGTTTGTTTGATGACTGACATTACTTACGTTAACATTTTGCCCAGAAATGTAGCATAACAACGGTGCAAGTTTTTTTATATTTTGTTCGCTTTCAGTATGAAGATTCCTATGGTGTTCATAATATTCGCGTTTGTTGGTGTTATTGCTGGCTTAATAGAGTAAGAACTTTTGCAGTAAGCTTTGAATTTTGATTTTATTTTGATGCTTATAAGCATGTAGTAGTTGCGTTTCATTTTATTTATATCAAGAGTGTATTATGAATATTGAGTTTAACACATGACACGAGTCATATCGTTGTGCGATATAGGATCATATGGACCGTTTTTATCGTACCTCCCCCGGCCATAATCCAGCGATGGTTTGGTGTAGTCTTAAAACTATTACGATTAATGCACGTTGCTGATTAGTGATTGACGCTGTTTTATTTCTGAGTCCTCCAGTTTGTAAGCTGTTCATACGCACTTCTGAACAGCGGAAGGTCGAGCAGTTAGTTTAAGACCGTGGAATGCTATGGATGAATGAAGGTGTGGCATACCATTCATTACCAGATTATGCAACTTACCGATTTTTTTCTGTGTGGTACAAAATATACCAGCGCGCGTTGCGTTTTTAACAGAATTTTTGCGTTTCTAATGTGTTGTAGCTTAAAAACCTACTTGGTTGTAAAAATTTTTCGTTCTGTGCAAAATTTGTAAACGTGACGCCTTAAAGTTTGCGTCATGTCTAGGACGATCCGATTCAAATTTTGTGTTGTGTTGATGTTTAGTATTTTGAAATTTTGATTGTTGGATCTATATTCTCAAATGTGTATGCCACCTGTCACCGAACGATACGTTTTTATACGGACGCATCTATAATTACTAATATCAAGAGTGGATGATCACTCTTTATAACAAGAGTGTGCAACTGGGTACATTCTGTTTATTAAAGATTGTACCTGCCACGCGTTGCGTTTTTGGCCTACCCCCTTTGTTTAGGGGGGTCTGTATGCACATACAAACATCTTTAATGTGATTAAACAACATAGATGACGCCCCTTAAATAAGAAGGGGGCAGGTGTACTGAAGCATACTTTATTGTTAATCTTTTGCTTAAACCCCTCCTGATTCAGGGGGGGTCGAACAAAAATGCAACGCGTGCTGGTACATTTAGTACCATGTACAGCCCAAGCAGTTGCACACTCTTCTGCTGAAAGGTGGACATCATCCACTCTTGCTAATATCAACATTGTAGTGGAAGTAGGGCAAATCAAAGTGAAAGTGTGTTGTATTTCAAGCGTCAACATTCGGTGATTGGAAAGTCATAATATCTACCACCAACTAGTGACAGCTGATACACACATTTGTGAATACGCGCACTAATTACAGGTCAACCATCGGCTCCAGCATCACTTATGTCATCTTCGCGACCAATGGCTCCAGGAACTTTTGACGATACCGACGCGGAAGAGTATGAAATGCAATGGGAGCGTTATCCATTGCGTGAAGACGATCGAATATTGGTAGGATTTATAAGTTAATTGAATCTTTCTGTGGTGGCGAGAAGGCAGTAGTGGTACCAAGCTTCGTCCAATTTTTACTTCTGCTATAAATATGTTTAAGCTATAATTTAAACGCGAGTTCAACAGTTTCGGTACCAAAAACTTCAAAAACATTCGCGCGTGCTTCAGATATGCAAGCTCGGCGGATTTGACCTCGAATTTATAGCACTGATGTTTTTTGACCATTTTGATCCATATAATAGCAATATTAAGTTTATCTAATTGGTGTTCACGAAACATGTGATTTAAAATTTTATGATGGTTTTGATGTTGTAGGGCGCTGCACATAGTCTTCACCAAGCGATCAGACAATGGTCGAGCCGGGAAAACGAGATTGTCGCCGCTGCAAAGACAATGGCAATCTTAATGGCCAGACTCAGTCAGCTGTTACGGTAAGGTGACCGTTTCGTATTTTGTAGAAAACGTTGAGTTAGATTTAGCTTCGTTTGTACGCTGTCGGGATAGGAATTGTGGTACAGTGTGAGAAATCGCTTTTTGACTGGAGTGCAAGAGTTGCGACGTTCGAATCCCGATGTGGTTTTCAATTTCGGAAATACTTGTAAAAACAGATTGTTGCCACAGGTGGATCCAAGGTTGTGGCTCTCCACGGCCTTGGTGCTCATCAGGGATCAAAACCGCGATTTTATATTGAGGTTTATGAGTAGAATTGAGTTTGACTTCTCTCTTGCTTCGCTCGAAAGTTCTTGTCCAGTATTTATGTCTCTCGCGCGCCACTACACTTCATTGAAACTACAACTGGTCGTTACTATCTGAGCAGATGCAGACCATATTTTAGTTTCATTTTTGTAAAACGCTCTATGAGGTTTTAGCGCCGACAATCCAAGTTCAAAACGTGACTTGATTGATTGTGCGATGCAAATTGCTGAAGCTTCTTCGAAGGTTGCCCGGTTGGCGTACGCTCTGGCACGCCGGTGTACAGATAGACGGATGCGCGCGGTAAGTAACTACCTAGGCTTAAGTGGATCCCGGGAGGATTCCCGGCATTTTAGAATTTTGTTGGGTTGTGAAAATATACTGAATTCGAAAAAGCGAGTTAATAATTATTGTATGGGGATGTTTAATGAAATGGAGCGAAATATAATGAATAGGTCAGCGAACTGGGCACGAAATGATCAGGAAAAGGTGAAGTATGTAAAACGTAATGAAAATTCTAAATCGAATTTATTGAAGATTTAAGCTGCAATATGTCCATAAATTTAGATTAACCCAGTTTTTGATAATATTTGAAGAACGCAATAGATTATGTAAGATTGGGTGTTTAGGTTTTTTGGCTACTTTAACCTTAACATGACTGGTGTAGCACTGATTCTTTATGTATTTTAGTCTCTGATGCAAGTATCGGAGCGTATTCCAACGATTGGGACGCAGCTGAAAATTTTGTCAACTGTCAAAGCGACAATGCTTGGTGTTCAAGGTATGTTTATTTGTGATTAAGAATGTGAACAGTTTCACTTTGTGATACTGGCAGGATTATAGCGATGTGACTTTAAGTCGACTTTTGATTCGATTCGATGAGAACTTGGTTTGAAAAATTGAGTTGTTAACTTGTCAATTTTAATTTGATGGTAGTATGTAGCTATGGTTATGTCGTGGCCGGTCCCAGGTTTCAGCTGCGAGGAGAAGGGTCTTAGTATGTTATTCAATAAGTTCTCTTTTGAGCCGGCATTGGTCACTTCATACCAGCAACTAAACCCTAAATTTTCTTTGTTCAATATTTAATATTTGATTTTTAAAACCATTAATGTAAATTTTTTATTGCATTTTATCTATATTTCCAGGAGGAAGCGAAGACCAGGAAGCGATGGAATTGCTCGTATTGAATGCGCAAAATTTAATGCAAAGCGTCAAAGATACAGTTCGCTCAGCTGAAGCTGCGTCGATCAAAGTACGGACGGACTCCGGTATCCGGTTGCGATGGATGCGTAAAACTGTCGGCGAATAAACAGTAGAATACATTAAAAAAAATTTAAAATTTAAATTTTCGAAAAATTTTGAAAATATTATTTTAAACTTGAGAATTTAAAGATTTTTAAATTCAAAATTTTTTTAAATTTTTGAAAATACTATTTTAAACCTAAAATAGACAGATTTTTAAATGGAAATTTTTAAAAAATTTTAAATTAAACTTACTTTTATGAAAATTTTCATGTAAAAAGTGATGAAATCAAAATCTGTCTAAAATTTTGACTAATTGAGAGTGAGTTTCAGTGGATACCTATCTTTAGCCTTAGGTTTAAATTGTTTCTCTTTTGCATATCTGTACTATTTTGTTGTCTGTTGCGTAGGTGATGCTTTTCGAGTATGAATAGACTTACATAATTTGCACTGTGGAACGCTGCGAATGTTGATACAAGCTTGCTGTTTTCTTTCATTTACAGTCGCAAACAGTACCCAATGATTGAGCGTAATTTTGTTATTTTTTGTCCACGTTCTTGAAAAGTAGAAAATTTTAAATTGAAAATTTAGTGTTCTTGTTTTGATAAACAGTTAAATAGAGTAGCTGATTAAGGAAATTATGCATAGAAGTATTTTGCTGCGGGTGGAATTTGTTTAATTTTACATGCATATATGCGTTGTGCGTAAAACGCCGGCGTTGTTGAGCCCATGACGGGAGGGGCTTTCAACCAAAAAATTCTGTCATGAACGCGGGGCAAAAACCTGACGACCAATTTGTGCCGGAAGCATTTTAATTAAGAATCAAGCGACGCGTAAACTTATATTACTCGACATGAGTAGATAAATGTAATGTGATTATCTTAAATCTATTAAGTTCCAAACCTGCTCGGATAATTGCGGCAAGCCTGATACTGTGCTGTTGCTCGCTGCTTTAATCGATATGGTGCCGGAGTTTCAGTTGCTTTCTCGTTCCCCCGAATAGTGCTGTCTGAAGTTAGTGCGTAGATGTCGTTAATATACACATTATGTTGTGGTTTTTGCATTTTTAGCTAAAATATAGATTTATTTAACAGAATCGGGCATTTTTCGCTGGAGTTGCAATTTTGATACGTCTCAAACGCGGTTTGAGACGCGATCATAGACGCGATTTTAATTGCGTTCGCAGTCGCGGTTCGAACCGCAGTCGCAGTCGCCGTTTGAACCGCGGTCGCAGTCGCGGTTTGAACCGACCGCGTCTGTAACCGCGAGTGTAACGCGTCTGTAACCGCAATTTTAACCGCGTCTGTAGCCGCGATTTTAACCACGAACCTGCGATTGCAATCGCGGTTTTTGCGTCCACGTAAATTGCTGTTTCGAGCGATTGCGTCTGCGAGCGATCGCGATTCGAACCGCGTTTGGGTCGCGACCGCGGTTGTACTTAATTCTGTCCGTTACTGTACCATAAATGTTTGCCAAATTCAACAAGATTTTTGAGTTTGTACTGATTTTTTTTCAAAAACAGCTTAAATACTGCTGTACCGCGAAATTTGTTTCGGTTGCAATATTTGTGACACCGCTGTATTAAATGGTGTTAGCATCAATTGCAGTTTTCTACCGTTGTTGGTTTGCTTGAAAATACAGGCGTGTAGCAATTAGCTGGAACGATGCGTAAATTATTCATGTATGTTGGGTGTTGCAGCTTTATTAACATTACTATAATGGAATCTTTATTTAATTTGTTTTGTAATGTAAAGTGCTTTAATGTGTTTCTAGTCAGTTTTTAGTGTTTTGTGCATGCGTCGGTTATTTTTATTTAATAATCACTTAATGTTTTAAAATTGTTTAATATTTTATTCATTAACGGCCGGCACCGAAAAACAGGTGTTTAAAATGTAAGAAAATGTATTTTAAATCTTAAGATCGGAACACTTGAAACTGGAAAAATGACACTTTCTTATATGGTTAACCCTCTTTGGCTTTGGCTCCTGCGTTAATCTGTACAGTGTTTGGCGACGGTAAAAGCTTCCAACTCGTTTCTGGGGTTCGAATCCTAACTAAAAATAAGATTTTAGATAAATGATACAGTATTCTTGTAAGATAGGGTTAATACGGGAATCGGATAGGTGACAGTTATTTTATGATAGATCATACCGAACTTTGAAAGGTGTTAAGCATAGTCCTAGTTGATATATAAATATATCTTACGGTAAATACAGTTGCATAAGCTTGGATTTGCAGTAATATTCTACTTTTGTTTTGCATAAGACGTTTTAAATTTCTGCAACGTTTCTACTGCTTTTTACTGCCATACATCATGTTTATGTATTAAAAATTTAATCTGTGAAGTGTAAAGCTAGAGCTATCCGGTCCAAAATTAATTGTTCAAGCTATTGCTGATAAACATAGTTAGATTTATGTATGGTGTTTATGTTGTGGAAGCTAGGGACACGTTCTGCGCCTATCACAATAGCGGATTGTCATATTCAAAAATTTGAATTTCCTGCAATCGATATGACAGACACCGTTTGTTCTGCAGTAAGCATAGTATGCTAATCTACATCTCGTTTGCGAGTATTACATGAAATGCTTCCAAGTGTCTTCAAACGTATAGGGGAGACGGGAATTAAGGAACACATGGTATTAAGGAACGCTTTATTTTATATTAAACGTAGCTTTTTGTTTAGTCCACATAGATCAGAAGAAACGTCATTGGGTGCAATTTTGCGCGCTTCTCATTGTGACGTTTTTTGCTAAATTCCTATTGGTTGCTGTGTTAGTTTGTGTTTATTGCACATTAAATAATAAAATATAAAAACGATCGAAGTTTAGTCAATTTTTTACCAAGATTACCCAGCCTGGGAAAACGCTAATATTGGAGGTAAGTAAACTTTTTGGTATCATTAGAAAGCTCATAATGTTTTCTTTACAATAGCGTGCTTGGTTTTTTGGTTAAAAATATTAATTTTGAAGCTTATGTACAATAAACTGGTCATGGTACCAAATTAGGCATATTTTGGCGTTTAAGGAACATACGCACGGTATTTAGGAACACCGTTGATAATTAAGGAACGATGTATGCTTAGCGCATTTTAAGACATACTAATTATATCGGCGCGTGATTTGTTTAAAACTATTTGAGTAAATGAATTGATAAACGTTGGTTCATAAAATTTTACATTGAAAACACGCTAGCAGTAAGTTAACATATGCGCGATTTAGTACCGTATTTATTAACGCTCAATAGCAAGTACGTATACTGCGCTGTATTGTTTACCACAGTGGTGCATTCAAAATGTCGAACATCTGTTGACTTTCAGGCGTTCCAGTACGCCATGCCGCAAAAATCACAACGTGCCTATGACGTGCCTGCATCGACGGGTGCACAAACTATGTCGTGAAGGTAAACAACGCGGGCGAACCCAGACGATATCACCTGACAAGGACCGTGCGCATGCAAAAATGGCAACAAAAGCTAGTAATTGTGGTGTACCGCTGATTTCGGCAACTTTTAAAAAAATTGCTTTTAAACTTGCACAGGATGCAAGCAAATCCGATAGATTTAGTGCGGAGAAGAAAACTGTAGGAGACGACTGGTGGAATCGATTTAAGAAACGACACAACCTTGCCTTGCGAAAACCACAAAATATTTCAACTGGTCGTGCCCTGGCGGTTAATAGATCAAGAATAAACAATTGGTTCAACGATTACTTAAAGCTAATAGAGAAGTATAATTTACGAGAGCGTCCGGACTTGATTTACAACATGGATGAGACGGGATTACAAACTGTTGTTAATCGCGGAAAGGTAATATGCCGGAAAGGATCAAAGCACGTTACAACGCTGGTTTCGGGGGAACGCGGACACACAGTAACAGTGGTCGGATGTGCTAATGCTTTGGAATCGTATTTATCCAGCAATAATTTTCAAACGAAAACGCCCGTAGCCCGGTTTGGGTGAGTGTTTTCCTACAAACTCTTTAATATTGATTAGCGAATCCGGATATATGACGACAGCAAATTTTCACTACTTTGCGCACAACGAGGGTGCTTCCATCACCCCACAAGTGTTCGGCCCCATCTTTACAACAGCGCGGCGCTACGCCGTAAAGCCAGAATACGTAGTGTCAAGCTTTCGTTCCTGTGGGATATATCCGGTAGACCGAGCTGCCTTTCCTGAAACTGCATTTAGCATTTCCGATGCTTTCGATGCAAACTATAATGATTCCGATGAGTCTTCAAACAGCGACAGTACTCAAAATGACAATACAACTCCCAATGTGATTGATTCCGAGCAACACAGCACGCATGAGGGCATTGTTGATTTTGGAAACACCATAACTGAAGAAGACGGGCGTCAATTCACCGTTATGCAACGAGTTGAATCTGTGACAAGTGTTGAACTCGACAACCATTACTTCAACACCCAAGTCACGTACACTGACTCACAGCCTACAATTTCTACAACTCTCTTCAACGAATTGTATCCGAATTTCGCAACCACGTCCAGCAAACATCTGCAGAAACACATGTCGCAGTTTTCACCGCAAATCACAAGTCCTGAAAACGTAACTCCAAGTACCTCTGCAACAGCTAAAAATCGAAAACGTAGCGAAAGAAAGGACTGGCGCTGCAAAATGTGCCATATTATGTGGTCGCATGACGTGACTGCACTCTGGCACGATTATAGTGAGTGCGGTGAATGGATACATACTGATTGTGCATCTAAAATAACAAAAAGTACCTGTTTTGCTCTGATTGCATCCAATAAAGTATGATCACTGCCTTATTGTTCAGTGTTAAAAACTTTTTCATTGAGGTTATGTACTGTTTATAATTGTACTGTTTTAGAGCATTGGACACTCAAACGAGGCTAAAACCTATATGTTCCTTATTTGCCAAAGTGTTTCTCAAGTCCAAAACGTGTTCCTTAAATACCACAAATCGCGATATTAACGAACGGATTGGCGTTTATTCGCTAACAGACTCAATATAAAGACAGATTAAAAGAAATTTATGTTGCATATGCGAATTTTCATTGCGCTTAGTATGGTGTAAATTTTTTAAATATTTTGTACGTTTCGACATTAAAATAAACAAAAACTGCTTGTGTTCTTTAATTGCACTGTGTCAAATTTTGCGTGTTCCTTATTAGCCCAGTGTATAAGCCAAACTGTCCTGTTGAATATCTTATGGTACTAGAATTTGAATAAGCACGCGAGTTAGGGGAAAGTGTCCAAATGTGACCAGGTTTGTAATATGGTCATATGCTTCACTTTTCTAGATTGATCAGTTTAGTTCCATGTATTGACTTCATTTTAACATCACTGAATTCAGCACATTTTAGTGAATAATATATGTGATTTCGTAGCTATTCTTATTATATTCCGAGCGCTAGATGCCTAAATCGGCCAGTAGTTTGTTACACATTTTAACGGCAAATTTTTTTAAATGATGCTTCAAGTTTCCCATGCTAGATTTAAGATCTGATTGCCGGATTTTCTTGACTTTTACTTTTTTGAACGCAAACTCATTGATTAAATAATCCACCAAAATTCCAAATTGTAGTCTGAATAATTTTTGAATTCTGTTTCATTTTTAACTAATAAGGTGTCATGGCCATAGGAAGATTTATGGTTTCTTCAATTGGACACTGGGATCATAATATGAACTTTACCATACTTAAATTCACAAATAATGTGAAAAGTTAATAAAAGTAGCACTATTTCAAAGCTTTTCTAGCTTAAAATTAATTTTTACTCAGTAAAATAGTTAGAATAATGGTAAATGGTGTCGTTATGAATAGTACGTCAAGTGTGCACGAAAAACGCAAGTTAAAGGGCAAACATGTCACCAGACCAAGCTCAGCAAAGCCAAAAGTCGGGCGATATCAGTATTCTGAGGCACGATTTAAGCACTAAGTGAGCTTCGGAACGGATGCGGAAACGAGTCCGAAAACAGATGTGTAAGTAAAAACCTTTTGCTGAATACAAAGTTTTATATAAGTTTTGAACTAGCAAAGTAAAGGTTTTGAGTTAAGATTAGAAAACATGTTACTGTTATACTTTTGTAATTTTAGACAGAATACGGACCGGATGCCATCAGTCATTTGTTTTTGGCAGTAAGTGGTCTTTTTTAAGCAATGCAAGTACCAAATGTAATTTGGTATAAATTTACAAACAATTCTTCTAATTTTTGACAAAACTAATACAAATTGTTGCGTGCGAGGCATTTCCTGTTAGCTGCGAAGAATTGCGTCAAATGGTCAACCGATTGTGCGAGTCAATTGGAATGTCACACAATTTAAATCGCAAGCAAAAACTGTTGGTAAAAAATGTTGGCTATTATATTAACGCGTCATCCGGAATTACATTACGAAAACCAGAAAAGCTGTCACGAGCCCGTGCATTAATAGGTATGAATCGTGAAGCGGTTAGTTCATGGTTTGACGTGTTTGAATCGCTTACTGCAAGTTATGGAGTTGTAACACAGCGAACCCAGAAACTCAAATCGGTCGGTACACCGGGGAACGACTTCCTAACTAAGTTCGAAGGTTACCAAAGCAAACACAAACGGCTGATCCTCTTACACTAAAAATGACACGGTACGCCTACTTAATCAAATCAAGTCAATATTCCCACGCCCAAAATTGACTCCGTACACAATTCAGAAAACTCCGTATAGCACAGATCGTACTAACTCAAATTCAATACGTACTACTGACGCCCCAAAATTAAATAAAATGTAAGATTATGGCACCTTTGCAGGGTAGACTCATTAACATCGCACCAAAAATTATCCTGTGGCACCCTGATTCCACTTCGATACTAGAAATGTTCCAAATTTGCAAAAAAATGAACCACTGTTTACCAACAAATTCTCCACAAATTTCCAAAAGTTACAATTCACAGTGAGAAATTTATGTGAACTAGTGCTCACTCACAGCACCGAACCTATTAAAACTCTCTAAGTGTCGCTAAAAACAAAACAAATGATTGAATAATTTACGGATTCCTTACGGAAGTAACTCTTATGCGCGCGCTCTATTGTATACGCAAGTACAACTGCCAAAATTCCCGAACAGACCTCTTGTCCGACACCACAAATTCTCAAAATCTGTGCACTTATATTTAACGCAACTTTCAACAAAAATTCCACTGCACTACGATTTCAGTTAAAATGCTGACACCTCTAACGAAAAAATTATCGCATACAGCAGGCCTTAACTAATCTGAATACTTCCCGTGCAAACTAAGTAAATGCCTATAAACGCTCAACAAAAATCAAAATCGCGCGTCTCTATACGTTGCTAAACAATCGGACAGCATCTCACACCCGTACAACTCTGAGCCCCCGAACCCAACTTGTTCTGCGTTTATATATCCGTAAAACGAAAGGTTAATTAAGTTCTAGGAATTTTATGATAAAATTTTAAAATTTTTCAAAAATGTTGAAACACCACTAAATTTAACTTAAAAAGGTTTTTATTAAAAATTTCGAACTTAAAATTTTGCTAAAATGTAACAAAAAGCTGTTTTGTCTTAAAAATTTAGTTTTTAGATGAAAATTTAAACTTTTAAAATAGATCAAAATTTAAAGTATGTTATTTTGACCCAAATAATTTATTTTAAAAACAAAATTGATGTTTCAAATCGCATAAAAAGTAAAAAAAAATCCACTATTTTGACGACAATCCGTAATTTTCAAAACAAAATTTTAGTTAAAATTTACAAAAATTTACCTAAAAACCATGTTTTGACCAGAAGCTATAAATTTCAAAACAAAATTCGAGCGATTGATTCCCAGAACTTCACAAAACCCGCTATTTTGACTTCTTCAGAGACTTTTGAGGATCTTTTAATTCTGAGAATTAGCATTAGTTAAATTTTTCCATAAGGGGTACTCGACCGTACTTCAAACTAAAGATTTACTCCTGCACAAAAACAAGCATCCACACCTTTGTAACCACAATCCTTTAGGATGCTATAAATCTATATTGCACGCGTATTCGGATTCGTTTTACTTCAAGTATTCGCACCCATTCATGCCCTAGTAATGTAGATATCTTAAAATCGCTGCAAGCTAACACACTTCTGAGTGCCGTTTAATGTAATATCCACTGGCGTACACAAGGTACAGGTGCAACGCTGTAAAAAAATTCAGAGCGCTGCACCTAAGGTACAACACCAACAACAACAACAGCAATATAAAATAACAACAATATGATACAACAACAACAATACAATATATATATTTGTATACACGCACATACATATATAATTATATTTTTAATACACAAACACACGCATGCAACAACAGGGCATAAGCATCAAAATTTTTGCAGATTTGTAATCAGGGGTGTATTTTTTAAAATTTTTTTTAGATATTTCAAAAGGGGTAGCTATATAATTTAGCCACCCCCTACGCTACAGAGTCAACACACATCTAGATTTAATATGGAATATTGATGAGACGGAATTCGTCATAGTTTTCAATAGCTGTGGTAAAGTTTCTTTCAAGGACATGAGAAATAAGTAAAAAAATGTTACGCAAGAGCACGGTACCTTAACTACTCTTATTGCTGCAGTTAGCGCAACTGGGAAGCACATCACACAACTTGTGTTTAAAAGCAAAAAACTAGAAAATGTTGTTGGAGAACAGTTTAATTCCTGACACCAAAATATTATCATAAGCGACTCCAGTTGGTCAAACTTGACGGTTTTTGGACAGTTCAATGCCGCATTTTATTTAAAAAATGCCTGCGATTCCAGCTGTTAAAATAATCTTTTAATGTTGACAACAAATTTGAAAGTTGTGCTTCCCACCGGATACAACTAACTATTTGCAACCGTTAGATCGTACTGTTCGTGGTACCCTAAAAACTATTTTTAGACAGATATTTGATAATAACATGAAAACCGAAAAAACTGTCTGGTGTCACACAAATTACTGTATCCGACGTGACAATACTGTTTGCTAGAGCTTGGAAGAAAGCTGTAACAGCTGAAAACGTTTTATGATTTAGAGCTTGTATATTCCCGCTTAACCAAAATTGCGGTGCCTGATGAGGCATTTGTCCGTTTCGACGCTGTATCGCCCATAATAACGAACACAACTAACGATTGTGCGTAAGAAGTAACTAATAGCACAAGGCAAACGTCGACTACTGTTGAAGTTCCGGTGTGCCATAGAGAAGTCGAACTCTCCAGTGGTGCTTCTGCGGAAATTGCAAACAACGAGCTGATTTCGCTTGAACAGCAGGAATCCCTGGAAGTGTGGTTTGTTGGCTTTGATATTCAAGTTCTTTATTTTCAGGACGAAGGCGAGTTCGAAGATCAATCTGAAACGTTTTGTCGTGAACTTATTTTTGCTGAAGCACTGAGCACTACATCTAATCACGAAGCAGATGCTTAGAATACATCAGAAACCAGCAATAATTCTTCAGCAGTTCTCACTTTCGCAACCGTCTTCGAGGTAGCAGATGCTTAGAATACATCAGAAACCAGCAATAATTCTTCAGCAGTTCTCACTTTCGCAACCGTCTTCGAGGTGGATCTTAGTCAAGCAGAAACGCCATCACGAACTGCCAACTGCGGCAAAAAAGTTTTCAAAGTTCAAAAATGTCCGTTATTAAACTTTTGTGTAGACCAGATATACTTATAGCTTCGTGATAAAGTTGACGGGCATACAGGTACCAAAATACTCGTATTTTATAGTTTTTCGAGCATCCATATATATACTTTAAATTTGTTTGGCAACCTGTAGTTTTATGTTTGCAGATATTTATTCTTAAAATTTAAGTTTGAATTACAGCCTTGTTTGTTTTTTCCAAATGGAACGCCTATACATGTTATAAGCCCTAAATATCTTGCCGATTTGCAATCGAAAAAGCCGGGACGTAAAAATGTACGCAGTCGCCGGTCGATAACCTGCGGCCCTTGTCCGGTAAACAGAAAAATTGAAAAAGGAAACTCTGGTTGGATTCAGTGTTTGAATGTGACATTTGGCAACACAACTGTGAAGAAAAACTTTTAAAGAGACCTTTTTTGTGCTTAAAATGTTTTTCAACAGCACAGTTTTTATGTTTCAGTAAGCTTACTGCAGTTTAGAGCGCTCCTATGATACGGAAGTATCTGAGTTTGCTTATTTTGGATTTGTTGTTTTGTAAAAAAATCATTTTACCGCCCTACAGTCAAATTCTTGTGAACCCGACTTTTGTATCAATAGTACAAGTCTTGCTTACTGTCTGAATACTAAATGTAGGTACATCGTTATTGAAACACTACGATGAGTGAAACATTTAAATATTTTGATAAATGGTTTTAAACTTAAGTTACCTTGTATAAGGTGGATATGTAAGTTCTAGTATAGAGCTCAAACTAGCATTTAGTGTTGCGCATTGTTAATTAATTGCCCGTTGGCTTGTTATATTTCCAATAGTAAAATCACTGAATTGTGATTTGGTTGCGGCAATTTAAATTATAAGCTTTAATTAGCCATATTCCACAACTCGCGTCCATATTAGGCTGAATGCAACCCATAATAGGGTTCTCAGTTTAGTTGACTCCATATAATAAAAAATGACTGGTCTTATTTGGCTTCTTTTCCCATTATATTGTCCCGCTGAATATGATGGTATTCGCAAGCGTTAGCGGAGTTCGATTGAAACCAAATCGGTTTGGTGAAAAAACCACGAAAAGAAATACAGAGTGTTCTGAAGAAATGAAGTCGGTCACTTAGGATTTTATGGTACAACTGCGGTTCAGTGTATGCTACGGCTTTTCGGCCAAGCTTTGGGCATGCCGGCGACGTAAAGTGCCTGGTGTTACAATTACAAAATCTATGCCTATACAGACATGTACTATTAAAGTGTTTTGGTAATCTATATGGGTGATGTTGATTTATTTGACATGCTTTATATTACTGCACCGATTCGTTACAAAATTCGAAGTGTTGCCTTAACGCATATTAAATACTGGGAGTAATAAATTGTGTATCAAATATTTTTGGTTCGTGTCTTAACGGAAGGTATGGATGTTTGGTTAAATTAAGTTGAATGTCACGTTTTTTACTAGAATATTGCAGTTACCTAGAGCGAGCTTGAAAAAATACATGAAACCTGTTGTCGTTTAGTGAGCTTTTTGCAACTTGGGGCAATTAGCCATAGCTTTATTTTAGAAATTTTTTAGAAAAAAGTGTTCAAACAAATTTTTGAGCACCATTCTCAGAATATTGTTAAAATTGACAAATTTAATGTGATTTAAAACTACGTATATAGTTGACTTCACCTGTGGTTACGGTAAAATTTGCCGACCTTTTGTTGAGATAATTTCAGTTTTTGTTGCATCCTACTGCATAACCTAAAATTATCTGCCAGATATTACAACTGGTTTGTACCGTTATATTTTCTGTAAAATCAATTATAATAAACTTCTTCGTAAACGTCCTGATTTTATCTTCTATTGAGTCACATTGTTACTTCTGAGCGTACTAGGAAGTATTAACGTAAAAAATTACTAAAGACAAACAACGATTTTTTTCCATTTTTTTCGGAAAAAAGGAAAAAATACACTTTTTCCGGAAAAAACAACCCTGATATTAATACTTCTGTATTAATTCCCACAGTAGCACAACGATACATGCTAATATAGACATCGAAGCAGTGATTGCCAGTGTTGTAAACGAATACGCTGGCAATGGTCTCCAAATGCTTGGCGTTGAACGATGCCGCGGTTGTTGATAATTTTTCTGTAAACGTTGCATAACTCCAAATTCCACAATGGCACCATTGAAAAATTCCAGCTTTTGAGCCAAGGGAGGGATTGATTTTGAAACAACGCAACTTTGATATGTGTAAGAAGCATCGTTTAGTGGAAAAAATTCAACTTTACTGTGATGTGCAGCTAAGTATTTGCCGACATAAGCAGAAACTCCAATTACAACAGATCCTGGCTGTTTATTTACGGTCATTACTAGTTTGTGAATATTTGAATTATACTTGACGTTTTTAGTAATGTAGCCTCTGGTGTTATCGTTCAACGAATGCAAATAAAATTTGTGATCCGGATTTGGGGTATAGAATTGGTAAGAACCATCAAAAAGCAAACTTAAATCTGAGCGTTTTGAAATTTGAAATCGGTTTGAAAGAAACGCAAAAGTTTGCATTATCGAGGAGGTGTACGCACGTTTACTTTCCTGCCGTAAGAAAAACGATGACCAGATTAATGCTACAATAAACGGTGTCGCATAACTGCGGCAATGCTTACGAAGCGTTCGGTGTTCAAATTTAACTTTGTACCATAAATTGACTAATTTTGAACATATCGCGAATGCTGAAGTTGTACACCTTTTATCAGGCGAATCATCTTTGCTATTTTTTGCAATTTTTGTTAAACTGTCAAATCTTTCTATACAATCTAGTGCCATTATCGTTGTAATTGCTTTCAAAAGCACTAGAAACCAGCCCATGGGGCGTATTAGACCAATTGTTGAAATCGATACGTTAGCGGGTAGTCTATGGATTAAAACTCCAACACCGGCTCCAAGAATCGCGGGTAAGATAGGCTTTGTGTGATATTTTGGATCGTATGTCTTCGTTGAAACCATGAACACCCACGGAATTACATCAATACTGTTATTTTTCATATATTTTAAAAAGTACTCTTGACCTTCCAGAACGTTAACGCTGTCTATTGAAATATTTGTGGTTGTCGGAAGCATGTATTTAATGAAAATGCTGTATAATTCCGCATTTAATCCTGGTGAACGGCATTTGTTTGCATTTATAATGCAGTCAAGCGTGATGTTTGTCATAAAATATGGCATGGTTGCGTTTAATACAAGAAGTTTCATTGCTGCAGCGTTTCAGATTTTTTAATTAGCGATTAGTGGATTAATACTTTCGATACTGCTAAGAAAAATTCAACGGTTTAAACGCAAAAGATTTCAGCTTTATGAAGCTGTGAGCATTCTGGAGACAAGAATAAACACAGTTTTCTAGTTTAACCTGCTAATTAATAGATATCAAAACGGTTTCAATGCAGTATAGTCCTTCGCAATTAATAAACTCATATGAATGAGATCGTAAGAACAGAAATCTTTGTGATATACCAACGATGTAAATTCGAAAACCTATAAACTGAAAAACTACGACCAAATGTGCTTAAGGGTTTTTTGTCTCATCATTTAAAATCTCGTGAAAGTACGTAATTTTTCTTTTGCTTTCAGGAATTTTAGCGAGGTATATTCTTCAGGGTACAACTGGAGGTCTGCCTCTGGCTCCGGCAGAAAATCGGCCTCCGGCTCCGGTAAAATTTTTACCGGAGGTTCGGGCAATTTCGGCAGTAATATTTTGCATAATTTTGCAAAATTTATCTTTTTCAACGCGTTTCGTTTTACTGTTGACGCAATTTTCAAGAAAGAATTCCCGAAAATTCGCAGATAATTAGCGTAAAACCAAACAAATTTACAACGTATTGCAGATATTGGCTAAAATTAACTAGTTAACCATCATCGTTACTACCTAATTTCGTTTCACCTCCGGCTGCGGCTCCGGCTCCGGCAAATTTTGTTGATCTCCGGCTCCGGAATTTTTCATTTCCGGTTGCACCCTGATATTCTTGTATATGCCATTGAAAAATATGTTTGGGATAATTGTATATACAAGTTTCAGCGTTTACAGGTATAGCATGTGGAACAAACTTAGGTTTGCCTTCGGTTTCGATTCGGATCGAAAATTGTCTTCCCGGCTCTTGTGGCGTTTTTGCCGGAGGTTCGGGGAATTTTTTGATAGCGAAATATTGCTCAGTTTTAAGCCATTATTTTTCTGTTTCGTTTCGTTTTAACGCATTCGGTAGACAATTGGAGGAAAAAATTGTGGACATTTCGCAAAAAAATAACGGAAAAGCAAACGGTTTAACAATACGTCAGTGTTGACCTTGCGGTTCCGGTATATTTCAGTTTCGGTTGCATTCTAATTTATAGTGTTTCTCACAGACGGCGTTCTCCAATCGTCTTGCCTTTTCTTAGTTTTTCTACGGGATTTCGCTTTAATTTAATAGTAATGAGGTACTAAAAATCCAGAAGCTGTTTAATTTTTTACTCTGACAAAGTAGCGTTCGTCCCAAATTAACTGCGGGGGTATAGTCTAAGCCCACGCAATCCAACTTCAATATGCAAAGTAGAGACTTGTTTTAATGAGGGAAATTTAGTTTCTTTGAGGTCAACGATAATCAGTTTCCGACGAATCGATTTAGCTTAAATATAAAAACTGCGAACTTTATGTGTCGGCGGTCGGCCATTTTATGAAATCGTATGTTTTGATTGGTTATAATAAGAAATCGTATGTTTTGATTGGTTATAATAAGAAATCGTATGTTTTGATTGGTTATAATAAGAAATCGTATGTTTTGATTGGTTATAATAAGAAATCGTATGTTTTGATTGGTTATAATAAGAAATGGTATGTTTTGATTGGTTATAATAAGAAATCGTATGTTTTGATTGGTTATAATAAGAAATCGTATGTTTTGATTGGTTATAATAAGAAATCGTATGTTTTGATTGGTTATAATAAGAAATCGTATGTTTTGATTGGTTATAATAAACGTTCAGTATACGCAGTTCCCCGATGTCTAACGCGGATATGTTTTTGTGGGTTTAATCGATTTTGCAGTATGGACGCAGGGCAGAGTTAGACTCAGCTCCGCATAGTATTATCAGAAGGGCTGTAAACATTTTAACAACTATGATATAAGTAAAACATGAATGTTAACTTAAAACATTAAATTTTAAACAGAATTGCATCATTTATACTGTGTAAACGAAACTTTAGAAGCAATGACTGGTAAAACAAAGTTACTGTGTAAACGAAACTTGAGAAGCGTTGATCGATAAAACACAGTGATTAATTATCATTCAAATCCATTAAAATGCGCCTAAAGATAAACAACAATATTAATGCATGAAGCGAAATGATGCAGCTAAAACCTCTAAAAATCGAATTTTTTTAAAAATTCAAATTTGGTCGTGGAATGATCATAGGAGGTCATGAGATGCACAAATATGCAAAAAAATTTTCAAAATAGAACCATATTTGAGCTATAATAAGCGCAGGGACGGATACAGCGGAAAGGCCCATTTTCTAACCTCTTATAGGCGGACCTGACGGTTTGGGAGACATAGTCTCGAGCATTGAAATTTTTGACTAAAACAATTTAAAAATTCTAACATTTACATGTATCATCCACAATAAATTTTGTGGCTGTGTGGATTAAATGACACTTAATATTTTGAAGTGCAAATTTTACAATTTGTCGCCTATTTCTATATATTCTTACTAAACGTTTACATCAATTCGAATAATTGTGGCTGATTCAAATAGACGTTAGAACGGTTAAAACTGGCATAGTAAGTTTCGTTCACGTTTAAATATCGCGCAACCAGAACGTTGTATTAAGGCAAAGTTAACTTATCCGTAGGTGTAAGCTCAAAGTTTTCCGATAAGCTCGTATTTTCCGGTTTGAAACATCTCAAGAGACATGGAACCGTACTCCGACTTCTGTTGCGCATGGCGGGAGGATGTGGAATCAAATGCCGGACTAGCATTGAACGCAAACAGTATTATGAAACCGGATACTATTGAAACGCAAATTTTTTATTCTGATATGGCTTTCACAGCCAATATATATATAATATGAAAAGACAGTCAAACTTTTATTTTAGGAACGACAACACTATCATTTAAAGATATTAAACACAAAACTGCTAGTTTGACTATTGAGTTTTGGATTACTTCTTTTAATTTTTATAGATTCGAAAATATTCAACGCCAGATTAGACTTGAATCGAGGAGAATATTTCGGCGCGTTAGCAATTATGGAAAAATCGCCAGGACTACAAGCATGTTGAGTGGTTGAGCAATGATCAGAAACCGCGGACCTTAGTTTTTTGCTGGAGACCGTTGGTAACAATGTTCTATCGGAGACCTGCATGTGTTCACACACTCGTCTAAATAACTGCCGATTCGAAGAACCGACGTAATCCAGTTGACAACTGGAAAAACGAATCTTATTATGGTTGTAAAAAACAATTCGCAATTGAATGTTGTTTACTCCAAAGTGACTATTAAACAATTTTAATAAAGTTTTCTTTAATTGAAATGAATGAGAACCAACAAATGGTAGCTTTAAAACCAAAAATCGTACCCCTGTTGAAGTTGCTCCTGAACTGGAGATTGTTGACTCTGTACCGGTTGTTTCACTATCCGTTTGCGCCCTTTTGGAGGCATTATGCTGTGCAGTTTGTGAAGTTGAATGTTCAGAGTTAAAAGACAAAGATGCAATATGTTGAGTCGTAAGCTCAGTATCAAATTCTAAAAGATTATTATTAACATCGTATAATGTTAACCATCTCGAATTATCTAAAGGAGAAGAGAAATTAAACTTCTTTTCCAAAAAGTATTCAAATGAAGAGGCAATGATACTCATTTGAAAATTGTTAGTGTAAAAAAGATTTTTTAAAAAAACTAACTCATTTTTAATACTTTCATTAGAAGAACAAATTTCAAAACATCGAAGAAGGAGGCACCCAATCAGATTCTTTTTAAATTTCATAGGTATAAATGACCTGAAATTAAGAGTCTGGTTTGAAAAGGTTTTCTTACGGTAAATCCCGGTCGAAACTGAACCAGTGTCGGGATCCCTGCAAATTTTGACATCAAGAAAGGGGAGTTCATAATTTTCTTCAAATTCAGCAGTGAACTTAATTTTTTCATGCTGATTATTTAAAAATTGCAAAAAGGAATTGGCCTGGTCAAAATTATCAAAAACCGCAAAGGTATCATCAACATACCTGCGGTAAAATTTTGGTTTAAACGCTAAAGGACAATCCTGTTCTTATTCAAAATGAAACTAAAGCTTTGGCTCTTGGACCTAATTTTATTCCCTGTGTTAATAAAATTGACTCGGATCGTATTGTTGTGGACTCTGAGCTGTTTGCACTCTCGATAATGAAAACCTTAAATTTAAAAATTCTTCCGTTTCAATTTTCAAATGAATTTAGGAAGTATATTGATGCCACCCCAGTGAACTTTAAAAGGTTTCCAGCACCTCCGAATGTTTCTAAGGCGGTGCTGTCAGCCTTGAAAGAGTTAAAAAATGACACTTCCATATCGTGCTAAAACCAGACAAAGGCAACGGCCTTGTTGTCCTAAATCGCACTGATTATGTGGAAAAAGTCAACCATATTTTAAGTGATACTAGTGTTTTTGCTCAAATTGATAATGACCTATCGAATCTGTATAAATATACTGTGAACTTTGAAGGCCAGATCAGATTATTTACATCTGAGTGTCTAAAAAGAAAAGTTCTTTCTCCTAAGATTGTTGCTTCTATTAATCCATCTGGATCTAGGTTACCGATCCTGTATGGTTTACCGAAGACTCATAAAGTCAACGTGCCCATCCGTCCTATAATGTCGGCGGTTTCATCAGCCTGCCACAATCTAGCACAGATGGTTGACTCAATTCTGAAGCCCATTAGTTATGGCGAATTCACTGTTCAATCCTCATTCTCGTTTGTTAAAGAGGTAAAGAACTTAAATTTGAAAAATGAAGTTATGGTGTCATTTGACGTCTCTTCTCTTTTCACTAATATTCCCATTTTAGAAACTTTGAATATTATTAGTGAAAATTTTAGTGATGGTAAATTAGTTACTGATTTCCCTATTGACTTGCTATTAAAAGCAATTAGGCTGTGCACGTTGGGTTTGAAGTTTGTATTCGATGGAAAGATTTTTGAGCAAGTGTTAGCCAATATTTTTATGGTTTGGCTGGAAAATAAAGCCCTCAGTAGGTGTCCTTTAGCGTTTAAACCAAAATTTTTCCGCAGGTATGTTGATGATACCTTTGCGGTTTTTGATAATTTTGACCAGGCCAATTCCTTTTTGCAATTTTTAAATAATCAGCATGAAAAAATTAAGTTCACTGCTGAATTTGAAGAAAATTATGAACTCCCCTTTCTTGATGTCAAAATTTGCAGGGATCCCGACACTGGTTCAGTTTCGACCGGGATTTACCGTAAGAAAACCTTTTCAAACCAGATTCTTAATTTCAGGTCATTTATACCTATGAAATTTAAAAAGAATCTGATTGGGTGCCTCCTTTTTCGATGTTTTGAAATTTGTTCTTCTAATGAAAGTATTAAAAATGAGTTAGTTTTTTTAAAAAATCTTTTTTACAGTAACAATTTTCCAATGAGTATCATTGACTCTTCATTTGAATACTTTTTGGAAAAGAAGTTTAATTTCTCTTCTCCTTTAGATAATTCGAGATGGTTAACATTATACGATGTTAATAATAATCTTTTAGAATTTGATACTGAGCTTACGACTCAACATATTGCATCTTTGTCTTTTAACTCTGAACATTCAACTTCACAAACTGCGCAGCATAATGCCTCCAAAAGGGCGCAAACGGATAGTGAAACAACCGGTACAGAGTCAACAATCTCCAGTTCAGGAGCAACTTCAACAGGGGTACGATTTTTGGTTTTAAAGCTACCATTTGTTGGTTCTCATTCATTTCAATTAAAGAAAACTTTATTAAAATTGTTTAATAGTCACTTTGGAGTAAACAACATTCAATTGCGAATTGTTTTTTACAACCATAATAAGATTCGTTTTTCCAGTTGTCAACTGGATTACGTCGGTTCTCCGAATCGGCAGTTATTTAGACGAGTGTGTGAACACATGCAGGTCTCCGATAGAACATTGTTACCAACGGTCTCCAGCAAAAACTAAGGTCCGCGGTTTCTGATCATTGCTCAACCACTCAACATGCTTGTAGTCCTGGCGATTTTTCCATAATTGCTAACGCGCCGAAATATTCTCCTCGATTCAAGTCTAATCTGGCGTTGAATATTTTCGAATCTATAAAAATTAAAAGAATTAATCCAAAACTCAATATTCAAACTAGCAGTTTTGTGTTTAATATCTTTAAATGATAGTGTTGTCGTTCCTAAAATAAAAGTTTGACTGTCTTTTCATATTATATACTTTAACCTTATATATATATATATATATATATATATATATATATATATATATATATATATATATAAATATATATAAGTGTGCACTCCGGGTATATTTCTGTCCCGGGAAATTGGGACGGCCTTTATAGTAACATGGGCCGCTTTCACTGACAAAAAGAACACATATCAAGCCCGCGTTGCTTGTGTAATTAGTCTTTCAGAACTTTTTCAGCTCTATAATATTTGAAACGTAACAAAAAATTGCGTCAGCCACACATAATATTTTTGCATACCGTATTTTGAGTGGTACAAAGAAGGTAAATGCCAGGTTTGACAATGATGGGGAACACGGAGCCGGGGCGCAGATTGTTAAACATTCTCAACCTATCTTGTGCTGATAATGTACTTGTAGTTGTAAGCTGCTGGTATGGCAGCGTTCATCCAGGTTTGAAACGGTTTTCTTCGTAAAAAGTTGATTTCAATTCACAAGCGGATGAAAACATATTTCGTCTCTCAATCGCGTAAGGCGTTCCACTCCCGTCATGGGGGTCAGTGTAGGGAGAAAAGTTACGACATCTATTATGCAAAGTAGCGCTTGTCAACCTCAGGAACTGTGCGATTATGCAAATAAAGAATATAGCTGATGACTGGTTTTGACTGTTAAGCCTTATTTACACATGCAAGTTTTTGGTGCGAGAACTTACAGCTGCAACTTGCACTTGCACGTTTGGTCCAAAATGCCGTTCGAAAAACTTGCTCCTGGAAATAAATCATTAAAAATCATAGCTAGGAATTTAGTTCACATTTGTGAACAACCATGCAAGTTCACTGAAGTCATTGCAGCCGCGTTCTCATTGGCTGATAAAAATACGCCAGTTCTGCATGCAATTTGCAGCTGCAAGTTCTCGCTGCAAAAACTTGCACATGTGAATAGGGCTTTAATGATGATATATGTTTTTACTGTTTTGCTTAAATGCTATGTAACGGAAAATAAACGTTTTGTTTTGTATCCTGGTATCTTCGGGTTTTATGCTTTATAGCATAGTTTTGCTGTGGGGTTTCGAGTCCGTTCCGCTAGACATTAAGGGCTTCGTCTTCCTTACTGATAACCAAACGCTATCGGAATCATGGCCTGATTACATGCCGACGTCTTTCCAGCATATTAATACTAATGCAATCAGTAATGACGACTTGCAAGACAGCGACAAAACATCGGAGGGAGAAAGCCGTAGTTTATCGCACGCTCCCGTGATCGCGAAGGCTGATTTACTGGCGAGGAATCAGTGCGGATCCAGTAAATCGGAAATATGGGACCGCAGGAGATATAGTGGAAGCACTCGCGAGCGAAGCGAATCAGAACCCAAACGCCATTTTAGTGCTAAAAACCATTTAATACAAAATCTTGGTTTCCCATTGGATCCAAAAGTGTAAAGGAATAAAGGAGATATATGACTCTCTTAAACGTCTCGAAAGAGCAGGAAACCACACGATTACAGGTCCTAAGTTCAATAGCATTTTACTAAAGCTACGGTGGCTCCTCAGAGGTGGACGCAGGGTTTGTAGAATTGCGTCTCTTTTCGCCCTACCAGTCCTACGGTGCCAAAAAGAATTCTATAAAAATGGTTTAATCAAACCGAAATTCCTGTTGCATCCATTCTACTGTGTACTTCTTTAATCTTAAAGCGATTGCTACATACTATATACATATGAGAATTTTTCTGTTTCTCTGTTTCTCTTCGAAGTAACATTTATTGCAGATGTATGCCGCGTTTAGTTCGGAACCTAACTTCTGATTAATTTCATTTTTCATATAATAAAACTACACATCCTGTTTGCAGATTTCTTGTCTGAGTCAACCCCGCAAGTGTGTGGCCACCTCCGTTGGGACGTGCACCATTTAGGTAAATGAGAAAGCTCTGTAGTGTGTGAGTATATGCTTAATATCATTTTGCGTTATCAAATGATGATAATAAAATAGTCATTTGATTCTCCCAACC
The DNA here is from genome assembly GCA_030248215.1 of Enoplolaimus lenunculus. Lineage (NCBI taxonomy): Eukaryota > Metazoa > Nematoda > Enoplea > Enoplida > Thoracostomopsidae > Enoplolaimus > Enoplolaimus lenunculus. Next base: position 154,729 of record JASANG010003183.1, on the reverse strand, counting down.
CAATGTCATTTTTTCAATAGACAAATCATCCATTAACGTTTTTGCGCTTGCGGAAGCATTAGTACATGACTTTAATTTTTTTCTGTTTTTTTTCGTTTTTTCTCGAAAAAACAGAAAAAACCGTTTTTCCGGTTGATTCAATTTTTCCGGAAAAAAACCCATCCCTGATGCTCTTAACGCACAAAACGGGCCACATGAAAGCTGAAGTGCATTTTCTGAAATTCAACATTTCTGAAAATGTATTGCGAGAAAATGCTTATTCGATTGTTTGCTGTGTGAAATTATAGCTGCATTGTCGTGGTTCGCGAAGCTATAAAAGTTTTTCAAAAGGTAAAATTTACAGAACTTAACCAGTTCAAACCCAAACGTAATCTTTTTGTTTCAAATCAAGATATGTCAACTTATTTCGATACGATTATGGTTTCCCAACAAGTCAATAACTGCGTACAAGATTTCATTTTCGTTTTCCATGGTTCTGGTTGCTAAGGAAAGCGTGGCAACTAAAAAACGAAAACTTGCGGGGTTCGCGTTAGAACTGAGGCAACGGTGAACGCATTTTATCCCTATAACAATAGCGGGTAACATTTTGTCTGCTTGTTGATCTGGTGTCAAATGAAAAAAATTCAATTGTCTGCTTTCATGATGTGACATCTACTGTTAGCACTGCAGTGCATATGATATTCGAAATATTGTCTGTCAGTATCACATATGTGTTTGAAAATGTCTGCAAAGTTGTGTCAATCTTTCTTGATTTTCCTGTAGAATATCATATGATACTAAAGTTTGAAATTCGAATTATTTGTACAGCGTTTGAAGTTATTTAATGCAACATGAATCTATGTTTTTTACTATATTATTAGCGAGTACAAATTACGTTGTCCTGAGTAGTATCATGTGATATTTGGAGGAATTTTGGAATATCATGTGAAATTCGCATCAATGTCCCATGGCATTATATGACACATGGCTATTTCTGTTCGATGAGTGCTTAAGAACAAATGATTTACAAGCCAATATCATGTGACATTCACATTTTGTCGTCTTACCCGCTATTTAGGTCGCAAAATTTTATGTTGACGTCCCATCAACATGGAACAAAACGTGCTATAAGCTTTTCGGGACTACTTACACAAACTGAGTAAAGTTTGGCTCCGCCAGAGTTAAACGTGCGACTCTGTGAGTCGAATTTGACTCCGGCGGAGTTGATTTTGACTCAGTTTGTGTAGTCCCGTACACCCTATTTCGGAGACAGTCAATTTGATTCATCCTTTTTTGCAGTGTATCAGAACTCAAGCTTTTGAGTTGATTCAATTCATTCTGAGTTAATTAATCAACTCACCCAGAATCAACTCAACTCAGAGTGAGAATCAACTCAACTCATAATGAGTAAATGTTCACATATATTAATTCAGAAATAACCAACTCGCTAGCTGAATTGATTAATCAACTCATTGGAATTTACAAAGTAATTCAAGATGGAATCTATTTTATTTCCTGTTTTACGAGGTTGTTGTTTTTTAAGTTTTTTATTAATTTTTTCAAGTTAAACGCGACCAGATGTTTTTTATAAAAAGGTAAATTTCCTTACGATTAATGATAGCTCCCTTGCGCAAGACGCAAGTTTGTGTGCAACCCGCAACTGCGATATGGTGCCAAGGTACAAAAGCCTCGGTGTATTTTTAAACGGTATTTCCTGTTCAAAATGATTTATAAAAAGTTTTGTTTGCGGTTTTAAGGTTAATAAATTTCATGCATTTTTTAAAAAAAAATAAGTCTTAGCGTATATGGTGGAACTGTATAAAAGCCAACACTGTAAATTCCAGTGAGTTGATTTTAACTCAGAATGAGTTGAATCACTCAGTCTGAGTTTAGGACTATCAGAACTTATAATTCTGAGTTCTTTCAACTCGTTCTGATTTAATTAATCAATTCCGCCGGATTCAACTCAACTCAACTCAGACTGAGAATCAGCTCAGCTCAGAGTGAGTGAAACTTAACATTTGTTAAACTCAGAAATTACTATTCGTGTGAGTTGATTAATTAACTCATTGGAATTTTGAAACACTTAGGCATGCCTAAAGCCTGAAGCTTTGCCCAAGTCTAAGCCTTAAGCTGAGCCTAAAGCTGATCCTTAAATAGAGGGGAGTGTACAACGAGCCGCCAAAAATCAACATCGTTTTGCAGAAGTTAAATTTTAAGTCTGGGGGGGCATTTAAACTTTTTTCACCTAATAATTATGCTGTAAAACTGTCAAATGGTTTAGGAGTGACTTGAACCATTCGATAGCTATAAACATACGAGTTTTCTAGTTTCATTGAATTTTTCATAACAACATGAATACGGCCTATATCCGAATCCTACACTGTAATTTCAGTGAGCTGATTATAACTCAAAATGAGTTGAATCACTCAGTCTGAGAGTTTGGACTATCCAGAATTTTGAGTTGGTTCAATGCATTCTGGGTTAATTAATCAACTCACCCAGAGTCACCTCAACTCAGAGTGAGAATCAACTCAACTCAGAATGAGTTATTAGTGTTCACTGATATTAATTCAAAAATAACCAAATCGCTAGCTGAATTGATTAATCAACTCATTGGAATTTTCAGAGCATATAGTCTCTCAGGTAGAAATTGAGTTCACAAAAATTCATCGTTTATCAACGAAGCATCAACCGAAATAGTCTTATAATACGTCTTTACCTAAAGTTGTTGATATATATTTCAAGCTGAACATTCCCTTCATATTTACCTTAAAATGGTGTATCTTAGTCTCAGGCTTAGACATATTTAAGAAGGCCTTTTCCAAAATATTAGCCCGAGCCTAAACAAAAATGTTTAAAGTTGAAGTACCTATGCACACTGTAAATTCCAATGAGTGAATTAATCAACTCAAGCGAAACGATTATTTCTGAGTTAATAACAGTAGACGTTAACTTTCACTAGCTCAGACTGAATCGTTAAGTCATTCTGCGTTGAAATCAACTCACTGAAATTTACAGTGTATTAAAAATGCCAAAAAATATTTTTAAACGCCGTTTTTTTATTATTTTATGCCAATAAAATTCGATTCGCCATTGTTTTATGGTGTTGTTTTTGGCCACTTTGTGAACACTGCTCGGCTGCGACAACTCAAATATAATTTGCCAGATTTTGTTTTAAATTAAAATTATTTTAAACACCAAAAATTGGTCGTTTTAAAATAAAAACATTAAAATCGAATGCGCCACAAATAATGCCTATGGTTTCTGCTCGAGTGCATAAATGCTCAGATTCGTCAAACATTTCTGTTGCGTCCGCTCCGCCTCGCTACAAGCTACAATATCTGCGACAGCAACAACGCACGACAGCTGCAACCAGCGCAAGCCAACAGATTAATAACACGTTGGTGCGAAAAAATTTATTCAACAACACAAATTTGTCAAGTGTTTGCGAGGTTTTTGACGACAAAAATCGTCAGTTTTATAGTCAAATTTGTTTGTGTTCTGATCAAAGTTTTAAGCATAACAAAACTGACACATCGCTCAATTGCGAACCTACCAAAAATTCGGGTATTTCTACTCAAAATATGTCAAATCCACCTCGAAATACTAACTTAAACGACAATAGCATTAATAAATTTAAGCGACCCGGAGTTAAGAATGACCCCACTGATGGTGCTTGGAAACAAGGTGTCAGTGCTAAGAAGGCAACAACGAGTCCGCAAGTGCTAAATAGACCAGATTTAGACGATCAAGATCAGCAGAAACTGCGAATTTTCGATGCTCAGTTTATGGATTTAGAACAATTGCTGGATGCGCTTACACAACTGGTGACAGCGGATGACGAAGATGAAGTAAGTAGTGGATTGATATATTTGCATAGATACATGATGATTCTCATAGAAAAGCTTAGATCAATCCTTTAATTATGATTCGTTGAAAAGTTTGGCCAATGTAAAAAAAACAGTGACGGAACAGTTTTATAAGCATATTCGTAAGCCTAAGCCGAAGCCTAAACCTAGACGTAAGAATGAGGGTACTCCTAAGCCGGCTTGTGTATACTACAGGGCCGGAACAGTAGTATAAGCATATGCCTAAGCCTAAGCCTAAGCGTATGGATGAGCCTATTCCTAAGCCTAAGCCTAAGCATAAGCCTAAGCATAAGCCTAAGCAAAAAATTAGTCTAAAAAGCTTAAACTGACTCTATTACAGCACCTCCGGAAAACGAGCCGGCTCTGTTCTATACATGGCCCCTAAGCCTAAGCCTAAGCCTAAGCCAAGCAAAAAAATTAGTCTAAAGCGTAAGATTACTCTTTTCTAGTCCTACATACACTGTATATAATATATATTTATTTTTGTATATTTTAAGTCCTACATACACTGTATATAATATATATTTATTTTTGTATATTTTAGGAACAAGAATTAGATACGGCAAATGATCTTGTCGATCAAGTCTACACTTTAGCGTTGAGCAGCACTGACTGCACGACAACGCATTTGCGTCTGTTTGGTGAATCTCTTCACAAGCGATGGCTATCGGAACCTGGTTTCGCACCGATTGCAGCGAAAATTTGCTACAGAATGAAAGATTTCACCGCCGCTGAAGATATTCCGTTTTGGAGTATTATATATTCAATCGTTTGGAATGACTTTAAAGTAAGTGTTTTGCAATATTCGTAATATATTTATGAGGTCCATAGCCCACTCAATATGACGTTTGAGTTGAAAAATTTCGTAAGGTGGTATGCAATGATTTCTGATCAGTTCAGGGTTGTTGGCCGGAAAAAATTACCGGAAAAAACTTTTTTCTTCCATTTTTTTCCGAGGGGTGCGGAGAAAAATGGAAAAATATGGAAAGAATTAAACGATTTTTAAATATAATTTGCAACTTATTAGACGACATGTAACTAATTTTCATGCAACACATTAACAGTGACCGTGTGTATATGTCTGCCAGGACTCATTATATGTCCGAAAAGAGCGGCACTCACCAGGTTTAGCCGACAGTGACGCCAAAGTTAGGGCGCTCAAAATTGAACGCTTGCTTTTACCGTATGATTTGACACACGAATGCGTCTAGCTTCAACCTCGCTTTGCACGCGCGATTACAGCTATTGAGAGGCTTTGATGTCAGGAAAAACTCAAAAGTGTCTTGGGATTTAATATACTTACAAAACCGAGTGTGACTTGTTTAGCTCGCTCCACTCATAAGTTTCTCATGTTCTGATGACCTCCTTCGGTTATTCCACGCCAAAACTTCAATTTTTAAAAAATTCGAATTGTAAGGTCCCAAATTCCTCCATTGGACTCAAATTTTTTTGTCGAAAAATTATACTATTATATGCAATTTGGCACAGGTTACGGAACTAAGACGAATATTGTTAAATGTTTACTAATCAGACGTCTGGCTTACGAGTCAGTGATATATAATTTGTCCAACTTATCAAAAAAAAATTTGGGTCCCAAGGGTTTGAACTTGCGGCCTTAAAAATCGAATTTTTCAAAAATTCAGATTTGGGCTTGGAATGATCAGGAGATGTCATCAGAAGCTCAAATACGCTAAAACTTTTTAAATGCAAGCATTTTTGGGCAAACGCCATCTACGGTGGGATAACCGATCACTCAGACAAACAATGAATTTTTTCCATTTTTTCCATTTTTCCGGAAAAAAATGGAAAAAATCCAGTTTTTTCCGGTCAAAATTTTTTCCCGAAAAAAACAACCCTGCATCAGTTACTAGCACAGTGTGAACAATATTAAAAATAACGGAAACATAAAACGGATATTGAAGTATAAAAGTTCAAAAAATGTTTTAGTTTGCAGAGAGGGGAGGGGATGTTTTTTTTTTATTTGTTGAAATGGAAGAATTGAGGGAGGAGGGGGAGTTTTTAAATTTTTGAATTATTTTCGTAGTTTTTTTTTTTTTTAGAACAGTTGCAGCATATCTATAATAAAAAATTGCGCGGTATACACATGATTTCTAGCTAATTTTGAGCGTAAAACTAACATATGTTTCGGTATTTCTATAACGGAAACAGACACCGATTTTACTGGAAACGAAAACAGAAACGGATATCCAGATGCACCATGGTTTCAAGCGCGGTTGCAAGTTTTCAAAGAGGCCATAATTTTTCGAGTGGCCCTTTGCTGCTTGTTTTTTGTTTCGGCCGCTTTGGTATTAAGCGGCGACCGTGTGAACAATAAACATTTTGCACAAAGAAATATTTCAAAAATTGCCTAAACAATCAATCAGTGATAGTAAAAAAATTAAAATATTAAAGTTATAGATTTTGCAAAAAAGCCTTTTTTGAACCGATTGGCACAAAGTTGTGCCAAAATACCGCATATTGTTTACCGGTGTTTGTATTATGAAACGTAATTTAGATTTTGCTGTTCTTGAGTCTTTTAAATTGAACGAAAAAATGTTTGCCGTACCACCTTTAACGTTTCTCTGTATAACTTTACACTGCAAAAATGGTGATTCAAATTGATTCTCTCCGAAATAGGCTCTGAAAGACTACACAAACTGAGTCAAATTCGAATCCGCTGGAGTCAAACGTGTGATTGAGTGAATCGAAATTGACTCTGGCAGAGTTGAGTTTGACTCATTTGGTGTAGTCCGTTAGAGTCCATTTCGGAAAGTGACAACCTGACTCACAATTTTTTGCAGTGTATTATACTTTTATATTGCATTTTGTCGCATATTACAGGATCGCAAAAATATCCGCAAACATTCTCACGTTTTATTCGCTCATTCAGCTCAGTTTGCGTTCGAATATTTTTCCCTGTTCTCGGCGTGGAATATCGCTGAATATGTATTTCAACCGTTGATTGAGTGTATTTTCCGCTACAGCGCTGAATTACTTGATGAGTTTAGCACAGATGACGAAATTAATACATTCCATACGCTTTACTTGAAAATGGGTCGACACATCGGTCAGTTCAAACAATAAATTTATAGTACTAAATTTTGCCGTAACAGGAACAGAAACAGGAATTGAATTTTTTTGCAGGAACCCGAACAGGAACAGGGATCGGAATTTTAAATAATTTTCATCTCCGAATTACTGTTAGACGTTTCAGAAAAGTTTGGCCAAAAATGGATTAAGCAAATTTTGAACTATTTCACAATCGAGCTTTGCGAAAACACATCAGAAACAGTTTATTAACGAGAATGATCTATTTGCAAAAACACACGTTCCGAAATAACAATTTTTCTAAGACAAAGTTTCGGCCCATGTCAAGATCAGGGGCGGAACGTTTTTCTGTGGGACTAGAAAAGAGTAAGATTAAGCTTTAGACCAATTTTTTGTTTGGTTTAGGCGTAGGCTTAAGCTTAGGAATATGCTCATTGTTACGCTTAGGCTTAGGCTTAGGCTTAAGCTAGGCTTAGGCTTAGGAATAATGCTTATAATACTGTTTCGCCCCTGTTCTTTACATTGGCCAACGCTTCGAACATTTAAATGATTATGAATAATTTGACACAAAAGCGTAAATATTCCGATTCTTGCACATTTAAATGCATGAACAAGAACAGGAACAGGAATTAAATTTATGCAGGAATTACGGCCGGAACAGGAAATCCGGTTGAACCCTTGATATATATGTAACACTTGAGAACGGGCAAAGAAATTGGTGTGCGTTAAAGGTTCGACGTTTACTTTTCCAATTTTTAACTTGTCAGGTTTAGGAATCGTGTCAAAAATGAAACGTTATTTTAAATGCTTTTCACGTTTGAATAACATTATTTAATAGTTTTAGCATCAATAGGAACGCTTTAAATAATTGACAGACTGACACGATTGCTTAAACCTCAAGCATTTATGTCAATAAGTTGACTTAAGCCCTATTCACACGTACATGTTTTCGCTGCAAGACCTTGCAGCTGCAACTTGCACCTGCATGTTTTCTTCAAAATTTCGTTCGATAAACTGGCAGCTGCAAATAATTCATTAAAAATCGTAGCAAGGAACGTTGTTACAATTGTAAGTAATCATGTAAGTTCGCTGAATTAATTGCAGCCGCTTTCTCATTGGCTGATGAAAAAATGCACTTTCAGCGCGCAATTTGCAGCTGCAACTTCTCGCAGCAAAAACTTGCACGTGTGAATAGGGCTTTAAAATAGGTCAAGACTAATATTATGCTGAATGATTGTCTGTATTTCAATGAAGCGCTCAGTTGTTTTGTGAATTTAGCTTAATGACAAATTTAATAGGCACTTTTCGTGCTTTGAATGTGGATCAACCAAATGGTAACATTTTAATGTATTAATGTACACCATGGTAAACAGAATATAATATTTTGGGATAAATATTTCAAATTTGTGCGATTTGTTTCATGAATTAAAATGTTTGGTTTAGTTGACAATGTCTAGAACAGGGCCTAACAGTATTAAAGGCATATTTCAAAGCCTAAGCCTAAGCGTAAGAATGAGCATATACCTAAAGCGTTATTCACACGTATAACTTTTTGCTACGGAATTCAGTTCACATGTGTGAATAACCATGCAAGTTCACTGAATATATTGCAGCCGCTTCCTCGTTGGCTGATGAAAAAATGCTAGTTCTGCGTGCAATTTGCAGCTGCGAGTTCTCGAAGCAAGAACTTACACGTGTGAAAAGGGTTTAAGGCTAAGTCTAAACCTTAGCCCAAGCTTTTACTCAGAACCACTAAGCATCATTTTTTGGCGAGTTTTTGAAATTTTGTGCTTTACATAATTGTTAGAATGGGTTAATTTTTAATTTTCTTCAATTTAAAATTAAAATATTTCAGCAATCCTTGACTTCAATCGTACTACTGACATTATGGTGCTGGTTCGAAAACGACTGATTGAGTATTCAGCTTCACCTTACTGTCGGTGTAATTTGTTGCAAATTTTGGAACTTCACGAACGTAACTGGAACGCTGAGCGTGTGAGCGATGCAGTGAAACGGTTGTTCAACTGCTTTTCAACGGCGTCAAGGCCTAAAATAGACCGCAACAAACGAATCAATGGAAATGGTAATCTTGAACTGCCGGATAAACTCGAATAACCGCTGGAACTGACGACTCATGGCAATTATGGCCCATGTATAGAACAGGGCCGGAACAGTAGTATAAGCATATTCCTAAGCCTAAGCAAAAATGTTAGTCTAAAGCTTAAGCTTCTTCTATTACAGTCCCGCCGGAAAATGATTTGGCCCTGTTCTACACATTGGCCGCAATTATTATAGAGACCTGCCCACCCGAAAACCGTTGGGGGACTTAGAGACTAATAGACTTAGGCTTGATGTTAATAGGCATACGTGGATTTTAGGCTTACGCTTAGGTATGAGCTTAATTTTTGGTTTTGTGTGCAGCCCTTATAGTGAAAGCATGGGCCGATGAATTCAAACATTTTCTGTAGTGTTTAAGATTTCCAGCTAGTACGTGACCAAAATTTGGACATTAAGCTTAAACGAGACTCAAAGCCTAGGCAGATCCATTGATAGATCAGGGCCGGAACAGTAGTATAAGCATATTCTTAAGCCTAACCCTAAGCCTAAGTCTAAGCAAAACATTAAGTTTTAAGCTTAAACTCACTCCATAACAACCCCTTCGAAAAACAACCCGGCCCTGTTCTATACATGGCCCCTAAATCTATCCTAAGCTTTAGCCGAATCAGTAATTTGAGTAGTAAAATTTTATAAACTAACAGCGGAAATGAATTGCTATGCAAATTGGGTGCTGAGCAAAGCCGTATGCTTTTCACAAGGGCTGCGGTGGTATGATCCTCTTGCAGATTTTGTTCGGAAGGTAGAAACAAGGAATTTATTAATAGTAATATTGATACAACAAAAATTATTCTACCTAAAACTATGCTATAAATTGCATAAAATGTATATTGAAATAAAGTATTGCTATAGTTGCAAGCAAAGATATTTGACATGAACAAGTGTTAATCAGCTCATTTTATTATGGCTTCGTTTTCTCAAATGCGTATAGCACCTGTACATTTTAGTAATAGCTATTCCAACTCAGGAACTTCTGCAATTGCGGATATCAAATTTGCTTTTAAGTATGCAAACCAAGTGTCAGAAATGTGTTGATTTGCGAAGCGCATCGTTCATTGATTTGAAAGTTACTCGTCGACTGGTGATAGGTGCTGCGCATATTTGAGAATATGGGTACAAACGCTTAAACAAACAGTTTGAAGTTTAATTTTCAACTCGAGCAGTTAGCAACGTGCGAAAAGCTTTTATGAGAACAGATGTTTGGTGCGATATGAACTTGAGAAGCGGTGAATTCGAGGGGCACATGTAAAGATCAGCGGCGGAACGTTTTTCTGTGGGACTGCAATAGAATAAGCTTAAGCTTTAGACTAATTTTTTGCGTGGCTTCGGCTTAGGCTTAGGTTTAGGAATAATTCATTCTTACGCTTAGGCTTAGGTATAGGCTTAGGCTTAGGAATATGCTTATAATACTTTTCCGCCGCTGTTCTTTACATTGGCCATTCGAGGTAGCAATGAAAGGTTATGGAGACCATTTATAGTCCTCAAATAGATATGGCACTTTTAGACTAATTTTTTGCGTGGCTTCGGCTTAGGCTTAGGTTTAGGAATAATTCATTCTAACGCTTAGGCTTAGGTATAGGCTTAGGCTTAGGAATATGCTTATAATACTTTTCCGCCGCTGTTCTTTACATTGGCCATTCGAGGTAGCAATGAAAGGTTATGGAGACCATTTATAGTCCTCAAATAGATATGGCACTTTTACTGATTGGCGACACAGGTATAGCCAAGTCGGCCAATGCATAGAACAGGGCTGTTGCATGCATGTCCTTCAGCCTAAGCGTGAAAATGAACTTATACCTAAAGCCTAGGCCTAGGCAAAAAATATGTCTAATAAAAGTACTCTGTGGCAGTCCCCTCCAGAAGAGGGGTAAGCCAAAAGCGTAACGCACTCTGAGTACATTTCTCCTACACAGAATGTACCCAGTTGCGTACTCTTGTAATAATACAGTGATCATCCACTCGTTGTATAAAACTAAGGAACGTCCAAGTTTCTGGTTGGTACATAAAAGAGTATGTTTAGATTCTAGATTACATTTTTTGCTTAGGCTTAAGCTTTAGGCTTAGGCTTAGGCTTAGGAACACATTTTTGCAACGCTTAGGCTTAGGCTTAGGAATACGCTTAATCTACTGTTACGCCGCTTAAAGTAACATTGGCCAAACTATGTATAAAACAAAAAGTGAATGTACCCAGTTGCATACTATTGTCTAAACAAGTCATCAACTATTCTTGACTGCTGTTACCACCAGGGTGTAACCAGATACCCGTTTCCGTTATTTTTACTATCCGTTTTACGCCCGTGATTACCATCCTTGCAATACATACAAACAAAATACACCAGTAGTCGACAGAAAAATCAAAAGTGCAATTTGTTCAACAATGCATGCAAACCATTCCCATTCCAGTTCTCGAATTTGTTGCATTTCTGCGTCGTATTGCTGTCTAAGCAGTATTGCAGTTTCACGCTTGATCGCGCGCACTTCTGCAAGCAATTGTTGATCTCGTAGTTGGAGTAAACTTCGCATCGGGTCTGAATAATTTTGATTGTTTTGCTCAGGCCGAGGGGAGCCTAATCCAATTCTAGACGGCAGAGGGGGTATAGACGATGCAATGTTTGATCTCGATCGAAGACCGTCTGGAGACTGTTGGCCAAGTAACGTATGATAATTAGCGTCAGGTTGATTCGTCGCCGTTGTGTTAGTGCTTAACTGGTTCATCGTTTGAAGTTGGCCAAATGTCGTCGATACAAGCATTGGTTGCTGGTTTCGATAACGCTGTAACAACATTTGTGAATGGTTTAAATGTTAATTTTGAACTCAAAAATTTTGTATAAACCACTGGGCCACGCCGAAGACGACTGCTGGACCAGCCCCCCCCAAGAAAAACTTGAAATTTTCTAGAATATGTTTCAGCATCATTTGTAGTCAGCAGAAATCGTTGCATGCTCCGGCTGTAAATTTCTCAATCCCCAACCATGTCCAGTTGGGTACAGGCCTGAATGAAAAAATTGGCCATCTATGAAACTTTACTCCATAGCAGGCGCGTGGGAAGTGGTCCGCCCCTGATCTACACATGGGTCAACGAATTGAATTTCTTATTAAATTTTTGTACGTTAATGCGCCATCCACAACTACGTGCGTTCGCTGCGTGGAAATAAACCTAAGCAAATCCCATATTCGAAATACTGGTTTTCGATTTTAAAAAGTGAAACCGAATCACTAATTTTAAATAAAATTATTTAAAAATAAATATATAAATTAAATTTTTTATATTATATATTTTATTTATTTTTAAATAATATAATATAAAATAAATTTTTATTAAAAATATAAATATTAATTAATTATATATATATTTATTTTACTAATATAGTTTTTAATAGTATTAGTATAAAATGATAATATAATAATAGTATTTTGAATTTGGTAGTTTTGTAAGTTTTTTGATAAATTATAGTTTTAATTGTGTATTTGATGTATATTAGAAAATAATAATTTAACATAAAAAATTATATATATATTTAAAAGATAAAATATATAATAATTAAATATGTTTTTTAATATTATATATTTAGTTATTTTTAAATAAATTAATATATTTGTTTTTTATTTTTTAATTATTATTGATTTTTTTAATAATATTTTTTTAAAGATATTTATTTTTTTTTTTTGTGTTATTTTGTGAGCTGTGTGGATGCGATACTGACATGCTAATTTATCGAAGTACATTAAAGTCTCCGTCTACTGTGAGTCTGGCCAATGTAAAGGCCAGGGGCGGAACAGTATTATAAGCGTATTCCTAAGGCTAAGCATAAGCCTAAGCCTAAGCTTAATGTTAAGAATGGGCATATCCCTAAGCCTAAGCCTAACCTAAGCTTAAGCCTAAGCCTAATCATAAGAATGGGCATATCTCTAAGCGTAAGCTTAAGCCTAAGCCAAGCAGAAAAATTAATCTAAAGCTTAACCTTACTCTATTCTAGTCCCACAGAAAACTCTCCGCCCCTGATGTTTACATTGGCCGTGAAGCTTATATCTCTGAACGTAATTATTTAGGATAAAATTTAGCCCAGCTTGAACCTAACGCCTAACTTGAACGCATTTCAAACCGAGATGCAGTTAAAAATTAATTTGAATAATTCAAAAAACGTTGTATATAAAAATATATTTAATAAGGAATCAGAAGTTTAAGTGGTTTGTTAGTATGAGTAACTTTTACACTTGTAATCGTCGCTATTTTTTCAAATTGAACTGAACGAAAGTTGAAATCTTACGCATAATAATTTCTGATAGATGAAGTATATACAGCATTCGTATCACGACAGTGGCGGGAGCAAACAGTGTGGGCGCTCTTGCCAAACTGCAGGGTGGAAGCACCAAACTCGCGAGCGAGAAGATCGAGCCGAGGGTCGGTCAAAATTCGGTAGTAAAAATAATGTTTAAATTTGCTCACCAAATATCTCAACGGTGTTATCAACTCTTTTTGTTTTAAATTTATTTTTTTGCGAAATCTCGGCAATTTTTTCTTTAAAATTGTACCAAAAGTTAAAACGAAATGCCCCAAATAAAAATAAATTCTATTAAACTATGCAAAAAAATGTTCATTACCCAAATCGCCGGAACCTCTGGCAGAAATTTTTACCGAAACCAGAAACATGAGCTCCCGTTGGACCCTGATACATACATTCAAGTAAAACAGATTGCAAATATGCACAATGCGAAACAGCATTCGACCTGTATAGCCGAATGCTTATACTAAGACAAGGGTGTTTAATTAAAACCATATATAGACGGCTGAAACTATTCCTACTTCAAAATAGGGGTTTTATTGCCCGCGGAATAATCAAATCTGGATTTTCCTGCACTGTACTAAATTCGAATGAATGATTATTCAATTCACCTAGCGAGTTGGTTATTTCTAATTTAATATCAGTAAACATCAAATCACTCTGACTTGAGTTGACTCACTCTGAGTAGAGTTGACTCAGGGTGAGTTGATTAATAAACACAGAATGAAATTGAATCAACTCGAAATGTTGAGTTCTGATAGTTCTAACTCAGGCTGATTGATCCAACTCATTCTGAGTTAAAATCAACTCACTGAAATTTACACTGTGTACAATTTTTTTATCTGATAAGGTTTAGGCTTTGGCTCAGGCTTAGGAATACACTTTGGTTTCGGCATAACCAAACCTTTTCTTACTCCTAATAATCTAAAGGGTAAATGTGAGGGGAAAGTCTACATAAACCAAGAGCGAAGATATTGTGGAACAAAAAAAGTGTTATACCTTAGATCCATCTTTTGTAATAATTCTTATATCCGGTGGTTGACGAAGTATAATAAATCGAGCGACTTTGGTAAACATAAAATTTTTTAGTCGAGGAGAAATGTCATAACCGTAGCGGCCTTGTTGTTGAATTACAATCACAAGTGATGTTACTGCAGTTGCAACTGCGATAAACACGATAATTCCAATGTAGAATAATCCTAAAAATATAACACAAATTAGGGAAAACAATTGGTCAACCAAAGCCTTAGCTATTCAATTATTGGCACATCATCTCAAAGGCCCATGTAAAGATTAGGGGCGGAACGTTTTTTGGGGAACTGCAATAGAGTACTGTATTGACCCGAATAAGAGGGGGGGCTGATAATTATTTGGAATCTCCAGAGGGTACCCCCTCCCTTGTTATTCGGTTACGGACTGTTAATTTTTAACCCACGTCCCGCCGCCCTTCGTTACTGATATATATCTGGTACTGCAACTATCCGTTCAATTAAACGTTTACTTGTCTCGTTTCAATAGTTTGAGCGATAATTTAAATACGCTTTAAAGTTTCGAACTCAAATTATTTGGTCCTGGAGTCATTTATGCGCCACAATTAGGGTTAATTGACATTTATGGACTCTAATTAGGGTTTAGGAACTCTATCCGCTTACGGACACTTTTTATTGATACGGACTCCAATTGATTCGGACTCAAAATGGGGACTCCCCCGTTATTACCCCTCCCCCTCTTATTCGGGTCAATACAGTACCCCGGGCCAACAATATGAAAACAGGCCATACTTTCTGGACAATACTTGCACGTAACCGCGGTAAAACAAAGGTTGCAAAACGGGGAACAAAGATCATTGTATTTTGCTTAAATTTTGAAGCTTTACAGCGCAAAAATGGTAAGTCAAATTGAGCCTTTCTGAAATAGGCTCTACGGGACTACACAAACTAAGTCAAATTCAACTCTGCCAGAGTCAAACGTGTGACTCAGTGAGTCGAATTCGACTGTGGCGGAATCGAATTTGACTCAGTTTGTATAGTGTCGTAGAGCCTCTTTCGGAGAGTCAATTTGACTCACCATTTTTTGCAGGATAAAAAGTAATTGACTTATGTCAATTTTACCAATATATGGAACAAAATCAGACGTAATTGGCATTTTGTCAGAAACCATGAGCAAAAATACTGACATTGAAAGCAGAGTTGATATTCCTAGCGATACTTTTTCTTCTCGCTCTCCTAAAATATATAAACATCCCACTGCCGAAAAATGGTGAGTCTAATTGATTCTGTCCGAAATAGGCTATATGAGACTGCACAAACTGAGTCAAATTCGACTCCGCCAGAGTTAAACGTGCGGCTCAGTGAATCTAATTTGAATCTGACGGAGCCGAATTTGACTCACTTTGTGTAGTCCCGTAGAACCTATTTCGGAGAGCGTCGATTTGACTCACCATTTTTTGCAGAGCAGTTTGTACCATCAATTGTATGTAAGGCACAGGGTGTAACCGGATATCGTAACATGGGCCCCGTTAGTTGTGGGGGGGGTTGAAACCGCGAGAGAAGATGTTTATTATCTAGCCCGACCCCCCCAAAAGTAACGGGAATGAGAAAAATGCAACGAACGCTAATACACTGAGTGCGAATATTTTAACAAGTTACGCACCCTTGTCTAAGGGACATTTCGACTCTTTTATAATTCGGATCGAATTCGCTATTTTATAACATTTCATAAAAAGCCAAGTGAAAAATTAAATTCGTGTAAAATTGTATTGGCAGAAAAAAATCAACCAATTTTTAACTTTTGTACTTCAATATCCGTTTTGGTTTCCGCGATATTTTGATCACTCTCTGTTTCCAATATTCGTTTGTACCCTAATGAAGGCTTTTATCACCTGCTGGTGAAATGACGTATAAGTGACTTACCTATAATGATCTCACGCATCTCTATTAGTATCGAAATTTCAAAAACCATTTCTGTCCAAAGATTTTCTTCGATAAGAAACCGGACTGCCCCCCCCAAATGTTCAGCAGGACACACCTATACCCAAGGTTACTATAAGGGCATGCCAATTAAATCCTAAGCCTAAGCCTAAACCTCTTACATCTCTGAGTACACCAGCTTATCTGTTTCCTAGAACACCTATAACTAACAAGAGTCGTCGAACGTTCACAGTGACGTATCCATAAAATGGCCAATTTACTTTTAGGGTCGTAACAGTTGATTAAGCGTATTCCTAAGCCTAAGCTTAAGCCTAAGCGTTGTAAAAGCGCATTCCTAAGCCTAAACCTAAGCCAAAGCCTAAAATCCTAGGCAGAATAAATGTAGTCTAGAATGTAAGCCTACTCTTTTAAAGACCTACCAGAAACCGGGTCGGCCCTAAAAGTAACATGGGCCCCATAAAATTATGACGGGAGGAGACGGGCTGGCACCAGTCATGAAACGCAATTTATACTGTATGCTAAATATATGCTAAATTTCTGAACAGGAAAATTGTAGGATAGAAGAGACTTTACGATTTTATCACAAAAATTACGCTACGGGGGCATACCTCGACCCCTTCGGTTTCCGCCACTGCCTGCAAATAAAAAATATGGTTTCATGTGACCGTTAATATTTCTTACCATTTTATCACAAAATGTTTCAAACGGCACGGGGGCGTACGCCCTGGCCCCCCTCCTGAATTCGCTCGTGAACGGTCACTTACCACTGGAATGTGACGGAAAGAAGAAGCCGACCATTGCAATAACACAAATGATAACCGTTGGAATGATTAAGTTCAAAACATAAAACAACGGCTTCCGACGAACAACCAAGTGGTAATTAAGCGATACGTAAGGCTCAGGACAACATTTGTATTTCTTAATGACTCGTTGAACTGTGAAATGAACCACTGTCCACTCAGTGCTTGGAATGAACGAATCCATGTGGACGTGGTCATTTTCAGGCGTATAATCTATTTGACGCATATCGTAAATCCACGATGCGAATTCTAGGCTGAAATAAAGCAATAGTCGGGTTTTAGTTGAAACCTCGGCGCGTATTTTCAGACTTGAGTTGCGCCATATCCCAAGCAAAAAAATTAGTCTAAAGCTTAAACTTACTCTATAGCTGTGCCACAGAAAAACGCTCCGCCCCTGAGATGTTTACATGGGCCATAGCTTTGAATGCAGAAAAGTGTCACAAAGTGTGTTCCTTATTGAAAGTTTTGGCTCTTTTTCACTTCTCCACACTTAAAATTAAGGTAAGCTTAGGCGTAGGCTAAGTCACATAATCTCGCATATTTACAGTTAAGGATTAGGCATATAGCCAAAACAGGATTAGGATTAGACTTAAGCATAGCGTTAGGCCAGTGGCGGATCCAGGATCTCAAAATGGGGGGCAAAATTTCACGGGTAATAAACTTATTTTTGACCCCCCTACTGTAGTGACCCAAATAAGAGGGGGTCCCCATTTTGAGTCCCAATTAATAGGAGTCCGTATCCCTAATAAGAATCCGTATGGGTAGTCCTTAAACCCTTGTTAGAGTCCATAGAACGCCTATTACCCTAATTGTAGCGCATAAATGACTCCAGGGCCAAGAAACTTTAAAGCGGGCTTATACTATTGTGTATAAAACAGATAAATAAACAGTGGAGAACAGCAATTGACACTATATAATTTTTGTCGAGATGCTGTTGGGGGGAACGGCCGGGGTGGGCCCCCCGTGGATCCGCCATTGCGTTAGGCAAACGCTTAGACAAATGTGGTGAAAAGCGAATACGAGCCAGGCTTTATTTAATGTATATGTGTAGTATACCTGCAGTTCTGTGTATCGAATGGAAAGTACATTAAAAATAAATTGCACGAAAATTTTAAAATTGCAGGATACTGCAGCGATACAGTGGCTTGGTGTTGTTTGTCCCGGCGTTGCGGCCATTGTCTTTGATCTGGAGCGTCAGTTGTTTCTGAGATGCGCTGTTTACGACGTGGCATAGATATTTTAGCACTGGTGACACGCATACGGGCTCCCATATCTACGCTAAAATACAAAAAAATTAAACCAGGACTAAAGGATATTTAGAAATTGCAAAAAACCAAATTTAAGTTGACGATTTAACCAGTTTACTGTAGTGACCCGAATATGAGGGGGTAATAAAAGGGGTGGTCCCCATTTTGAGTCCCAATTAATAGGAGTCCGTATCCTTAATAAGAGTACGTAAGCGGATAGAGTCAATAAACGTTTAATTTAACGGATAGTTGCAACACCGGATATATACCAGTAACAAAGGGCGGCGAAGGGCGGGTTACAAATGAAAAACAGTTCGTAACCGAATAACAGGGGTACCCTCTGGAGAGGCCAAATAAATATCAGTCCACCCCTCTTACTCGGGTCACTACAGTACAATGCTATAACAATTTCGTATTGACTTTATAAACAATTATACGTATTATACCATTTAGGATTTGTGTCAAAACTAAAACACTATTTTAAATGCATTTTGCGTTTCAAACATCGTCTTTTAAAACTATTTTCCTTAAACGGAAGAATGCCAAAATAGACTCGCTACTGTCGCTAAATACTGTTTTAGACGTAAGCGCTTTTTTGCGTTTATTCAAACGCTATTTTAGCATCAATGCCACTGTTTTAAAAGCGAAAAACGCATTTTTTTATTTTAGACACGATTCCTTAGACAAGAATTTTAAATTTTTATCCAATCAAAACGCTGAAACGCGGTGCGGTTTATTAGTTAAATACCTGTTATACAGATAAGTATCAGGTCTCCAAACGTCATCTGCATTGACGATAAGTTCATAAATATTATCATATCGCGCTGGATCCCATGTGATCAACTCGTCTTGCCATGACTAAAATAATTTCAACTATTTTCTAAAAACTTAAACTTAAATTATAGCTTAACTAAATTCTAAAGTTTGAGTGAAACTTAAATGGCTGAACGGAATAACTGAACAAGGATTGTAAAGTTTAACTTAGACTAACATATTTTTAAGCTTAACGCGAGTTTAAATTAAACCTACTTTGTATTAAAGTAACAAGTGCAGAACAGAAATTGTTGTATCTAAGAATTCGTTAAGTTTAGCTTAAACAACATCGCTGCTGGATTAGCTTAAGCTTAAATCGTGTTAGTTTAAGCTTCAAAAGAGTATACTACCCATATATGCAATTATTTTTAAATGAAATTTGCGAAAGCCTTCTTTAGGACAGACGTTGCAGTCACAAATATAAATGGGTATTAATGTGACACCCTGCCCTACGGTGGCGCTTTAGTAGAGGACCGCAGGGGATCATCATACGACCCACAACCCTTTTTATAAAAAATGCCGGCTCATGTAAAAATCAGGGGCACACCGTATATTTGCGGGACTGTAACAAAGTAAGGTTAAGCTTTAAACTAATTTTTTGCTTAGACTTAGGCTTAGACTTATGAATGTGGTTGCACTACTGTTGCGGCCCTGTTCTATACATTGGCCAACGTCCAAACCAACCTCAACAATCCACATATAAAGCGATACAGATTGAGAAGATTCCGCCTAAAAATACGAATCTTTAAAGTCTATTTTACATTTTTCAATAAACCTTCTATAGTAAGTCGTATACATCGCGTTTCCATCTTTGCTTGACTCCTACGCGGTGATAGGGGTGATATTACAAATTACAGACACTTAAAAGTATCAAATATGTATATGATTTTTTCAAACTTGTCCGTGTAAATATTTTCTTACTACGACATGACAGCCACTAGTTTAGCGACATGACGTACACAAGGTATTGTGGATGATGCACAACAGCAACTGGCTATTATGGTTTCTGAACCTAATTTAATAGCAACGATTACGCCACATTGTCAATTGTGGAAAAATTTTGTAAATCACTTTTTGGATTTTAGCAAATTTGGTTGGGTTTCTGAAATCTTAATTAAGTGTTTACTTAAGTTTTTTATTTAAGTAATTACTTAAGTCGTCGACTTAAGTAAATACGTAAATTTTCGAACAAAAAAATAAACGCCAAATGTCAGCCATTGTCATAACGAGAAAGTAATAGTTTTGTTTTATATTCAGGAGAGTTCAATAGTGTACCTATAGTTCAATTTGACCAAGGTTAGTATTCCTGAATGGTAAATTTGTAATCTATCAAATTTAGTCAGCGACACAACTATTTACTTAACTTAAGCACTCTCTTAAAAACAACAAAATGGTTCAGCAACTGCTTCACACGAACTTACGTACTAAGTCGTACTTAATTAGGGTTGTGGAAACTCAGCCATTAAAAATTTTTTCTGCTTTAATTTCAACTTTTCGACGTAACAAAAATTCAAAAGTTACGTATGTTTTTCAAAAAATGACACATTTTTTGGTACAAAATACATTTTAGCAAAGTTTGCCCGTGATATCATATTCAAGCTTTAAACAACGGCATTAACACCGGACCCGTAGCCAGAGAGTGGACTAAGTGGATGCTCAGCCCCTTGGAAGATTTTTTGCCAATATTTTCAACATTGCTATGCAAGTTATCGAAAACCCTTGTATGTGTCCCGGCTGAAATTTTTTTTCGCCTTCTAGCAAGATAAGATGGCTACGGGCCTGATGACCACTTGAATCCAAATTGAAATTTTTCTAAGAAACCGTTCGGGAAAATTACAATTTCCAACACTTGATACAAGTCCATTCTGAACGAAACATTGACTGCATGATTTGGATGTGACACTGGCCGAACACGTGGGTCACAACTGTCTGCGATATCTTTGACCAGACGCTGATTGGCGACGTCCAGACGGTATCCGATAGCGACCAAATTAGGCTCTAAAGAAACAGTAAAATTTAATTTTGTTCGTTGTAATTTCGGCCTTAAATTTAAATTTTTAGCCTAAAATTTTAAAACCCTGGTTGCAATTCAATTTTCGCCAGTTTTGAAAATTCATACATCAGTGAATATTTTGCTGAATATATCACAGTGTTTGTAAAATTTCATTATGAATCTTTCCGGGAGAAAACATTACGTTTGTCTTAGAATAATTAGGTTTAGGTTTATGATTGTGTTTATTAGACTTCACTCTTTCGCCATTTAGGCTCAGGTGCAGGTTTACGTTTAGCGTTTAGGTTCGTGGGCACGGCCCTATTAGCGTGGACTAGAACTTCTGCTCAGGAACCTTTTCTGGTGGCCGATGCGGTTTAGTCGTCCGCTCCTTCTGGGGCCGGCCATTGTTTACCGGAAAAGGTCTAAAAGGCATACTCACCTCTAAGTATAAGGAGTAGCAGAAAATAGTTTATCACATAAGGTTGTATCATTTTTAATTGTTTATTAGTAACAGACCTAACATAACGAATATAAGTAGTATATAATTATTGTTTATTCAGGGGTCGCCAAGAGCCGTCTAAAGAGCATCAAAACGATGAGAAAAGGATCAATCTTTCCGCCTTCCATTAGGATGGGTGAAATTGTCCAACGCACACTGGGAACATCCTTTTCTACACAGAATACACCAATTACGTAGTTTTGGCAGACGGATTATACAGTCTTGATACTGTAACGGCCAATGTTACTTTTAGGAGCGTAACAGTAGATTAAGCGTATTCATAAGCATAAGCGTAAGCCAAAGCCTAAGCCTAACAAAAAATATAATCTAGAATATAAACCTTCTCGTTTATAGACCCACCAAAAACCAGACCGCCGCTTAAAGTAGCACGGGCCACTATCACTGTACGACGGCATTCAGCTTTTAAACATCGCTTTCAAACTATCGTAAGGCTGGTAACACGGTCCATCGCGATGCTTTACTCCGGTCTTGACACCGGAAACAACTCGACCTCCGGTTCCGGTAGAATTTTTGCCGTCATCACGATGCTTTACTCCGGCTTTGACACCGGAAACAACTCGACCTCCGGTTCCGGTAAAATTTTTGCCGTCATCACGATGCTTTACTCCGGCTTTGACACCGGAAACAACTCGACCTCCGGTTCCGGTAGAATTTTTGCCGTCATCACGATGCTTTACTCCGGTCTTGACACCGGAAACAAATCGACCTCCGGTTCCGGTAGAATTTTTGCCGTCATCACGATGCTTTACTCCGGTCTTGACACCGGAAACAACTCGACCTCCGGTTCCGGTAGAATTTTTGCCGTCATCACGATGCTTTACTCCGGCTTTGACACCGGAAACAACTCGACCTCCGGTTCCGGTAGAATTTTTGCCGTCATCACGATGCTTTACTCCGGCTTTGACACCGGAAACAACTCGACCTCCAGTTCCGGTAGAATTTTTGCCGTCATCACGATGCTTTACTCCGGTCTTGACACCGGAAACAACTCGACCTCCGGTTCCGGTAGAATTTTTGCCGTCATCACGATGCTTTACTCCGGCTTTGACACCGGAAACAACTCGACCTCCGGTTCCGGTAGAATTTTTGCCGTCATCACGATGCTTTACTCCGGCTTTGACACCGGAAACAACTCGACCTCCAGTTCCGGTATAATTTTTGCCGTCATCACGATGCTTTACTCCGGTCTTGACACCGGAAACAACTCGACCTCCGGTTCCGGTAGAATTTTTGCCGTCATCACGATGCTTTACTCCGGCTTTGACACCGGAAACAACTCGACCTCCGGTTCCGGTAGAATTTTTGCCGTCATCACGATGCTTTACTCCGGCTTTGACACCGGAAACAAATCGACCTCCAGTTCCGGTAGAATTTTTGCCGTCATCACGATGCTTTACTCCGGTCTTGACACCGGAAACAACTCGACCTCCGGTTCCGGTAGAATTTTTGCCGTCATCACGATGCTTTACTCCGGCTTTGACACCGGAAACAACTCGACCTCCGGTTCCGGTAGAATTTTTGCCGTCATCACGATGCTTTACTCCGGCTTTGACACCGGAAACAACTCGACCTCCGGTTCCGGTAGAATTTTTGCCGTCATCACGATGCTTTACTCCGGCTTTGACACCGGAAACAACTCGACCTCCGGTTCCGGTAGAATTTTTGCCGTCATCACGATGCTTTACTCCGGCTATGACACCGGAAACAAATCGACCTCCGGTTCCGGTAGAATTTTTGCCGTCATCACGATGCTTTACTCCGGCTTTGACACCGGAAACAAATCGACCTCCAGTTCCGGTAGAATTTTTGCCGTCATCACGATGCTTTACTCCGGTCTTGACACCGGAAACAACTCGACCTCCGGTTCCGGTAGAATTTTTGCCGTCATCACGATGCTTTACTCCGGCTTTGACACCGGAAACAACTCGACCTCCGGTTCCGGTAGAATTTTTGCCGTCATCACGATGCTTTACTCCGGCTTTGACACCGGAAACAACTCGACCTCCGGTTCCGGTAGAATTTTTGCCGTCATCACGATGCTTTACTCCGGCTTTGACACCGGAAACAAATCGACCTCCAGTTCCGGTAGAATTTTTGCCGTCATCACGATGCTTTACTCCGGTCTTGACACCGGAAACAACTCGACCTCCGGTTCCGGTAGAATTTTTGCCGTCATCACGATGCTTTACTCCGGCTTTGACACCGGAAACAACTCGACCTCCGGTTCCGGTAGAATTTTTGCCGTCATCACGATGCTTTACTCCGGCTTTGACACCGGAAACAAATCGACCTCCGGTTCCGGTAGAATTTTTGCCGTCAGTTCCGACAATTTCGATAATGAAATTTTTCATGGTTTCCGCTGAAACTGTTTGCTTCGACGATTTGATTTGTAATTTTGGGGCATTTGTGGAACTTTAAGAGCTGAGAAGCGAGTTTTCTCTGCAAAAACTTTGTGAATTTTGTTTAAATCTCAAAACCTATGTTTTGCTCTAATGCTTACGCTTAGAATAAAGCTTAGGCAAAAGCTTACGCTTGCTTATGAAGTCACTGAAATCCCATGCTTTGCCCTCCTAAATACTAGTTATCGCCCCTCCAGCAAGGTGAGCTGGCTACGCGCCTGGTCTGGTCTCAGCAGTTCGAGAGGACATGTAGCTAAAAACTCAACAGGGGGACTCGGGGTCGGTTCAAAGTGATAATCCCCCCGTAGTAGCGGCCATGTTACCACATTCTACCTCGATTATATATTTACGAATTCTATTTCTAAAGCTATGATCTCGTAAACAAATTGTTGTTGATCTTACTTTAAGTCGAAATCCGTTACTTAGGCAGTTTGGTAAACAACTTCCGTTAGAAAAACACAACAATGCTGCGTATATACAGGACAATATCATGCTGATAGGGTCGCGGCAGTGGAACAAACAACGACGGGAAGTGTTCAACGGGACAGCAGTATATATAATTGTTGATTTGGAACATTTGAAGGGGTCACATCTGGACCCCCTCTCGCTACGTCCCTGCATACTGAGAAAATCAATCATCGTAAACACCGTTTAGTCAAAATGTGTGTGTTCTCTCAATAGGCCAAATATACCAAAACGTGTCAATAGTCACCAGAGAGGGGACTAATGAATCTCGGCCCCCCCTGCAGTAATGAGACTTCTGGAAACATTTTGGCGTCTGGCTTGTGAAAACCGCTGTTAAATCACGTACGTCCTAAGTAAACTTTTTTTGGCCTCTCCAAAAATGTAGGGATAGGTGCCGGTCTGAAACAGGAACCTGATAAGGAACGAGTAAATATATACATAAAGGTTCTGGCACGTTTTAGAAGCTAGCCATCCGCCTAAAATATGCAGCCTAATTAAAGTTCCAGGATCAGTGTACTGTAGTTATCCGAATAAGAGGGGGTGGTAATAAGAGTGGGGTCTCCATTTTGAGTAACAATCAATATTAGTCCGTATCCCTTAAGAGTCCGTAAACGGATAGAGTTCCTAAACCATAATCAGAGTCCATAAATGTCAATTGTCCCTAATTGTAGCGCATAAATGACTGCAGGACCAAATAAAGTTTAGTTTGAAACTTTAAAGCGTACTTCAGTTTTGAAAGTAACATTCTAAAGTATAACCTAGCATTATCGCTCAAGCTATTGACACAAGACAAATAAACGTTTAATTCAACGAATAATTGCAGTAAAGGATATATATCAGTAACGAAGGGTTGCGGAGGACACGTTGAAAATAAATAACGATCCGCGACCTAATAAGAGGGGGGTACCATCTGGAGAGGCCAAACAAATGTCAGTCCCCCACCTCTTATTCGGGTCACTACAGTATGCGTATACGCTTTAATACTACAATGCACAAAAAAATGGAATATGCTCATCGCTACTAAGACTCCATGTTAATTATAAAGGGTTGCATGTGGCCTGGTCCAAAAACATTAACAGGGGCGTAACGCGATATATAATTGTTGAACAAATCGAGAGCAAATTGAGCTAGAAGTCGAACGTCATTTTAGAGCTAAACCTAAATACAAAATCTTGGTTTGGTCCGTTGAAGTGGGGCCTATTTCAGGAGTGGTTCCCTTCGGATCCGGCAGTGGGGCTTGCCCACTGAGAGACAGTGTGATTGCGGGACTTAAATTTTGCAAAGCTTAATAGGCTAAGGTTTATGCTTAAGCTTAGGTTTTGTCTTAGGCTATAGGCAGGCCCTTGTTTTTTCCGCCGGCTGGTACTACAAACGTAAACAAAGCGATGAAATTTTAAGCTTAGTCATACTCCTGGCTATAAGCATAATGGGCAGACCCCTATTATTCGCATACACCAGCTAAAACTTAAGCGAACTTTGACCGAGTAAAAACCATTCATTTTGAGTAACACAATCAAAACCAAATCGGTATAAACAGACCGTTGGAATTTTAGGCTTAGTCTTAAGTTTAGGCTTAGGCTTAGGCTTAGGATTAGGCTTAGGCTTAGGCTTAGGCTTCGACTTAGGCTTGGGCTTAGGCTTAGGCTTAGGCTAAAAGGCTTAGTCTTAGGCTTGGCTAAGGCTTGGACTTAGGTTTAGGCTTAGTCTTAGGCTTAGGCTTAGGCTTAGGCTTAGGCTTAGGCTTAGTCTTAGGCTTAGGCTTAGGCTTAGGCTTAGGCTTAGGCTTCGGGTTAGGCTTAGGCTTACGCCTAGGCTTAGGCTTACGCCTAGGCTTAGGCTTAGGCTTAGGCTTAGGCTTAGTCTTAGGCTTGGCTTAGGCTTGGGCTTAGGCTTAGGCTTAGGCTTAGGCTTAGGCTTAGGTTTAGGCTTAAAACGCAGACCGCTTTGCTGACAGGGGTGGTTACAAGCTGAAACATACTAGATAGCTTAACGGTGTGTGATAAATTGTGTGCATAGATCATGTTCAACATTCATTTTTCCGGTGTAAGACATACCTCAATAATTAATCAATTGCGACAACTTCTGGCGTAGCTAACACTTTCATCCATTGCTAGTTCCTTCCATGGGCCCATGTAAAGATCATGGGCTTACCGTTTTTCTGTGTGACTACAATAGAATAAGCTTAAGTTTTAGACTAATTTTTTGCTTTGCTTAGGTTTAGGCTTAAGCTTAGGAATATGCTCATTCTTATGCTTAGGCTTAGGCAAAGTCTTAGGCTTAGGCTTAGGAATATGCTTATAATACTGTTCCGCTTCGGTTCTTTACATCGGCCCATCCAGTTATGAATGAGGGTAATACATTCAAGCGCCCATGTATAGAATAGGTCTCAAACAAAGTTGTTAGCTTTAAGTTTTTTCGAGTTAAATTCATGCTTAGGTATTTTTAGGCTGTGAACAATGTTTAGGTTTATAGTTTAGGTTCGTCGTTTAGGCTTAAATTTAACGCTATATGTACACTCAAGCACAAATTCATTCTTGAAGATTAGGTTTAGACTCAGGCTTACAGACCGTGACGTCTTCTATGCATGGACTACTATGTCTATAGTCGTTGTGCAACCTAGTTTCTTTCTCCGAGCCTAGAACTCAGGTGAACACAAATTATCGTTCCACAAAAAATATTACTTTTAATATATTAGTTGTATTTGAAAATCTGATTCAGCGCAAATAACTGTATCAATTCTCATAGCTTTTCCTCAATGTAAAACGTCGATTGCAAAGGGGCGAACGGTCTTGCGCACCCTGGTTCGTACGTCTATGATCGTTTCATTATTAATTGCAACTCCGGATGCAGCTAATTTGAATAGCGCCGTATAATCAATTTTATTCACTTAACAAACATAAACCGTAATACACAACTTTTCCAGTAACCGCCAGTACCAATTAAAAACCAGAACCTTCTACCAGAAACATTTTACCTGTCTACGCTTAAAATATAAGCTATTCTTATTATTATGCTGTATATGCAAAAAAGCTGCACGCCTCCAAGCCTCGCACTTTGCAACCGACTAACATTAATTTCCTTCATTGTATAATCCAAGACGAGTTTGGCAATGTTTTTCAACAAGAATAAAAATCACGATTTTGTATTGAAATGTAGCACTAAAATTGCGGCGGCAGGATTGTTGGACGTTTCAATCGCCAAATACAGTACCCTACCGTTGACCTACTGTTGGACCTCAGCGGTGCCGAGTAAACAAAGTTAACAGAAAGCAAGCAATAACTCTGACCATCAGGATACAAGTCATAGCTGCTTACGCTCCGGCGTTCACCTCACCGAAACCAGCACTTGATTTGCGTACTGAAATCGAAAAGCTGTGCTTAAATGTATTTTGGTTTTGTGACCTTTTACACCCACCTTGAAAATTTCTGCCAATATAAAACAAGAGCAGTGGCGGAACAGCAGTATAACCATATTCCTAAGCCTAAGCCTGAACCTAAGCGTAAGATCGAACTTATACGTAAGCCTAAGCATATTTCTAAGCAAAAAAAAGCCTAAAACTTAAACTTACTCTATTCCAGTCCCAAAAAATAACGTTCCGCTCCTGATCTTTACATGGACTAAAATATCGTGATGGGCTCAAATTTTGCCACTGTCAAACCTAGTGTTTTCTTGCAAGTTTGCGGGGTAGAAAATTGACGTGGGTGATTATTGATACTTGCATTAATATTAATGAAAATTTATTTCAAATCTACTATAAGTACGTGGCCTGGTTAATCTTTGGCAAATAGTAAAGTACAAAATATGGCGGACGTTATACTAACGAATATCGCATTGACACATATATTCACCATGCAAGCTTGATTAAATAAATGCGTGTCCGAGTGTAATTAGTAGCATAGAGTTATTAAGCTGTAATTTATAACCAAACAGATGGTATATACTTAACCATGAAATCGAAATAATGAAACCGTTTGTACGACAATTATATTTCCGGTCCAAACCAGGGTCCATGTTAGTTTAAGGGCCGTCCCGGTTACTGGTGGGTCTGTAAAAAGTAGGCTTACATTCTAGACTACATATTTTTGCTTAGGCTTATGTTTAGGCTTAGGAATACGCTTTTGCAACGCTTAGGTTTAGGAATACGCTTTTGTAACGCGTAGGCTTAGGCTTAGAAAAACGGTTTTGCAACGCTTAGTCTTAGGCTTAGGAATACGCTTTTGCAACTCTTAGGCTTAGGCTTAGCAATACGCTTTGGCAATCTTAGGCTTAGGCTTAGGAATACGCTTTTGCAACGCTTAGGCTTAGGCTTAGGCTTAGGAATACGCTTTTGCAACGCTTAGGTTTAGGCTTAAGCTTAGGAATACGCTTTTCTAACGCTTAGGCTTAGGCTTAAGCTTAGGAATACGCTTTTGCAACGGTTAGGCTTAGGCTTAGGCTTATGAATACGCTTTTGCAACGCTTAGGCTTAGGCATAGGAATACGTTTAATCTACTGTTACGTCCCTAAAAGTAACATTGGCCCAAACCTGTATAACAGATCCATTGAAGGTCGAGAATATATCACCCGCAGTGCCGTGGACTGCTGAACATTTTGCGATGTTCAGCTGACAGCTCAGAGTGTGGTTTAACCAAATAGACGGAACCCTAGGCGCGTTCCTGTATTATTTCAAACGTTATAGGCCTTCGACGCGATTGGTCAAAAATAGTTTTGCTAAAAATGCTCTTTAGAAACAGTAAAATTTTACAACACAAAAGTGTTTTAGGCCTGCAAAATCTCTGATTCACCGGTTACTAGCGCTAAACACATAGCTATCAGTGATACAAAAATGGCAAACTCAACATGTTCCATTGCTCACGAATACCTTAGAACTCGTTTTTTCAATGACTCCAAGCATGAGTTATATTTGACTGGTTGTGGAAGAAAATAGAAAATATCGAAAAAACTATGCATCGATCATGTTACCAAACTGGTCTGAATAAAAAAATAGCCGAATACAGCAGATTTTCGACAAATTTTTGCCGTAAAATCGGTAATTAGGTTAGATATCAGGTAGGTTTGTTCGTTTCTAATTATTTTTATTAGTTGAAATATTCTGCGCTATTTTATCTCGTTGTCTTATATAAGCACGATCGACCAATTAAGAGTTGAAATTGAAATTGAAAAATTTATCTGAATTTTTAAAACTAAAATTACATTTTTGTAGAACGCTGACTGCGGTAGCCAAATCTTGGAACATCAAAAATAACCGAATGTTTGGTGTTTCATAAAGTTTTAGATGAATATTTAGGCACTTCTCTAGTTCCCTCCCCCCTAGTGGAAAAATTTGCCCAAACCACGGAAATATCGTTTTCAAGGGGGCGGCTGCCGCCCCCTGAGAATTCTGGGATTTGAAAGGATATCCGGAGCTCAGAGTGGTTAAAATATGTTCTGAATTTTTGGCCCAATGTCAGTTTGGGTGGAAAATTTACTTAAAACCAGGGGTTATAACAACAATCGGATATTGTGATATGATAGATAAGGTTTTCTAGCTTTGAATTATTTTTCCGTCAGGAAATTTTTTGGTTATAGAGTGTTTTCCTCAGAAAATTTTTTGGTGATAAAATGATAAGGTACCTGAATTCAAAAACACAACCCATAAAAATCAAAACCCTCATTGTAAGCTTTAGCTTAAACTTTAGTATCAATTGCTCATGGTCGGATATTTTGGCAAAGTTTAGCTCGAAACAAAATTTCTTAGCCAAGTCTCGGTAAATTTGATTTTTAAACCTAAACGATCCCATCTTGTAAAAACTCGAAAAAAACATTTATACATCAAAATATGGCTTAATTTTCTTATTTTTACAATCGTAGCTGAAGCTGACTACCACTGCACCAAAAGATTTGTAAAAATCATAATTCTTTAATTTATCCAATGTTACTGCTCGTCCCATTGCTTGGTGGAACTGTAAATGAGTAGGCTGATATTTTATTTTTTGTTTAGGCTTAGGCTTAAGCTTTTACGCTTAGAATTCTTCCCCTGCCGTAGGAGAGCCTTTATTTTTATGTCTTGTTCATACACATTCCCCGGCGCCTTATGCGCCACTCCCCATGAATTTTGAAGGACAACCACAGATTTGTACCAGTCTTGGGGTCATCGACTGTGGAATATTACAATTGAACACTTTTCAACTTCATTTTATCAAAATTTTCTATGCCTAAGCCTAAGTCTTAGCCTAAACCTAAGCCTAAGCCTAGGCCTAAGCTATCCAAGCCACAACCTAAACCTCAAAGCTGAAGCATAAAAATACAGCAGTTGTGTGTATTTTCTTGTAAAAACATTTCAACAACAACACGGATCCTGAGGTGAACACGGAACCGGAGAACAAACAAAACACGGCGGATTTAAGCGACGTCGGCCGCTTTTGATTGAAAAATACTGTCGTTTCTGAAATAACAGTTGGTATTTTAAAAAACCGTAGCATTTATCACTAGTTTCATGAATTGAAATATTATTTGACCTAAGGGTCATAACTATGTTGTTTGACTCTTGGGACCGTATTTTCAAGCGTGCGTAGCCCCTATCACCAGTCGATGATAGATGTGATAAGTTGGGTAGGCTAGGGTACGGCACTTTTTAGTTCTGAGTTCTCAGCAGCTGAAAATGATCGACGTTCCAGGGAGGTTTGGACCTCGGTACACAGATTATCAGTCCAGGCGCTATCCACTGAGCCACGCTGTCTCACAATCAACTGCTAGTTTATCTGTTTTATGACTTACAAGAACCGCAACATACACCTGCATATTGGTCCTTCAATGTTTTTACCGCTTCTGCATATGAAGGCACTACATATGCATCAACGTTTTACCGATGTGCAGCATTAGCATGAGGGTTCATTTTGCCTCGATGCATCCGCATGTCACAATAGATATTGTAAACTTTCAAACGAGTGAATGCTGAGGCTCAAAATTTAGCACATTCTTCGCATATGACTTGCTCTACTCCTGTACCAATTTAGAGTTTTCAACAACTGCAACAGTTAGTGAGTTTGAAAACCAGTTGTTATAGTGAGTTTGAAAACCTATTACAATACCGATGATGGTTGCTATACGCATTTGATAATACGGGCCCTGGACTTATAACATTACGGCGCTTTTGAACATTTTTCACACTTTGGAGAAAACAAAACCGAAAAAAATGTGCTAAATTTCTAAGATGTCATTTATGGTTTGAAAAGTTTAACCTGCAACCAACCGGTGATAGGTGCTACATACATTTGAGAACTTACGACAACTCTAGCCGCATCGTTGCTAATTCCATATTCTGTTCGAATAGGAAATGTAAGTTGTAACAGCGAAAGCGCTGATACTATAAGGAACATCTGAAAGGACAAACACAAACTTTGAATGTTGCCTTTTTGCTAATGTTTTGGCTATTTGTATATACTCAGCAATCACCGTTTAATTTGAAAATTTTAAATTCAACAATGCAACTTCCACAATATCACGCGTACTCCGGGTAATTTTTGATGGTGTAGTGTCATAGACCTTGAAGCTTTTTTTGCGTCAGCGTCCCGTATACTGAAGGTTTGTGGTTTCAGTATGGAAACTAAAGCCAAAAATGTTCAGTGTCAAGGATACCGACCATTGTTGTACGCACGATATTGCTGAAATTGCATATAATTTGACCATATTCTGAGAACAGAGTTTTTCAATTTTTACCTAAAGGTCCACTAAAGAAAACAAACTAAAGTAGCGTATAATAATAATTAATGCCACGTGCGAACCCTTAGTTTGTGTACTTAAACTTATAGCTGAGATTTAAGAAATTCAAAGTTAGCTTAAAACTTCGGCGTATAGTCAGTTGAACATTATAAAAAGGGTACAAAAAGCGGCGGCCCCCATGTATAGAACAGGACCGGATCGTTTTCCTGAGGGGCTATAATAGAGTCAGTTTAAACTTTAGACTAATTTTTTGCTTAGGCTTAAGCCTAGGAATAGGCTCACCCTTACGCTTAGGCTTAGGCTTAGGTTTAGGCTTAGAAAAATGCTTATACTACTGTTCCGGCCCTGTTGTATATATGAGCCGAAGTGGTAATCGTAGGCTGTACCCACAAAAAGTATTTCTGAATTTATTCAGAAAAGTGTTTTCTGTGGCAAATCTGAAAAGACTTGCTGATATTTAAGACAATTTTTCTAAAAATAACTGGAAAACGTTTATTTTCAGACATTTTTCTAAATGTTTTTTGAAAACATTTCTGTTATAACAGAAACACTTTTCAAGTGCACCTTGCTAGTCATAATTCTCAAATGTAAGAAATTTTTTCTTAAATATCAGAAATATTATTTTGAGTGTACACGACTAATAAGGAAAACTAAAACTTTTTCTATGGGAACGGCAAAAGTTTTCTTTGACCGTCGAAGCAATCACTGCAGCAGACCAGACTAAAACTTGCCTCAGCTCTGGAATAACTTGCAGTTCTGCATGGCGGATGAACAAATTTTGGCCCATATAAAGATTACAAATGGAACACTTTTCTGTGGGACTGCAATAAAACTTAAGCTTTAGACTATTTTTTGCTTATAGGTTTAGGCTTAGGTTTAAGAGCATTCTTACGCAAAGGCTTAGAGTTAGCCTTAAACTTAGTCGTAGGAATATGCTTATACATCAATTACAACACTGTTCTATACATTGGCAGTATCTAAAAATGATATTTCCAACTTGCATTTTTAAACATTTTCTAAAATATTAATGTTTTTCAAAAAATTTTACATAAACAACGCAGTATTGACTTCCACTGAAACTTTCGAAACAGTGAATTTATCTGTCTTGAAATACAATTATTATTTCAAAGAAAATTTTATAATTTCCTAAATTTAAAAACAATTTTGATTTACAGCAAAAATTAATTTAAATTTAGACCGAACATTTTAAATCAATGGCCGACATTTTTAATAATTTTTCCTAGCAAAATCTGAAGGTTTCGTCCTAAAAGCACAAATTAGATAGCAAATACTGCTGGTATGACAATTTTCTGTTTTTGACCACGTGTTAATAAAATAAGGTGTTTGTTCAAGCGCATCCGTTCAGCCCTATTCACACGTGCAGAATTTTTGCAGCCAAAATTTGCACTTACAACTTGCATGTGCATGTTTGGTCGCAAAAAAGCTTTGAAGTTCTTGCAGCTGCAACTTATTCACTGGAATTTGTGCTACTAGATTTATTTCCAGTGTGCGATGTTACTTTTAGGGCAGTAATAGTAGGTAAAAGCGCATGCCCATGCCCATGCCTATGCCTATGCCTAAGCCTAAGCCTAAGCAAAAAATGTCTAGAATGTAAGCCTACTGCTTTTACAACCAGGAAACGGAACGGTCCTAAAAGTAACATGGATCCGTTCAGTTATACTAAATTTCAATCAATAGCCCCAGCTTTTGCAAAGTTAATAGATCGCCTGGTATCTAACGAAAAAAGTTGAAAAAATAAAGTTTTGTGTTTACCATTTTAGTGTTTAGATATGCTGAACCTTAGCTTAAGGTGCCGGAACCTTTTGTGTAACGCTATTAGCGATCAAACATAACGCGAAAATTTATTTTTTTCAACTTTGAAAACTCATTTTTGAAATAAGTTTACAACCTGCATTTGCGAATAAGTTTTCATCCACTCTGCAACACTGACGCCATACATCTGTTTGTATCAGGCGTATCCTATTCCTCCTATATTTCAACAGTATTCTAAGTATCATTGATGGGTTTCTGAAATTTTGTATATTCACAAGATCGCAAAAAATTAAAAATATCAAATATCAAACACATTTGATTAGCCAGGATTCTAAATTGAAAATATGTCCAATTACTTTTTTTCAATCTGTCTGCGCTTATACAATTTAGCTGGTACCACCAGTATTTGAAAGGGTCCATAACCTCTTTCATGTATTCCATACGCAACTGCTTGACTACAGCGGTATTGAAAATAACACAAGAATATTGACATATAAAAGAATAAATTCTAACACATTAACGCTTTAGACTAAGGACTAGACATTTATGCCTAAGCCTAATCTTTTACCTAAACCATTATTTGAACCCTTCGGCTCCGCCCGAGTTAAACGTGGGACTTAGTAAGTCTCAATTTGACTCTGGCAGAGTCGAATGTATGACTCAGTTTGTGTATTCCAGCCTATTTTGGAGAGAGTCAATTTGACTCACTATTTGTTGCAGTAAGTCAAAGCGTTAACTTTAAATGTGTGGGAAAAACAATAAAAAACCCTTATAGGAATTCATTTTTAAAGCATTTTCATTTTGTGACGTCACACGCTTCAGCAGCAACAATGATCATGTGGGGCACATGGTTCCGGCGAACAAACATAACACGGCGGTTGTAACCGACGCCGAGAACTTGAATATGAAGAATACTGTCGTTTCTGAAACGTCACGGCTAGCAAGCGTGTATACAAGACGGGGACCATGTTATTTTAAGGGGCGTCCAAGTTTCTGGTTGGTCTATAAAAGAGTACGTTTAGATTCTAGATTACATTGTTTTCGCTTAGGCTTAGACTTAGGCTTAGGAATACGCTTTTGCAACGCTTAGGCTTAGGCTTAGGAGTACGCTTTTGCAACGCTTAGGCTTAGGCTTAGGAATACGCTTTTGCAATGCTTAGGCTTAGGCTTAGGAATACGCTTTTGCAACGCTTAGGCTTAGGCTTAGGAGTACGCTTTTGCAACGCTTAGGCTTAGGCTTAGGCTTAGGCTTATGCTTAGGCTTATGCTTAGGATTACGCTTTTGCAACGCTTAGGCTTAGGCTTAGGCTTAGGATTACGCTTTTGCAACGCATAGGCTTAGGCTTAGGCTTAGGCTTAGGAATATGCTTTTGCAACACTTAGGCTTAGGCTTAGGCTTAGGTTTTGGTTTGGCTTAGGCTTAGGGATCTTTTGCACGCTTGCTTGCTTAGGCTTAGGATTACGCTTTTGCAACGCTTAGGCTTAGGCTTAGGCTTAGGATTACGCTTTTGCAACGCTTAGGCTTAGGCTTAGGCTTAGGCTTAGGATTACGCTTTTGCAACGCTTAGGCTTAGGCTTAGGAATACGCTTTTGCAACGCTTAGGCTTAGGCTTAGGCTTAGGATTATGCTTTTGCAACGCTTAGGCTTAGGCTTAGGCTTAGGATTACGCTTTTGCAACGCTTAGGCTTAGGCTTAGGCTTAGGCTTAGGATTACGCTTTTGCAACGCTTAGGCTTAGGCTTAGGCTTAGGCTTAGGAATACGCTTTTGCAACGTTTAGGCTTAGGCTTAGGAATACGCTTTTGCAACGCTTAGGCTTAGGCTTAGGCTTAGGATTATGCTTTTGCAACGCTTAGGCTTAGGCTTAGGCTTAGGATTACGCTTAATCTAGTGTTACGCCCCTAAAAGTAACATTGGCCCAAGATGATATATATGACTCGTTGAAATTTATCGAAAGGCTCAAACAACTTGCCGTTGGCTACGCTCGATTACAACGATTTGAATTTCTCGAGACGAAATGAAATCGTATATACGTTCATTATGGCATGGTTTTTTGAAATCTTCCTTTAGTATTTATTGAAGTTTTATGCAACAATACTTTGTTTTAATCTGTCGTCTTAAATGAACACAGCTTATACTGGAAGAGAAACAAATATTTGCCAATTTTGAGCCAATGTCACAAGACGTAAGGCATAACGGCCAAAATTTCAGGGGAAATAAACCCTGTTCTTTCTCGTATATACCCTTTGATGAATTTTGCAGTTGAGTAAATCGTTTGAAACCATCCGAGTATTCTACTCAACAAATTTCGCCATATGCTGCTGTCAAAGTTTGCTTGTTCTAAACCGTATTTGCTAACATGCACTAGCAAATCCAGAAGAGGCGTAAATGTACGCCATCGGACAGAAAATATTTTGTGATAAAATGGGGTCCATGTAAAGGTAAGGAGCGGAACGTTTTACTGTGGGACTACAATAGAGTATTAAGCTTAAGCTTCTTTGGACTAATTTTTTCGCTTGTCTTATGATTAGGATTAGGCTTAGGAATATGCTCATTTTTACGCTTACGTTTAGGCTTAGGCTTAGGCCTAGGAATATGCTTATAATACCGTTGCGCCCCTGTTCTTTACATTTACCTAAAATAAAAGCGTTTCTACCTTACAATTTTGCCCCTCCGAAAATTGGCACATATATAGATCATACAGTAATCATTGCGTTTCATAACATTTAACAGCCCGACATCCGTCCGAAATTTCTAGCTGCCCCCCATAGCGATAGATGCTACACATGTTTGAGAATGCAGAACTAACTTCAATTCCAGCACCGTCGTTATTACTGCGATATTCAGTTGGTACAGAAAATGCAACTTGCAATACCAACAGCGCAGTTGCGAAAAGAAACAGCTAAAAGTATACGCAAAATTAGCAATTTACTGGTCGATTAGGGATACGTTATACCTGTAGGCTCTTGTTAACATTTAACGTTAACGTTTAGGCTAATGCTTATACAAAGGTATAAACCTTGTTACAGAAATTAAGCCTAAAAGTAATATGTGAATTAAATGTTTGGCGAAAACTATTTGAGTGATTAAAAATAAACGTTAATTAGAAGCAAGACCAAAATTTGGTCAAAAATTGTAAAACCTTTTAGCTAATTTTTAAATTCGAAAAAAATTTTATACTCTCAACTTACATATTTCAACATTTTCAATATCGAATACTATTCACTTTTTTAAAAACGTAAACCGCTCAAAATACCTACAGACGTTGACTGAAAATGATTAAAATTTCAAATTTGTTGTCGTCATTAAAAATATTCTTTTCAAGAATATTTTTTAAATTTTCTCAATTTCGACAAAAACTAAATTCTGCATTTTTTGAATTATAAATTGTTAAAATTTCGTTTTGTAACATAAAAGTTCTTTTGTAGAATTTTATTGCCTAATTTTTGGAATTTTGAAACAAATTTTGCTTATTTTTTTAATTTAAAATTGTAATGTTTCGCTTTGACAAAATAATTTTTTTTCAGAATTATTGCCTAATTTTTAGATTTTGAAAAAAATTTGCTCAATTTTTTCAATTTAAAAATTGTAATGTTTCACTATTTTGATAAAATAAAATTTCTATTGAAGAATTATTGCCTATGTTTTGAAATTTTGGAAATTTTTTTGCTTTCAAACTCGATTTTTTTATGTTTATAAATTTAATTAAATTTTTAATTTTTACAACTTATACAATATTAACTTATTAAAAGATATCTCAATTTTTTTAAAAAGTAAAGAATGCCTATGTACCACGCAACTCTATAAATGTGAGAAATAACTGAACAGGTAACAGCTTAGGCTTAGGCTTAAGTTTACGCAGACGTTTAGACAAATGTTTAGATTATATGATTTTGGAAAAAAATTTACGCGTTCGTTGTGTTTTTTCGCATCGAATTCAGTAAAGTCAGTGTTGTATCAAATAAAGTTAAAATTTTCAAAAATTTTACGGGGTTGTCGTCCATGACATGAAAGTTTACCTACAACACAAAAAGTCACCCCCCCAACACAAAATGACATCATCAAATATTTTCCATATACACCGCATCAGTAGTCCAAATACACTAGTTTCTATAGATAGCTAAACACTGAGCGTGAGAAACAGGTATCAGCGTCTGGACCAAAAACACTGAAATACACGCCCCCCAGGGACGAATATACAGATGCGTACAAGCATATATGGTTCCATCGTCTCATAGACGTCAAAAATAAGGGTACGCAACTCGCACCCCCGCTACCCAATGCTCAGACTGTATTGGGCACAACCCGCTCTTGTGAGTCTAGAAATCGGATCCATTCGACGTAGCCAAGCAATCTTGAATCTTGCTTATATGCTACAAATGCGTCTATCTTTTCGCTCACTTCGCTTAATATTTTCTTTTCACAATTTCACCTCAAAACGTGCCATTAAACTGACAGTTTGTCGTCACAATTTATTCTCACAACGTTGTAATAACGACAGGTGAAAATATCAGCATAAATAGGAAAGATCCGCCAAGGCGAACAAATAGGAAAGATCCGCCAAGGCGAACATTTCCGGGGAAAGGAATGGCTCAAGCGGTTCTGACCGGCCGATCTGCTGCAAGTATACCTTTCCAGCGGAAACATCGGCGAAATTCGGCCTGTTACACCGGATGTGTTTAGAAAATTAAGTATGTTTAGGCCAATGTTGAGTAGCCAAATGAAAGACGAAATATATCAAAGATGAAACGCGTACAATTACAGGGAAATTTTTTAAGTCTGTCGACAATAAATCAGACGTGTAAGGGGGTAAAGTTTCCGAACCCCGCTTTGAACTACTCGCGGAAGTTTGGTTTAGCCCCGGGTATACCTTATCAAGATTGTGGCCCATGTATAGAACAGTGCCGGGTCGTTTTTCAACGGCACTGTAATAAAGTCAGTTTAAACATTTTTGCTTTGGCTTAGGCTTAGAAATAGGCTCATCCTTACGCCTTGGCTTAGGCTTAGGCTTAGAAATAGGCTCATCCTTACGCCTTGGCTTAGGCTTAGGCTTTGAAATAGGCTCATCCTTACGCCTTGGTTTAGGCTTAGGCTTAGAAATAAGCTCATCCTTACGCCTTGGCTCAGGCTTAGGCTTAGAAATAGGCTCATCCTTCCGCCTTGGCTTAGGCTTAGAAATAGGCTCATCCTTACGCCTTGGCTTAGGCTTAGGCTTAGAAATAGGCTCATCCTTCCGCCTTGGCTTAGGCTTAGAAATATGCTTGTGCTACAGTTTCGGCTCTGTTCTATACATGGACCAAGATTGCTTTACCTGCGATCCAGCTATGGTACAACTTCTGGTGTGAGTAACAATTTTACATTACCAAATAAATAAAAATAAATAA
This sequence comes from Enoplolaimus lenunculus, assembly GCA_030248215.1. Classification (NCBI taxonomy): domain Eukaryota; kingdom Metazoa; phylum Nematoda; class Enoplea; order Enoplida; family Thoracostomopsidae; genus Enoplolaimus; species Enoplolaimus lenunculus. Next base: position 115,408 of record JASANG010003183.1, on the reverse strand, counting down.
TAACTCAGAATCAAGTTTTTACTCAAAGATAAGCTAAGTTTCCAGACGATAAACCAAATCATATAATAAAACCAAAGAAAACAAGGCTTTGTAAGAGAAATGTTAGGGTCAGGCTTAACTTTAGGAAGACATCCCTAAAACGAAGCCTAAGCCAAAGCCTTTATCCAAGCGTTTTCTCTCCGAGCATAAGTCTTAACTTTAAATGTACAAGTCAAAGTATATAAGAGACCTATTTCAATAGCACTGTTATGGTTACTACTAAGGTTATATAATTGTAATTGCTTATTTCTAGAGCCTAAATTTTACTAGTATATTAATCTTGTTACAAACTCGGGCCCATGTAAAGATCAGGGGCGGAACGTTTTGCTGTTGGACTAGAATAGACTAAGCTTAAGCTTTATACAAATTTTTATGCTTGGCTTAGGCTTAGACTTAGGCTTACGAATCAACTCATTTTTACGCTTAGGTTTAGGCTTAGGTTTAGGCTTAGGCTTAGGAGCATGCTTGCAATACCGTTCCGCTCCTGTTGTTTTACATTGGCCCAAACTCGTATTGCATTTGCATTCGCTATGTCAAGTATTCATCAAAAACAACAGCATGGATCAGTATTTCGGTCGCAAGGAGGATTCGAACATCTGTGACACATTATTTCATGGCTGAAAGGCCTGTATCCGTCATGTTTTGTCTGAAAATTCAAATTCCAGTTTCGGTTACTTGTTTACTTATTCTCGCTTCACTAGCGTCTATTCGTCAGTAGGAAAAAGTTGTTTCAAATGCGGGATTTACGTTACCAATTGTACGCGTGGTACCTGTTTTGTCACTATGTCCAACTACTTTTGGTGTAGTCTCTTTTTACAATATATCTTTAAAAATCTAAGAAATTACACGGGTTCTAAATATTGTTGAAACAATCGCAAGGTGCGCATATTGGTAAGAAACCAGACTAATTACCCACAATCCCCTGAATCAAACTCAACTCAGAGTGAGAATCGACCCAACCGAAAGTGAGTTAAAGCTTACTGTTATTAACTCGAAAGAAACTAACTTTTCGTCTGAGTTGATTAATTAATTCGCTGGAATTTACAGTGCATAGCTACAAACATAAGGTACCGGTATGGGAAGTAGCTTGCTAACAACCTAAATCATATAGATTGTTTCTACTTCCTGCGTGGAGTAGGTAACAAAAGAAGTACCAAGCGTACAATTGGCAACGTGAACCCCGCAAAACATATTACTATTTATCATCTTAACTCTACGTTTAACCTTTCCTGTTTTAATATTTTCTATTTAATCGGACACCTATGTTTATTAGAGCATTCGATCTAGAGTTGCTCAAGCGGGCGGCGTTTACGATCACCACTTAACTAAAGAGTTTAACGCACGAGCCATAGGAATCGCTAACGTCATATATAGCTTGTGCACTACACGTACACTATAAATTTCAGTGAGTTGATTTTAACTCCGAATTAGTTCAATTCACTCATAGGTGAAGCTCTCTCTGAATTCGGTCGTCGCAGAACTCCAGAATTGTGAATTGATTTGACTCGAGATAATTAATCAACTAAGCCAGTATTAAATCAGCTCAGAGTGAGTTAATGTTTGCTGTTATTAACTCAGAAATAGCCAGAAATAACCAATTTTCCCTCTGACTTGATTAAACAACTAATCGGAATTTGCAGTGTACATATATTGTTTAACACAGTGTATATATTAACAAATTTTCTCGCTCGCTACGCTTGCTCGCAATAAAACTTTCTCAAATGGTCATTCTTGTGTTAGCCAAACAGACAGCGACCTCGTTCCGAGGTGTTTAAAAATTTATTTCGGTTACTAATTATTTTTTAGGAAAAATAACCCTTCTGATTATAGGGATCAACTGCAAAAACGTATACATTTGGTATGACCGTCCTCAAACCAAAAATGCTGGCTTACGTCCATACATCAATGGTAACAAACGAACACTTTTTCAGTAATATACCTTTAACCCTTTCTCACATGAATATTTTCTATTTCCCCTGAGACCTACTTTTATGCTAGGATTCGAACTCCAGTGATTGGAGTGGGAGGCGTATACCATCACCACTCAGCTATAGGAGCTTGACGCTCGAGCCCGAGGAAGCTCTCACGTCTTGTGGTGCTTTAGTACTATGTATAAGGGTTGCAATTGTTAAACACGGTGCGATATATACTATTTAACGTAGATTATACACTGCGCTTAGTTGCCTATAGGCAACTCAATGTGAGAAGGGGTTAAGCTGCGCTTTACCTTAAGTAGAGAACGCTTTTTAATATCACGGCTGTGTCTTATTTCTGCAGCCATCGAGCAGACGATCAGACTGATTACAATTGAAATCCAAAACAGCTGAAAAAAGATTTACAGCCTTAATAATGTCGTCAACATTTTGGGCCAATGTATAGAACTGGGCGAAACAGTAGTGGTATAAGTAATATTCTTTTCACAAAAATTTAAAATCAAGGTTTAGGTTTAGGCCTTGAAGAAGGCTTCTCTAAGCGGAATCCTTAGCCTAAACCTAAATGTGAGCTTAACCTCCTTAAATGTTTGGGACTTTAAAACGAAATTCTATCCGTGGATTAGTTTCCAAACCAAGTCATAGATTCAAGTTAGTGGATCCAAGAAATAAACTTGATCAAATAACGCGAAATTCTATATCTTCAATCTTCAATTACCTTTTTCATTCCCAGCATCAAAGTAGCTGGCTTAGAAGAGCCCAGGCCAGAATGCCAGATTATACCGATAAGCTATCGGATACTTTTTCTCCCTCAGGCTTAGGTTTAGGCTTTGATTTAGAAAAAGAGCTTACTGAAACCTCAGCTTTTACAGTTCCAAATTGATAGCATTCGCAAACAGCGGAACTTGTACACTTTCGCATTAAAAGGCTTAACATTAAGCTTAGACACAGACTTAGGCTTAGGTAAAATTTTGGGAACAATCTTACGGTTTGGATTAGGCTTAATTTGGATTTTTGGCTTTCCTACGTTTAATAGGGTTACAAATTAATAAAAAACCGAAATATGCTTTATTCAAAAAATATTGAATTTTCGTGGTCCGAACGGTTGTAGTCAATCAAGAAATAACATTTTCTCAAAAACATTAGTCAATTTTTTCCATTTTTTTCGGGTTTGTCGCGTGTGTAACGCTTAACGTGCCCTTAACGGCAATTATCAGGTGTTTAAAGCTTAAAATAAAACATTGCATACGTACATAAAAAATCGCTGAAAATTACAGTTGTTGAACACACGAAAATACCTAAATTTTTTGCAAAAAAAGGCATTTTTTCGATTTTTAATAATTTTTAACCCTACAACGAAGGAATGGCGGCTTTTTCCTGTATAAGAGGCCCATGTAAAGATCAGGGGCGGAACATTTCTCTGTGGGACTAGAAAGGAGTAAGCTTAAGCTTTTGACTATTTTTTTGCTTGGCTTGGGCTTCGACTTAGGCTTAGGAATATGCTCATTCTTACGCTTATGCTTAGGCTTAGGCTTATTAAACTTAGGCGTCGGAATATGCTTATAATACTGTTCCGCCCCGTGTGCAGAGAGGGGGCAGGGTGCAAGGGGTCACACGAATTCAATGAAAATCTAACAGTCGCATAGTTGAAACTTACTTGATTGAACATTTCCAAATCTGGTCGCACACTTTGAAAACAGAAACCAACGCTTTTTTTTGCAAAATCAGTTGACAATACTCACAAAATGTGATTAATTTTGACAATTAAACTTTCGTTCAAAGAATATTTGAAATTGTAATTTTAAGAATTTACTTTCTTAATTTTCAAACATTTTTCAGTTTCAACCTGTAAATTTTGAATAAAATATTTCGGTTCCAAACTAGAAAATTTACAAAATATCTTTCGATTCAAAACGAGAGTTTCACTTGATTTTGAAAATTAAAAATATATTTGCAGTTCTTCGGCTCGCTAGGCGTTATGCCATGACACTAAACAGAAACATTAGCTTACGGTTTTAGTCTGATATTATGCTATTATGCCTCTGTCTATGGTAATTTTGGGCAAATATAGCATATCTTCATTTGTACTCATAAGAAAGTGGGCATATGTAAAGGTAAAGATCAAGGGCGGAACGTTTTTCTATGGAACTAGAAAAGAGTAAGCTTAAGCTTTACACTAAATTTTTTGCTTGGCTTAGGCTTGCGCTTAGGCTTAGGAATATGCTCATTCTTACCCTTAGGCTTGAGAGAAGTCAACAAATTTACCGAAGGCTGACTTACAGCAGTAACCAACAGTCAGATGAATTGTTAACAATAACTTAAAAAACGTTTTCAAAAATTGTGTTTAAAATATCTTTTGAAAACTTTCCGTCAAATTTGGCTTTGAAAAATGTTCAAAAATCTACAAACAAAATCATTGAACGATGCATGAATAGCAAGAAATTTAGACAAAAAGAGTGTTACGTTCTGTAGAAATTTTGGCCCATGTAAAGATCAGGGGCGGAACGTTTTTCTGTGGGACTAGAAAAGAGTAAGCTTAAGCTTTAGACTAATGTTTTTGCAAGACTTAAGCTTAGGCTTAGGCTTAGGAACATGCTCATTTTTACGCTTAGGTTTTGGCTTAGGCTAAGGCTTAGGCTTAGGAATATGCTCATTCTTACGCTTAGGTTTTGGCTTAGGCTAAGGCTTAGGCTTAGGAATATGCTCATTCTTACGCTTAGGTTTTGGCCTAGGCTAAGGCTTAGGCTTAGGAATATGCTCATTCTTACGCTTAGGTTTTGGCTTAGGCTAAGGCTTAGGCTTAGGAATACGCTTAATCTACTGTTACCCCCCTTAAAGTAACATTGGCCATTTAATGTATACACTTTTAATATTAATAGAACAAATTTATGAACCAAAATCACAAATGTAATTTCAAGACAAACCTAATTAATGTTTGCTTTAAACTTATCAGTATTGAACACAAATCAGAACCACAGTTACCATTAGCAAAAGTGGATGATCACTCTTTATTGGAAGAGTGTGCAACTGGGTACATTCTCTGTATTAAAGATTGTACCCGGTACGCGTTGCATTTTTGGCTTACCCTCCCCCCCTTGTTTAGGGGACCTGTATGCAGTTTTATATCGTAGTAATGCCAGGAGCAAATTCTACCCCCTTGTTTAAGGGGGGTAGGTGTACTGAAGCATACTGTTAATCTCTTGCTTAAACCCCCCTGATTGAGGGGGGCATACTGTTAATCTCTTGCTTAAAACCCCCCTGATTGAGGGGGTCGAACAAAAATGCAACGCGTGCTGGTACATTTAGTACCATGCACAGCCCAAGCAGTTGCACACTCTTCTGCAAGATGGACATCATCCACTCTTGCCATTAGCAACAATGGTTAATTGCGGCGGAAAAGGTTCTAAAACATACCATCAGCACTTTTAGGCCGTAGACTTCAAGGCTGGATTAAGCTGTTAGGAGGGCCGGAGCCCACGTGACAAGCGCGTCTTAATCTTAACCATAAGTAGACAAAACGACCCAGAATTCAACCAGAGTCGGTCTTGCTACATTTAAGCCCTTCAAAATGAAAATTAGGGCTCCAGATAAAAGATAAAAATTATGCAAATCCGTTTTCTATTTTAATACTTAAATACGTAGACCTTAGGAGTGGCATCGACACTACCGGTGACCAGCCGGATACAAGTGGATGGGACAAAATCAAAAACTGGTTTTGAAATGGCTAATTTTTAGGGTGTAAACGGATAGTAAAAATAACGGAAACGAGTAGTGTAAATATAATAACGTAAATGGAAACACAAACTGAAAACGGATATTGAAGCATAAGTTTCAAAGATGTTTTACTTTTCTGCCAACACAATTGAGACGTGCAAATAGTCACCGTGCTTTCTAAAATTTTGAAGAAAAAAATGGCTGATGCACCGAAATTTTAAACATTTTTATGTGTATTTCGTGTTTTTTTATTTCAATTCAAACAATTGCGGCCTATTTGTAATGAAACGCCGGGAAATATATACGTTGTTTAGAACAATTTTTGAGCGTAAAACTAACCGACATTCCGGTATGTCTATACTGGAAACGGACACCGATTTTCGCCGGAAACGGATATCCTGTTACACCCTGCTAATTTTCATTACATTTACCGCACGTTCTCTTGTTTATAACCCTATTACACACACAAAAAGTATTTGTTAATTTATTCAGAAAACTATTTTCTGTGGCAAAACTGAAAACTTTTTCTGCTATTTAAGACCCTTTTTCGTAAAATAACTGGAAAACGTTTATTTTCAAACTTTATATCAAAATTGTTTAATAAACTTTTCTGTTATAAATAAAATATTTTTCAAGTGCACCTTGCGAAGCTAATTATTGTTAAATATAAGAAATGTTTTCTTAAATATCAGAAATATTATTTTGAGTGTTCTAACTGACGATAGATGCTACACAGAACATATTAATGTCCTAGACAACAGAATTTAAATTAATATTAAAAGTTCGCAGTTATTCAAAATTTAGCTAATAACACAAGCAGCAGACGATTTCTCGTCTCCGCCATCTTCGTTGCTGTTGGCGTCTTTGGTGCCGCCTGTTCCACCAATGGATTCTTGTCTCAAAATCAGCTTCACTTTAACGGCATTTTTCTTCAAATACGGATCTGACATCAGCTGTTCAATCCACGCTTTATTTTCAGCGACAACTTTACGATAAACCATTGCTAAACATTGAATGTTTTCAAGAACGTTTGAAACGTGCGATTTCGCTGGGATCAACTCGCAGCCTGTCAAACGAAAAATTAGTATCTAAAACTGGTTGCACCTATTTGAAATGTTAACATCAGTACCGTAACCGGCATGGTGCAACCGGAGGTGAATATCTGCAATATGTTGTTTAGCTGATTGGTTTTACGTTGATTTTTGTGAGAAATTTCGGAAATTCTTTTCTGAAAATTGTGACAAAAGTAAAGCGAAACACACTGAACAGATAAATTTTGCTAAATTCTGCAAAAATTGTACTACCGAAAATGCCGGAACTCCCGGCAAAAATTCTACCGGAGTCGGAGCCGGAGGCCGATTTTCTGCCGGAGCCGGAGGCAGACCTCCGGTTGTACCCTGGTAGCAGGCTAGGGTGCCCCCCATAAAATTCCGGGATGAGGTCCCCTAGCGATGATCAAAATATTTTTAAAGATTTTTTGTTTATAGTCTTGTTTAGGGAGGGGGCCCTGTTTGAGGCGCCCCCCCCCCAAGCGGTGGTATGGAGATGGTTGCTGCGGTCCTGAACAACATCATTTACCAAAATCTAGCATTTAATTGTGTTTCTTGAGCGCTGAGCTTAATATTAATACATAATACAAATGCGAAAAATTTCAAAAGTTTACTGCATCTATTAAATATTGATAAACTTAAAGCCCCATTCACATGTGCTACTTTTTGCAGCAAAAACTTGCACGTGCAACTTGCATGTGCAAGTTTGCTCCCAAAGCAGCTTTGAAGTTCTTGCAGCTGCAAATTATTCACTGGAATTCATGCTATTGAATTTAATTCGCACATGTGAACACAGTTGCAAGTCGCTTGAATTTCTCGCACTTGCATTTTAATTGGTCAGTCGGAATGTTCCTTTGAAAATACTTACAGCTGCAAGTATTTCGTGCAAGTTGCAGCTGCGAGTTCTCACTGCAAAAATTTGCCTGTATGAATGGAGCTAATACATGATATTTTCTCCGATTTAAAGAGGAATATCTGGTTCCTCTTTTCTTTTAAAAATGCCGGATCCGCTTCTGTCTTACGGTATATTTAGGGTTAAAATATTACCACGTTTGTAAATTTCAACTGCTCTGTTTGCTTCTGATTCGCTTGCAAGCCCAATACATTTAATGATGTTATCAACATGATACCATAACGCATCTTGGTCTTCGGTAACGCGAAGAATTGCGTTATAATACTCTGAAATATAATATAAAACACTATTAATAATAAAGTGTAACTTTATTTAACACATAGCTTTGACTGCGTTCTGTGCTCAAAATTATAATGAAGAATCTATTTTATCGCTAGGGATAAGTAAGGTTTGCTCGGCCCAAAGGGCGGATCAGTATTACAAGAATATTTCTAAGACTAAGCTTTATATCAAGCCTAGGCGTAAAAATAAGCATATTCCTAAGCCTTAGCCTAAGCCATGCAGAAAAATTAATCTAAACCTTAAGCTTACTATATTCAAGTGCCCACAAAAACGTTCCGTCCCTGATCTGTACATAGGCCCGTTTGCTCTATACTTTACTGTGCAGGGCGCCACAGCGTGCCGCCATACGCCGCCGTACGCTGACCCACGCCGTTATGCGTTGTTAACAAAAATATTGGAAAAGTCTTTTTGGTGGCGTTTGGCAATTTTTTATACAAATATTTTATTGGGCCGTGTGGCGTAACGAAGCGCGGCGAGTATAGCGGCAGCGGCACCCTTACGTTTTCCCCAACTGACGAAAATTGTTTCAATTTTAACATCCTTGCTTAAAGTGGTTTTAAAATCCCAATATTTGTGCATCATCCGTTGTTCAGATGCAGAAACGTTTTGCTGCAACTCAACACTTAAAAATTGTCTTAAATTCCAATACTATTTCATTGTTTTAATTTTCACGAATAATAAGTTTATAATTTCAGTCAGAAATAATCTTATTAAAAGCTGAGGAATTTGTATCGAAAATGTTTATATCATAAAATTCTGATATTAGCAAATTTACCACTGCGAATGTTTTAGACGCAAATTTTGTATTTTTAAGAATTTAGCTGTCATGGATGGAGTTCCCCCCCTTTTAATGTATGTAAACGAGTTGCTGCGTTTATATTCTTAAAAGATTATATAACTAATTTAATTTTAATGGTTATTTGAGTTGAACTGAGTGTCGTATAACCTAAGTTTACGTTTTGGACGTATCTTATGCTGTCAAAGTAGAGAATTTAGTTGAAATTCTGCTACTATCTTGGAGTCAGCGTCCCGCACGAATGTTTCGTTTCTAGACATTACATATTTGGAGAATTGGCAAAAATGTGTTATATTTCGGACATATTTGTGTTAAAATTTTTTCAAATAAAGTCTAAAATTTCAAATTTTTATGTTTTGAAAAATTAAAGAGTCATATTTCTGTTTAAAAATGTTTTTAAATAGAAAATAATTTTTTCGGCCCATGTATAGAACAGGGCCGGATCGTTTTCCAGAGGAGCTATAATACAGTCAGTTTAAGCTTTAGACTAATTATTTTGCTTAGGCTTAGGCTTGGGCTTAGGCTCAGGAATACGCTCATCCATAACCTCATACGCTTAAGCTTATGCTTAGACTTAGGCTTAGGAATATGCTTATACTACTGTTCCGACCCTGTTCTATATATGGGCCATTATGCATAGACTTACCTTGACCTCGTCCATGCATTGGTTCGTGTCGATTTTCAGCAATTGCATCAAGCGTTTGCAATATTTCCATCAACGCCGACGACCGAGTGCTTTCTGTAAGCAATTTTTGCTCAATTTGATCAACGTGACGTCGTTGAATCACCGATCCGTCAAATCGTGCCACGGTTGTTACAAAACTGCAAAAAAATATATTATTTATTACAATTAGCAATGTTAAATTTGTAAACTTTATAAAATAATATTAATATTTCTTGCAAAAGATAGGGCCATAAATGCGGGCGCATGGATAAAAGGGTCGTTCACCTCATCTTTAATGCACCATCCAGGTTATACTTTGGACAATGTATGGTAACCCTCTCGCCGTTCGACTATAGAATTAATTTGATAGAAGGCAAAAATGTGCCACTCACATTTAGTCACATTTTCATCCGCTCAACAGAAAATGTGGCTCTTACTCACTTGGTCCGCATTAACGTCAAGGCTAACGCTTAGGAATAAGGCTTACTTATGCACCAGCCTTTACAAGCAGACAAAATGTTACCCAGTAGTCTAATAGGGACAAAACGTGTCCCAAGCTGTCCCGGTTATAACGTGAACCCCGCATAAAGCTCGGTATAATCTAAGCTTATACACCTTAACCCTTAAATTTATGAGAAAATGTTTATGAGTCGAAAAAATTGTTTGGCAGCATCTGGAGAACTCTACGTCAGCAATGTTTTCAATCCAATTAGCAAAACTTCGTTTTTGCTCCCGTCGCTTAAGTCTTTTTGGAATATCATTCGATGTCAACCTATAAAGCCAAGGTCATTCCTATTGAGGCCGGTGCATATTTGGGAAGGTACGCACAAATTCTCTCACCAGAGTGGTATTTTTATGACAAACATCAATTCGTATTAAGGTATTGCCGATGGATCGGCACTCTGAACGCTCTTGGACATGAGAGTACACTAGAAAAACAAGATAGCCAGGGTATATTCCTTCCCTAAATTTCTTAAGAGACCATAAAAAACACTTTCCCGTTTTAACCTGCTACAATCGAGACACGTATTATCATATGTGTGCCGCACATATCAACAGTTGGTGATCTTGTAACTTTCGAACCAGTGAATGCTGAGACTGAAATTATGGCACATTTTTCGCATTTTATTGCCTCTACTAATGTACCAATTTTTAGTTTAGCAACTGCTTTAGCAAAATTGAAAATATAATTACTAACTGATGATAGTTGCTATATACATTTGAGAATACGAACCCTAAGGTGATAATAATCAAATTGAACATTTCTGAAATAAAATTATTAGTACGATTCTGTGCTTCTGAACTCACTTGTAAAAGTTTTCGTCAGGGTTTGCGATCCCAAATTCGTAAACGTCATCAAAACTGCGTCCAATCTGTTGTGTTGCGTATGGATACAACTGTGTCAACAGTCGAATGCGACGAGTCAAAGGATGTTGTATGAAAATGTCAATAAGCAAGTCGATGTGTTGCGCCATATTTCTGAAACAAAAAATTTGCTAAAAAAATAAAAAAAATTTAAAGTAATTTAAAGTTAGTTGAAGTAAAACTTAAAATTCTTGTTTAGTTAGTCCGTACTGCCATTTAAGTTTTACTAAAACTAATATTCAAGTGGAGTAAAGCTATAATTTAAGTTTTAGTTTTTAGAGAGTACAAGTTTTGGTTTGCAACCTTTTAAAACTTGCACCGGCAAGTTGGTTGCAACTGCAATTTCTTAGTGACAAAAAACTGGCACGCGTGAGTACGGCGTAAGTAAACAATTTTTGAACATTTTTTTGATGTATAAGCTAGATTAGCTATTACCCGAATACTTGTTTTTAGCTTTATTAGGTTTTTTTCTTAGGTTTAAAGTTAAGAGTTAGGCAGCTAATAGCCTAAGCTTCACCTAACGAAAATGAAAAACAGTAATGTGTTGAGCACACGTTTGCCTTTTATAAAACTAACACTACAGTTCCGGGGGTTACCACACATCGTCCCCCTATCGACCCTGTCGCCTACCTTGGTTTATCAATTAGCTCGTGTTCAAATATTATAGCAATCGCTTTTTGAGTTATCATATCCATCAAACATTCACACGGTAAAAATTTCGTTCCTTTTGGACAAATTACAGTCAGAACACATTCGGCCAAACGCGACAGAAAATATTGCAGTTCTGGTTGCAATACTGCAACCGATAATTGCAAATTTGCATGCCATTGCATTGCGTTCAACGTTGCGTCGTAACAGCGTTCGAAAATCGTTTGATTGTAATAGTTAAGATACGGCGAGTCCTTTGATGTGTATTGGTCTGAAATAAATATCATAAATGCATTAACTGACTCGAAATTGTAAACAAACGTCGATTCGTTTGCTACCAATCATTTGACAGAATTTACTTACCGAACATTGCAGGTTGAGAAAATTATGAAGACTGGTTGCTAAAATTAATGGTTTTAAAGTTACATGACCGTTGATCGTGGGGGGGGTTTGACCAACTATTACTTTAATCCATACACAAACCACGAACTATTGTCACAAAATTGCTACATAATTTTTGTCGAGATGCGGTTGGGGGGCCACGGCCGGGGTGGCCCTCTCTTGGATCTGCCATTGTACATGACCTATCACCAACTATTAACTGATCTTATGAACGATGGAATACTACTTATCGCTGCTCATCGGGCACTAAAGATCTCAGGTCTTGTAGATTTAATTCGACAAGTCACAAAAATCATAGTTTTTAAAGTTACAAAGCCTATCACCAACACCAACTACTAGCGGTTTTTTTAAAGTTATAGGTAATTTGTCTAAAATAAACATCGTAATACTAATTATTATTATTGTTGTTGTCATTTTCATTGTAATTATTGCTATTATTATTATTTTTATTGTTATTATTGTTATTATTATTATTGTTGCTATTATTGTTATTATTAGTATTATTATTATTTTTATTATTATTATGATTATTATTTCTACCATTATTAATATTATTGTTATTATATTATTATTTTATTGTGACCAATGTTTTTCTCAGGGTCGCCCAGCAGTCCCAATCGCAACAAAAGTGAACCACTTCTACTGCGTTTCTCAGATTTTGCTGAATGTTGGTGAGCCGGACAGCAGATAATAGCCGCTACAGGTTTGCAACAGGAACAGTAGGACAGCCGAGACAGCGGTACAGCCAGTACAGCAGATCAGCAGTGACAGTGGAACATACGGGACCGTAGAACAGCGGAAACTGTCGTGGAAGTAAAACAATAGGACGCCTATGGGGACTAGAACAGGTTTTCCACTTGTACATTTTCTCTCAGCTTAAGCGTATCAGAAAGCTAAGGCTAAGTCTGAGCCTAAGCTTATGCCTCATAAACGATTCCTTCTCAGGTATACACAAGTGCAAACTTTCCGTTTAGACTTGCGATCGCAATTTGGAGCTGCAAGTTTTGCAATGGGTTTTCAAACAAAACGTACAGCTTCAAGTCTTTTCAGTGAACTATTATGCAAGCACAAATTGAAGAAGTTGCGCGTTTGTGCTGCAAAAACTTGCACGTGTGAATGGCGTTATATTCCTTCTTATAAATAATTTGACACAGCAGTCTTAAGCACTATTCACACGTGCAAGATTTTGCTGCATGAAATTGCTGCTGCCAATTGCTCGCGGAACTTGATTTTTTTCATCAACCAATGAGAAAGCTGCTGCAATAAACTCAGTGACCTTGCATGGTTATTCGCACATGTGAACTAAATTTCTAGCAATGATTTGTAATCAATCATTTGCAGCGGAAAGTTTTTCGAACGGGATTTTGGACGAAACTTGCAAGTGTAAGTTGCAGGTGCAATTTTTTTACAGCAACAACTAGCACGTGTGAATAAGGTTTAAAAAATCTTACCATTATTATTATCATCGTTGGTTACCGAACACCACGGCACGCGTAAATTTGGCCGACAAGTCGCCAAAATGACTCGATACGCGTCAATCACTTGCCGTTCATCATCTTTGCTCAACCCTGCGCTCAGCGCCTGGGCCAGTTCAACTAAAGCTGTTCCAAAATCACATGAAACGATTTTGACAATTGCGGGCTCTCCGTCATCGTCCGAAAAAGAACTGAATTGACCATCAACGTGAGACTGCAGAAATGCTGCGATCAAGTCTAAGATGCGGATTTTGTCCTGGAAATGATTTGCTTCGATTAGTGCGCGTCATACTCACTGGTATCCCCACATTACAGTTTATTATTATCATCTATATATTAACGCTGGTACGCCCCACATACGTATTTTGGGCAGCATTTCATCAGATTTTTGTTTACGTTATGTATGCAAATTAAGTTTGTATGCATTGAGATACCTATTGTTTCTGATGTTTTATATGTTTTATTTTGTTCACTTAAATATGAGGAACCCAGGCAACAATTTAGCCTACGGCCGGAGAAGCGTTAGTCCAGTTGCATATGTGTGCAACTACATGTACTAGTTATTATTATTATTATTATTATTATTATTATTATTATTATTATTATTATTATTGTCTTTTTGAAACTCTGTGCCATTTTAATAATCCGGTTATTATGTGTGGTTCTGGAAACATTTTGCGGACAACCTATAAACAGGTACCAAGTTTAAAAATTGGATTTATTTCTCAACTGTGCGTAGCACCTATCACCAGTTAGCAATTGATTTTGAAAAAAAATGATGCAATTAACCATTTCTCGCATGAATATTTTTTGTTTGTACATCAAGTACTTATGTTCAAGCTTGCATTCGAAACCAGTCTTTCGAACGGTGGACATTTATTGTTTTATGTCGTCTTTCTATAATTCAGATTCATTTTCAACGCCATTTAACCTGAGTTTTCGCAACTTCCACAACACAATAGAACGAAATGGTGGTAAACAGTTGTGCGTTGAACACCGATGGATTTCCGTTCAACTTTTCGATTAATCTCAACGCAAGTTCAACGTGCTCATCAGCGGGTAAAAACGTTTTTGCTCGCGTCAGCAGCTGGCGATGGGCTGGATAAGAGTCTGCGGTTGCGTTCTCGCCATCCAATTCGTAGTCGTCTACAGAATCAGCTTTGTTCAGTTTGGATTTAGTTCTGAAATTGTGTATAAGAATTAATACTTTTGTTAACAGTAATACTTAATAATATTAACTCTTTCTCACATGAATATTTTCTATTTCATCTCAAATAGATTTGGTGATGCGGCGAGTTAAAGAATCGGAAGTTGCGTTCTCAAAATCCGACCCACACTCGTTTCCAAAATCAGCTTTAACTGGAATTTAGTTCTGAATTTTAGTATACTTTTAGTCATATTTCACTAGCGTATACGTCGGAGCAGAGTCCGATGGTGAATCCAGAATTTTCCAGTCCGCAATACTTCAATTTGATCCCAGCGTTTCAGGCAAATTGACCGGACTATGGATCCGTCAGCAAAGTTCCGTTCCATGAACGATAACAATTTGTATATACTGCCGCAACGTAATTAGACTAAATTTCTATTACAGTATAGCAATTTTGCTCAATCTTTACCCCCCAAAGCCCTGCAACTTTGCGATATTGGCTAAATTAGCTAAACGCGACGGCTGCAAGTACATAATTACTTTACAGAGGACATGATAAAATACAAATTATTGTAAAAACTTTTTATAATTGTCACATGCTGAACGATTACGCAAGATAATGACGTCAAGAGCCGCCCGTCACGATGCGTCACCATGCGTCACCATGCGAAATGGTACGCGAATTGCTCACGTACGATACCGCATGATAAAGGATGGTAACGGACCACGTCATGCGTAATGCCAGCTTTTGCTAAGATGACGTCATTTTCATGATAATTTGTCGCCCACTATTAGGCTGGTCCATGTATACAACAGGGCCGGAACGTTTTCCGGAGGGGCTGTAATAGAGTTAGTTTAAGCTTTACACTAATTTTTTTCCTTAGGCTTAGGCTTATACTTAGGCTTAGGCTTAGAAATAGGCTCATACATACGCTTAGGCTTTGGCTTAGGAATAGGCTCATACATACGCTTAGGCTTAGGCTTACGCTTAGGCTTCGCAATATGCTAATATTACTGTTCCGGCCCTGTTCTATAACATAAGCCATTAAGCTTAGGGTCATGCTCGAGCTTAGCCTGGACCAACTGTCTATCGTCAAGTTGTCGAAAATGTTGCATTATTTTACTTTCGAGGCGTCGACATAAGCAACATTTCTGCCACAACCATACGACAAAACGCTCGTCGGTCGACATCGGACATTTTCAACGCGTCAAAAATTTCAATTGTCAACTCAACTGCTTGTTCAGTATTTGCTCGTAAACACATTTCGGCAATATTGAAGCAAACGTCAATGTTATCTTCGTCAGCCAAATCTGATTCTGCAATCGAAAAGAACACAATTTGATCGCTCAGATTCGTTGCCAATGGACGGCTCGGAGCAGAGTGGGAGTTTTTACCCGCCGGTATCCGGGGGTAAATGCGCGTCGGGTAAATTTTTTACCCACATCCTACTCTGGTTCGGAGGAGTGACCTCTTCGAGTCTGCGAGTATGTGTTTGCTCAAAGTTGGTCAGATTTAGAAGATTTTTGCATATTTGTGTTTCTCATGACGTCTCTTAATCGTTCCACAATGAAATTTGAGTTGTGGAAATATTGGATTACTTTGTCAAAGAGTTTAAATTGTTTATATATCATTCGACGCAGCTTGCAGAGCTGAGTCCAACGGTGTCCAAGTCTTTACTTATTGGTAGAATGGTCCACGAGTTATGTGTCTCACAGCTGTTTCGGCACTATGAAAACGCCCTGGTAGGTGCCAAATGACCGTAACTCATTAACCAAAACTTTGATAGCGATAAAAACACTAAATTTTCAAACTTAAACCATTTTTGAGCAAACGCTGGCTACCAAGCATTTAACAGAAAAAATCCGAAAAATTCTTGGGATCCTGACGAACTCTTTGTTAATCCTGTTCGTAAAAATTTTGTGAAATCAACCCAACGGCTTATTTAAGATTGGTTAAACCCAATTTACATTTTAACCTGGCCACGGTCGGGTGTCCATTTTTATGCTGTTCTGGTGAGCCTAAAATGCTGTAATGAGTTTAACGCGTTCACCCATGTAAAGGTCGGAACGTTTTTCTGTGTGACTGCAATAGAGTAAAGCTTGTGTATTAGACTAATTTTTTTGCTTTGACTTAACCTTAGGCTTGCTTCGAAATATGCTTATGCTGCTGTTACAACCTTGTTTTTATATGTTGGCCAAAGCGTCTAACGTTTCTCAGCCCACAAGCGGCTAATGCAAGGCGTTTTTCAGACATTATGGCAAATTTGCATAATTTCGTTTGAAATTACGCATGAAAGTGCACAATTAACAAAACTAACGCTAGAAATATACGAATAAGCCTCTCTGTCTTCAAGTCGACCGATCCCTGTAATCAGCACGGGACACGTCAGCTTTACCTTTCATCGCTAGTCCAATCGTGTTGCGTTGAGTTTCAATTTGATCCATAAATCCACATCCAATCACAGTTTTCAACTGGTTTCTGGCGTCATTTAAAGGTCCACTCGCTCCTTTGCTATTTGAAATTCTTCTTGCTGCCGGCACATTCTCTTTACCTTTGTCCTCTGAGGATGCCTTCAGACTTCTGGCTCTTGGAAGCTGAGGCCGCTTAGTTGACACTGATTTACCGGTATTAGGCCGGGTGAAATCCTGGGTGGTAGACGAGCTACCAGTTGGGATCTCCATAATTAAGGCGGCGGTATCCTGGCTAGGCTCACAAGGCCGAGTTTGAGATACGGATGATTGTACTCGTTGTTGTGGACGCCGACGGACAGTAGAACGTGAACGAGTCATGGGAACAGCCGGATGGGTGGAATTCCTGAAAAAAATCCAATTTCTACGGTCAGCATTTTGAAGCTAATAATCAAGGCATGAAATTGTCGCAGTATTTGTTTTACTTTCCCTCAACAAAACGTTTTTCATCGTTCATAGATAATGAGCGGACCAACAAAATACGCCGAGACTCAGGGGGGGCGCTATAGTTGAGAGGAACTGTCCGGCGTCGTCCGTCACCGTTCGTCGCCATGCCTCCACGTGCGGCACTGTATAGTATGGTACGCGATTGAAAGCGTCGAACCGTGATGCACAGCGACGGACGGCGACAGACAACCCAGGACGGCGATGGAAAGCGCCGGACAACGCCGGATGTCCTTAAAAGTATAACGCTGCCATAGAGATTAGGCTTAGGCTTAACCTTAGGTTTAACCTAAGTGTAATATAAGCCACTTCTTAATCCTAAATGTTAGGCTTACACCAAGTTGTTTGCCAATAGTCTAATTTAGGCACAAACCGTGTACAATATTCTGTCTCAATTTTAGCGTGAGTCTTGAATTAGAAATTCGGGCAAAAAGTTAAATTAACAAACAAACTTACAAAGTAAAAAACGCTTTTAAAACGCCGAAAAAACGTGTAGATTTGAAGAATAATACAAGAAAATTATAAGCGAATCTAAAAAAAATCAATCAAATTTTTTTTATTCCAATTATTTACAAGTAAAGTCTCAGCCTAAGAGTAGCGCGATAGTTTTGATGACGTCTGTCATCGTCCGACACCGTCCGTCACCGTGCGTCACAGTGCGGTATCGTACGCGATTTACTCACGTATCATACCGCATAATGACGGACGGCGCCGTACCGGTGACGGACAGCACCGTGCAGGTGTCGGGCAGTGCCGTACGGGTGACGGACGACGCCGTGCAGGTGACGGGCGGTGCCGTACGGGTGACGGACGACGCCGTGCAGGTGACGGGCGGTGCCGTACGGGTGACGGACGACGCCGTGCAGGTGACGGACGACGCCGTACGGGTGACGGACGACGCCGCGCAAGTGACGGACGGCGCCGTACCGGTGACGGACAGCACCGTGCAGGTGACGGACGGCGCCGTACCGGTGACGGACAGCACCGTGCGGGTGACGGGCGGTGCCGTACGGGTGACGGACGACGCCGTGCAAGTGACGGACGACGCCGTACGGGTGATGGACGACGCCGCACGAGTGACAGACGACGCCGTACGACAAGTATAGCGCAACCCTAAGCCCAAAGCTTACACTTCAGACAAACAGTTAGCCAATAGTCTAATAGGTACAAAACGTGCAAAATAAACTGCATCAGTTTTAACGTAAGCCTTGTACAAGTTTAACTCAAAAAATTATATAAAGAATAAAGCAAATTTAAGTTTAAAAAATTTTTCAACGCTCAGAAAATATAGATTTTAAGAATAACAGATGGATATTTTCTAATTAAATTTAAATAAATCAATTTAAATCCTTTTGAATTATTTGGCTATTTAAGTTGCTAAGCGACCAATAAAAGAAATTTAATAAGTTTTTAGGTTACTATCACTTGTCACCGACTGGACCAAATTTTACATTTTGGGCTCTACAAAACCCACACACACGTACATATATATACCAACATTACTAAATATATAAAAAACTCAAGATTTGATTGTATAATATTAATAAACGGTACTGTAGTTATCCGAATAAGAGGAGAGACTGATATTTATTTTTGATCTCGAGAGGGTACTTCCCCTGTTATACGGGTACGGATTGTTATTTATTTTTAACCAGTTATCCGCCGCCCTTCGTTACTGATATTATCCGGTAGTGGTAGTGCAAATATCCGTTGAATTAAACGTTTATTTGTCTTGTATCGAAAGCTTGAGCGAGAATGCAAGGTTTACGTAGGAATTGCTTTCATAACTTAAGTATACTTTAAAGTTTCGAATTCAACTGTATTTGTTGCTGGAGTCATTATCCGTTTCCGGTTAAAACCGGGATCCCTTCCGTTGCTTCTGTTATATAAATACTAGAAATTCCTTATTTATACGCTCAAACTTAGTTATAAATCACGTATATATCGCAATTTTTTCTTACAGATATGCTGCAATTTTTCACAATGAAATAAAATTGCAAAATTTATCCGAAAAGGTAAAATTTCGGATCATCCGCCAATTTTCTTCAGATTTTCGACGGTGAATGTTTGCACGTCTCAATTGTGTTGGCAAAAAAATGAAACATCTTTGAAACTTTTATACTTCAATATCAATTTTCCGTTTTCGATATTTTGACCACTATTTGTTTCCGTTATTTTTACTATCGGTTTACACCCAGCTATAATTTGCAATGAGCCCATTAACATTTTTAAACTTAAGTTGAAATCTGACTACAAAAATGGAACTTACCCATCATCTGCGGCGCTGGTTCGATTCCCATTCGATGCAATTAAATAACTTGTCAGGGATACACGACGTTTACGCCACATTAACAATATTCATCATACCCGTTTATTAATTGCTATAAATACAAAGGTGGTATTGCTGTTGTTCATCATTGCACTGCACTGCAAAAAATGGTGAGTAAAATTGACACTGATGACTACACTGTAAAAATGGGGAGTTACAGTGTATAAGAATAAATTTAACACATTAACGCTTTAGACTAAATGACTTGACGTTTATGCGTAAGCCTAACCTTTTGCCTAAGCCATTGTTTGAACCCTATGCACTACACTGCAAAAAATAATGAGTCTAATTGATTCTCTCCGAAACAGGCTCTACGGACTACACAATTTGAATCAAATTCGACTCAGCCAGCGTCAACTTCGACTCACTTAGTCGCACGTTTGACTCTCGCGGAGTCGAATTTAACTCAGTTTGTGTAGTCACGTAGAGCCTATTTCGGACAGAGTCAATTTGACTCACCATTTCTTTAATGTACTTCGTCTACATTAATCCGCTTGAATTTTTACGAAACACCAATTGAACGTGCTGATCATATGATGGCCAGGAGTTAAATTCGGCTGGGTATAAACCTCATATACAAGACTTTTAACCCATGAGAGTAAAAAATTTTTTAAGGCTATTATAAGAACGATTATATATTTTCTTCATAAGGTTCAATAAAAAATATAGGCTTAGACTTAAAAATACGCTCATTCTTACCCTTTTAGGCTTAGGCTTTAGACATAGGAATACGCTTATAATACTGTTCCGTCTCTGTTCTGTACAATGGCCGGTGCTATAGATGCATTTGAAAATATACGCCCTCGACTTATGCTTAAACTTAGCTAACGTTAGACAGAACCGTATGCAAGACTATAAGCAAATACCTAACGCTTAAAGCATATACTACGTTGCATACATAAGCAAGTGTTCTAAGCCAAAGCCGTACCTTAATTGTGATGTAAGCTGTTCAGGAACCCAAATCAAGACTGTGACTTGGTAGCTAAACCTTCTACAACACTGAAAGGTAATATCGGCAACATTTCAAAGTTTTACACAAAAATCGCTGACATTTTGAAACGATTTCGAGTTCAAAGAATCATTTTAAATTGGACATAGGCTAAATTTCAAAACTATAAACCCGTCAAAATAACTGCCGTTCTGCCTACCGTTCAATTCTTACCACAGGTGGACGTTCACCGCCAACTGATAAATGCTTCACATGCATTCGCCAAAAACACGAATATTTCATATTATCAAATAAATGATTTCGTTTTAAACCATTTTTGTCAACTTTTTTTATACGTAAATGTCACAAATGACCCCACGTTACGAACAAAACAGCACTTCGCGACCT
Source organism: Enoplolaimus lenunculus (assembly GCA_030248215.1). Taxonomy (NCBI): domain Eukaryota; kingdom Metazoa; phylum Nematoda; class Enoplea; order Enoplida; family Thoracostomopsidae; genus Enoplolaimus; species Enoplolaimus lenunculus. The sequence goes on along the minus strand of JASANG010003183.1, from coordinate 94,405 downwards.
TTACAGAGGGGTTGCACTACCTCTGCCCCCCTCGGATGCGTGTACTGTTAATGTCCAGCATCGTTTGAAGGTAACTTTGTTCAATTTGATTGTTTAATTCAAAAGAAATTACTGTCAAATATGCCAATGTAGGCATAATCATGATTTTAACCTGTAACGTATATATTTCAAACCAATTTTTGCTTTGGTTCCATTGGCAAAGAGAGGGGTCTAATTGGTACATTTGGTTTGTAAATATGAAATATGGGCAAATGTCACTTTTAGGTGCGTATCACTAGATTAAGCGTATTCCTAAGCCTAAGCCTAAACCTAAGTCGAAGCGTAAGCAAAAAATGCAATCTAGAAATAAAACCTACTCTTTTATAGACCCACCAGAAACCTGGACGCCTCTTAAAGTAATATGGGCCGAAATATGTATAGCCAGTACTTGTAAAGTTCAACCACATGCTTAGACTTAGGCTTCTGTTTTGGCAAAGGCTTACAAAAGCCTAAACATTGAGCATTTACCTAAAAGCAGAACTGTAAGCTTAAAACTAAATCTGAATTTTGAAAATCTTCCGTGGCTTGTATTAAAGTTATTAACCCTTTCTCACATGAATATTTTCAATTTCGTATGAGATGTAATTTCAAGGTGAGATTCGATCCCCAGTCTCACGGGTGGAAGGCGTTTACGATGACCACAGAGTTATAGGAGCTTGACGCTCGAGCCCGAGTAGGCTCTCACGTCTTGTGGAGATTTTGCACTGCGCATATATGTTAAAAATGTTAAACAATGCTCACGGTGTGCGTATTGCTCGTACATTATTGTATTTAGTTGCCAATAGTATACTCTATGAGTGAAAGGGTTAAGATTACATTTAAGCTCCAATGTATAAAAAGGTTGTAACAGCAGTATAAGCATATTCCTTAAAGCGTAAACTTAATCAAAATATTAGTCTTTTAGCCTACACCGTTGCAGTCCCGCGGTAACACGGTCCACCTCTGATCGTTACGCGCGGTCGCTTAGACCCAGGTGCTTAGTCAGTGAATTCGGAAAATTCTTACTTAAACGTACTAACAATAAACCTTAGCCTAAGCCTGAAAAGTATACGAAGAATGAGAAAATTTTCAAATTTTCGGTTTAAAATTTGGCCAATTTGTACGTTTCACTGTATGGAAAGCAAACAACTTTTTAAAACGCAAACTGAGGTATATTTAAACAACTTGGTCACATACAAATATAAATTAAGCAGAAATTAATACAAAATAGTAAAATAATTAAGTTTACGGCAAACAATCACCTTTGATAAAGACTTCTGTTTTTTTCAATTTTTGAATTTTTGAAAATATTCAACAATTTGCCTTATATACAACTCAAATGTCGGCCCATATTACTTTAAGGGGTGTCCAGGATTCTGGTTTGTCTATAAAAGAGTAGGTTTAGATTCTAGATTACATTTTTGGTTAGGCTTTCGCTTACGCTTTTAGGCTTAGGCTTAGGAATACGCTTTTGCAACGCTTACGCTTCGGCTTAGGCTTAGGAAAACACTTTTGCAACGCTTAGGCTTAGGCTTAGGCTTAGGAATACGATTAATCTATTGTTACGCCCCTAAAAGTAACATTGGCCCAAATGTCTATGACACTATATTTGAACATCGTTCCAGCTAATTTTTGTGCGTAATTATGGAAGCATTAAGTCCTATTCACACGAACTGGCTTTTGCATCAGAAAAGCTTACAGCTGCAATTTGCCGCAGCAAATTTTGCGAAATTTTCCAACACAACTTGCACTTAGCAGCTGCAAGTTTTGATTGCAAAAGTTTGCACGTGTAAATAGGACTTTACGCAGTAACATTAATGTGTACCAAAATTATACTTTTCGCATTCGTAGCAAACATTACGGGCTCGTAGCCAAGGGTAGGGCAGGGGTGGCTCAGCGCTCCCTGGAAACATTTTGGTCTCCCTAAATATTTTCAACCTTGCTTGTAAGTTAACGATAACTTTTGCATGCCCCTCTGAGCTGGCTACGGGCCTGAAACCTTAACAGGAATGGTTTTTATTCATTACTATTAAATATGTTGCTGAATACAGTCATATTACACCAGTCAACTTGCATAAATAGCAATTGTGCAGTCTCGCCTAAACTGCAATTGTACTTCACTGTTGTACATATTTCCGTTCCTTATTTAAAATTAATGTATAACATTTGGCTTAGGCAAAGGCTCAAGTTTTGGTTAAGGTTTAGGATTTTCAGCGCAAGTAAACCTTATTGTAAACCTAAAACTTTGAGGTACGATTTACAATATGGAGTTTGAAGGCGCGGAAATGTATATTTACAGCCTAAGCCTAAACCTAATCATAAGTATATGGTAGAATAGTGTACACGAGTCAGTTCTGCTGAACGGAGAGGTTACAAAACGCAAACATCCCATTTGCAATTCGTGTTATGCACGTCTGCGATGCCGATTCATTACTTTCAGTCGATTATAACGCGACGTGGAGAGTTTGTAATGTTGCATACTCTTCATTGTTACTATCTGAAAAATTAACCCTTTTTCACATGAACATTTTCTATTTCATCTGAGACCTACTTTTATGCTAGGATTCGAACTCCAGTGACTGAATTGGAAAGCGTTTACCATCACCACTCAGCTATAGGAGCTTGACGGTCGAGCCCGATGATGCTCTCACGTCTTGTGGTGATTTAGTACTATGTATACGTGTTGCAATTGTTATCCGCTGTACGATATATATTATTTAACGTATATACACAGTGCTGAGTTGCCCATAGTCAACTCTATCTGAGAAGGCGTTAAATTTAAAAACAATAATGTTAGCTTTTAACATCACGAAATGTGTCACCTCAAAAAATATTACATACAAGCAAACTTGAACTCAAATATAAACTTTTTGAACCACATTTTAAAATTTTGAGTCTAAAAATTTAAATTCTTGTCAATTTGAATTACAGAAATGGAAACAAACCCGAAATGCCGATCTTTGTTACAATTCCTCATGCAAACGCTATACCCCTAAAAGTAACATGGGTCAAAATTATTGATGCATCTTCCACAATAATTTGTGTACACTATGTAATAATATTCAAAAGCCTTCCAGTATGCAGGTCGTAAAATTCCAGTGCCTTGCTCAACTACATTTGATTTTTAAAATTCAAAATTTCCTATATTTTTCTTAATTTTACGAAAAAAATTTACATTTTAACTCGATTTTTTACCTCAATGCACAACATAATATTTCGATCACTGCATTGGCGACTAGTTTGAGTCAAAATTGCAAACGTTTCTAATGATGATGCGTATGCAACGTCTACAGGTTCGCTTGACCGCCATGCAACGCAATTCATGCTATCAGCACTTCGCCTACCCCCAGAATATGAGCCGTGCCAGACGACTTTGTTTGGCCTGAAAATCACAACGACCCTCGATTCTTGTACATTTTCTTATTAATAATTGAAGTTCAGGCTTAGGCTAAAACTTAGACAAAAAGGTAATAGGCATATACTTATGTTTACCCCTACTCTCTAAACACTTTATCTTAAATTATAGCTTAACTAAACTCGAACATTAGCTAAAATAAAACTTAAATGGCTGGACGAACTAAGTAATTGTTAAGCTAACTTTTTATATTAACTAAACTAGCAGGTAGGTTTACGCTTTGACTCATTTCAAATCTTACATATTTTCAGTTTAAGCTAAACTTAACCAACTCTTAGATACACGTAATTTCTCGGCTGCACTTGTTACTTAAACTAAAAATAAGTTTACTTATACTCATGTTAAACTTAAAGACATGTTAGTTTAACCGTTGGGCAGAGAGTTTTTCTGCGACCCTAGAATTGACTAAGCTTAAGGTTTAGACTATTTTTTTTTGCTCGGCTAAGGCTTAGGCTAAGGCTTAGGTTTAGGAATATGCTTATAATACTGTTCCGCCCCAGTTCTTTACATTGGCCATGATTATTAACAGAAATAAATTTGCCAAAGTTATCGGAGGGAAACATTGATCCATTGGCCCAATCTGACTACACAACTGTTGGGACTACGTTGCCCAGGAACCATACCAAGTGTTGTCTTGAAGTACGTCTTTGTTGTCAAATGAATAAATACGATGTTGCGTTTGAAGCTTTCCTTCCGATTCGAATATAGAAGACCATTCATAAAACAGTGCTTGATTCTGAAACAGAAATATAAAAATGCTAAAAGTAGAAAATATTTAATACGAATTTTGTTACAATTAACAAATTTTCACATGAATATTTTCTATTTTGAAAAAGAGTTCATTTTAAGCCAGTATTTTGAACAACGCAGTCTTTCTTCTACTGCAGGATGTTTACAATCACCACTCAGTTGTAGGAGCTTGACGCTCAAACGTACCTGATGGGCTATTAGGATGTGGAGGGATTTGGTACTGTGCATACAAGTGAAAGGGTTTTAGCACCTGATCGTTTAGATGTATAGTCGACCTTAACAAATACCCTGCCTAACTCACAGCTTCGCCTGGTGTTCATATACGCAACTGGAGACATTGTAGCGAAAAGTTTGCATAGCTGAGTAACTCAATGATAAACAGCAGTCGCTTGACAGTGCCGGAGCAGCCAACCCCATACTCGCCATTTGGGGGCCCACCCCTAAAGGGACCTCCATCCTAAGCGGTTGAAATAAAAACCGCCGAAGCTTTAAAATCCGTCTGGCTTCTCGATCGCTTCGCTCGCGAGTTTGGGGCCACCCATCCAGGAGTTTGGGGAACCTCCACCCATGTCTTCTCCGGCACTCTCGCCCGACAAACCATACATCGTGCACCCAAACTCCACCGCATCAGCAGCAAAATTTTCATGTGCTTTTGTACGCGATTGTCCAGAAATTTCACGAGGGGATATTTCCACCCAGTACCCCTTTGACGACTTGTTTTCATGTTACCTTAGAATTAACAACTGGGGCACGTCGATCTTTCCTGTGGACGATATGACGGATATCTTGAACCGACGATGATAGGAACGCCCGAAACGGTGTGATATAGCCAGCCCTTCGAGCTTCGTGATAACAAGCATAGTCTACGCCACGTATACCACCAACGTTACCTGAACGTGGCTGGTTGAGCGCAAGTAAATGAAGCTGAAATACACCGCCTGCTTATAGGATTTAAGGTGAAAAAGTTGCCGTGTCCGTCTAATGACTTTGGAATTATTTCTGTGGCGAGTGTAAAGATCAGGTGCTGACCGTTTATCCCGAGAGACTGCAATAGAGTACGCTTAAGTTTTAGACTAATTTTTTTGTTTAGACATAGTGCATAGGTGTGCACATTTCTGTTGCGAATGTAAAGATCAGGTGCGGAACTTTATTCTGAGACACTGCAATAGAGTAAGCTTAAGCTTTAGACTATTTTTTTGCTTAGGCTTAGGCATAGGTATAAGCTCATTCTAGCACGCTATAGGCTTAGGCTTCGGCTTACGAATATGCTTATACTACTGTTCTGCCCCTGTTCTTTACATTGGTCGTATGTGTTAATAACTAAGTGTTAATTGAGACAAATGTTCGGGCAATGGTTGATTCTCAGCGTAATGAGATGAAGCTGAAAGGTGTACTATGGGTGGTCGTCCTGTAACGACTTTCAATTAATCTAACTTCTAAATTATCTGAGTTTCTCGTTTGGTATAAAATTTCTCAAGTGATAACATACCCCCTCTATCGTACGATTTGTTTGACTCTCAGTTGAATAATGTTTAAATTAAATAATGTTGCATACTCTTGTCAGAGTCATCATCGACTTTGACCACAAGTTACGTGCGGCGACTTACACTGTAAATTCTAATAAGTTGATTAGTCAATTCAACTAGCGAGTTAGTAATTTCTAGAATTAAATAAACATAAAGTCACTTTGCGACTTGTTTTGATTCTTACTCTCAGTTGAGTTGATTGTGGATGAGTTGATTAATTAAGTCAGAATGAGTGATTCAACTCATTCTGAGTAGAAATCAAGTCACTGGAATTTACAGTGTAAATATCAAACTAACCACTTGATCACTATCGAGTTTCGCTTCAACCATACTTTTAACGTGCATATATTCTGTAGATGCAGTCGTGGTTGGAGTCGCCTAAAATAACGAATTTTTCAAATTATCAAAATAATTAACTACTATAAATTCTTACGAGTCGAGGAAAATTTTGGCGTGGGTATACCCGCGAGTAAAGAATTTCAAAGCGCGGGTTAAAAATTGTGATTCTTTACCTGCCTAAAATATTCATAATTCACTTGAAACCAGAGATGATGTAGAAAAACTTGAGTTTTTAAACTGTTTTTGTCGTTCGAGTGAAAAATAGGTACTATACTCCTTAAATGTGCTGTTAAATCCAAAAATATTCAATTACATTGATAGCAGAAGAACAAATAAGGGCAGCTATGGTCGGTAATGATAAAAGAATTTTGCGCGGGTAAAGACGGGTAACGGTTAAAGGAATTTGGCGCGGTTTTAAGTAAACTTTCCGCCTGTAAAGCGCAACGTAGGTAACAAATCTTTACACACTTACACCTCTGGTCGTTCGATGACGCTATACTTCTCACGAGGTGCTGATCGGGGCACGGGTCAATAAATTTCAAGTCAGTTGTTGTGATTGAAATTATTTTAGATTTGCAGCGCCGTTCGCACTAAACGACAAGTATAACCTCACCATCATGAACCCAGTACAAACTTACAGGTATACTTTGAGTTATCGCAATTGACTGTGGAATATTGCCCGAGCTGTCTACTTCCGGATGGAATGTTTGAAACTGAAAATAGTTTCAGCTATCGCAAATTGTGAAATAAAATTCAATCTACACTCGTGGTCAAATAAAACTTATCTTCTTAGAATCCGGGCCCTGTTTGGCTTTTGGGATATCCGTAAAAATCCCCAAGAAACTGTTTTTGTTACTTTATGGTAGAGTTGAAATTTAGATATGCGGGACATTGAGAATTTTAAAACTAGCAATTGTTTATACTGTAATTGGCTGCTTATAAATAAAACTAGTAATCCGTAGTTGCACACATGTGCAACTTTCTTGGCATATGTTTAGAAACATTTGTTCAAGCATGTCTGCACTTAAGCCTTGAAACTTGATTGACAATTGAAAACATAACAAAATAGAAGCAAAATTGTTTATGGATATACAAATCTGCTCTAACGTTGCATAAAATACGTATGTGGGGCGTTCCGGCTTTAATATATAGATATTAACTTTAAATTTTTTGTTATCCAACTCACCAAAATTAAATAAAATGACGTCATTATTTAAAATCGGAATAAGGGTTGCGCTACACGTACGATACCGCACAGGGACGCAGTGTGACGGACAGCGCTGGACGGTGACGTATGGCGCCGGACGTCATCAAAAGTATAACGCTACCGTAAGCCATGTTTCAGCAAACCAATTTTTAAAAAATAAAACCAAACTTACGACTACAGAACGCCAACCGCCTTTGACGCGGACGTACAAACTTTGAGTTTCTTTCGAAAACGCAACAGAACCAATTGGAAGCTTTTGTGAGCTTGAGAATAGTTCGCGATTGCTGGTGAAAATTGGATTCTATAAAAAGTCTCATTCATACGTGCAAGTTTTTGCGGCAAAAACTGAATTTGGCTTTATTCATATAATATTTTTCGGTAAAAGAAATTTACTATAATTTTGCGCTATCCTAACTTACAGCGAGGGTTTTATACCTGTCAAAGTATCATTGACAGCTCGATATCAAATTGTACAAACTGGTATTACGACAATTCGCCGTGGATAACTCGTCGCCCGACAACTTGTAACCCAAAATTTTATCAACTCGACAATTGGTGATCCATCATTATGTTTAGGCTTAGGCTTACGATTAGGATTTCGCTTAGTTTTATGCTTAGCTTTTAATAGGCTTTAGGACACTGTAGGGCAACATGTTGTCGTGCGATGAATTGCAGACTCATACAAACCACTAATTGCTGACTTTTTTTGTAACTACTGTAGATCCGTTGAATTAAACGTATATTTGTCTTGTATCAGAAGCTTGAGCGATAATGCAAGGATATGCTCAAAACTTGGTATACTTTAAAGTTTTGAACTGGACTTTATTTTGTCCTGAAGTCATTTATGCACTACAATTAGAGATAATTGACGTTTATGGACTCTAATTAGGGTTTAGGGACTCTATCCACTAACGGACTTTTATTACGTATACGGACTTCTATGTGATTGGGAATCAAAATGGGTACTCCCTCGCATTACGCACTTCGAATTTCAAAATTCTGCTGAATTTGTGTATTTGATTGAAATTGGAAAAATTGACAATATCCCAAAAGTAAAATTATTACCGGTGGAATGGCAACGTGTTGTTCTGCACCATGAAAATCACCGTGGCCAATTGCGATGCCTAAGACTCCAGGATGTCCCGGCGGTCCTGGTGGTCCTGCAGGACCAGGTGGGCCTTGTCGGCCTTCGGCCCATTGAAAAATCTGAAAATAGGTAAAGAAATTAAAGTTTAGCCAAAATAGCATGCAATGTTCAGATTACCATTAGACAAAACAATTGTTGTACATTTTAAGATTTGCACTAAATTTAAATTTCTCATAGGCAAAATATTTAAAATATTTACGTTCATTTTCTAATTACAAAACTGCTCTGTTAAATAGGTTTTCAAACATTACAACCATAATTATATAAGTTGAACAGGTCAACCAATTATATGTAGCTTACTGTTTTTCCTGGAACGCCAGGCAGGCCAGGGCCTCCAGGCGGTCCTTGGATGCCTTGTGGACCTAAAACAATATACAACATTTAACTTTGAATAGATAACTAAATCTAGCTAAGGTTCGAAATGAACGAATAACTTCAGCGTTGCTTCTAGTGAAACAATGCAAAACTTAGTCTATCTTTTAGCGTTTTTTAAATAAATAAATACATATATTAAATAAACAAATAAATAAATAAATATATAAATATATAAATAAATAAATATATATAAATAAATAAATATATAAATAAATATATAAATATATATATTACTTCAATCGCGATTTAAGTGGTAGCATATGGTATAGTTTCAGTGAAACTAAAAGCTAAAACCAACCATAGTACTCCTCAAACTTCAAACGTTCCCATGACTCTGGTTTCAAACAAGCCATACCAGTTTATGTACAGATAATTGCTTTTAAGTGAAAATAGTCTAATATAACATTTAGGTGCTAATAGAAATAATTGAATAATTGTTTCAAAGTCATTAAAAATGTTGTTGGCATTCCACTGGCAACCTATTGGCTAAAAATTTGCCTGAAACCGGACTAATTTTAATACTAAAATACTAAAAATTAAACTTCAATTTTGAAAATTAAAAATCAAATTACAGTTTACCTCGTGGACCAGGAGGCCCGTCAACGCCACGTGGTCCGGCGATTGCGATAACATCTTTGCGACCCTAAACACGAAATTTTTTTATTCTAAAATTTTAAACGGTCGAGATTTTGGCTCATGCCAAGATCGAGAGGCGGAACGTTTTTCTGCGGGACTGCAATAGAGTAAGTTTAAGCTTTAGATATGATTGTATTGCTGTTACGGTTCTGTTCTATACATTGGCTTAAATGTTTATTAGTTCGAATTGTATGGCTAGCGAAACGCTCAGCTGTTGTGCCACGCAGCCTGCATCTTCAACTACTTTTATTGTCGATTGTGCACCGTATGCTGCCGGCAACCATCAGTGGAATGCATCACATAGCATATGTACATAATGGACAAGCATATACCTTAGGCTTACAACATGAAAGAAGTTTTATTTTAATCATTGAAACACGATAGTGTTTATAATATATGTTTCAACCATCGAGAATGCACGCTTTTTGAAAGTTTTGCAGAATGTTCAATGCAGGAAAGCAGAGCTGGAATGAGGTAACTTGCGTATAGAATATCCAAATTAGCCGCTTCGGCACCATACACAAATTAGACAGCTAAACGTCTCATTTAAGTTGTTATTAAAAGTTTGATTTTTGTAATTTTTCGAAAAAACTGTATTACAAATTTGTAATTACTATAGCTAGTCGATATTATTGTGTGATGCTAATGACACCGTGCAATAGATTATGTGTCACTGCGATGTTTGTACTACTGAAATTGCTAACTAAGACAGTAATATTTTGTATGCATTATATCTTAGAACAGGCTGCTTTTTGGTGGATTGCAAGGAAGCAAGTGTACGCTTTAGACTTATATTTTGTTTCGACTTAGGCGTACGCTTAGGAGTAGACTTAGCATAAAACCTCACAGTATCCCATGTAAAAGAAAGAAACTAGGTAAAAGTGCCCCTAGAAGGGACAGATTGTGATATGTTTCGTTTGAAGCATGTAAAAGAGTTTAAACAAGGGTTAGTTAGACCATAGATCAGTAGGTAATGCTTATAATATTAGCTCCATAACTTCTATGAAAATAGTTGTCATCTATATCTTTTTTCAGTGTTAACACGCTTGCAGTCAGTGAAACAAGAAACATATGGGCCCAGCGGACATCACCTATTAGCTTAATTTTAGCGTTTGTTGGGTTTTACAATGTTCAGTTTATAAGCGATCTAATCTAGCATTCTTCATTGGAAGAGGATATTTTTTGAGTTTTAAAATATTATGTTTCTAAAACTTGATTAGTAAATATTTCAATATTGCAAGATTACAAATTGCGTCTATTGGTTATCGAATAAAAAATGTCACGCATACTTGCTCGACTCAATTTATAGCTTAACAGATGAAAGTTCGTTGTGCCCATACGTTTCTTGTTTCACTGACCGCACGCGTGTTAACACTGAAAAACAGCCGTCAAAGATATAGATGCCAACTATTTTCATAGAAGTTATGGAGCTAATATTATAAGCATTACCTACTGATCTATGGTCTAACTAACCCTTGTTTAAACTCTTTTACATGCTTCAAACGAAACATATCACAATCTGTCCCTTCTAGGGGCACTTTTACCTAGTATACAGAAGTACATTGAGACTACGAATTCAAATTTTACACTTAGGAAATATATGCATTGCAGTACAAAGTCTAATAATAAATCAGCAACTTTATTTTTTTCGTTGCGGCGTAAGAAACCAAAAATTTGGTTCAGTATTTCCTTAGGTACAAATTCCAAAAAAAAACCCAGCCATTATTATAGAACCTTACCGGTAAACCTTGACTGCCAGGGTCTCCTTGCGGTCCAGGCGGTCCGGGAGGCCCTTGAGGTCCCGGTGGTCCTGGCAAACCAGCGATCGCCTGTTAAATGAAAACAAAATTATTTGTGAATTTTAATTTTTAAACAAATTACACGTCGTATTTGTAGTCCTGACAGCGTTTGCTATAGTAGAATTATCAAAATTTAAGCAAAAGTGGGTACAGCCCGTACGAACCCCAAGAGTCTAAACATATATCTTGCGCAGGAGTGCACTTTAAATTCCTGTGAGTTGGTTTTAACTCAAAATGAGTTGAATCACTCAGTCTGAGTTAGGACTATCAGAACTACAGAATTGTAAGTTGATTCAACTTATAATTTGAGTTAATTGATCAATTCACCAGGATTGGAATCAACAGAGAGTGAAAATTAACTCAACTCAAAATGAGTTAATGCTTATTGTTATCAATTCAGAAAAAAAAACTAACTCGACAGATGAGTTGATTATTCAACTCATTGGAATTTACAGTGTGGGTTTTCGGAGATAATTAAAGTCGACCGGAAAAACAGAAAAGACGAAAAAGTTGAAAACCGTGTACTCGTGTTTCAACAAATACCAAAAACGGTTAATAGATGTCGAATCAGGTGTCAAAGTGACACTACGAAAATTACATGACTATAAGGATCACATGATAATTACAGGATGCCTACTACAAGAACGTCAGATGTCTAAAAATAGCATCTTCCAGCTGGGTCACAAACATGTGGTAATGAATACGACAAAAACTCTGCGAACAGGATTTGTAGTTTTATTGTTACCTAAATTTAACCAGGGAGTTCAGTTTACAACTCAACCCTGTTACACAGCTGGGATCATTGGATCAATCAAAAACACCTTTCCACTCCCAAACCAGACAAAAAACGCTTTTTTGTTGGTTTTTTCGGAACCCAACCCTGATCAAACGCATCAAACCGCAGTCTTTATTATTTGGCAAAGAAACTTTTTCTCACAGACTTTAAGATTTTATATGTCAAAACATGAAAATTTATACTTTGAACGAAACATATAATAAGTGACACTACCGTGTTCCTATGATAGACTAATAGTAACAAGAGTGCATGATACAAGAGTATGCAACTCTTGGGTTTTCGCATGATGCAAAATGTACCACCGGTCGCTGCGCTTTTGGTCGACCTCACCCCCACTTGGTTAGAGGGGGCCGCTGACACATGCAACCCCCTAAACAACTATAAGCGGATCATTTCCGTTGGCAGATACATAAAGTGTCACGGTTCGCATTTGTTGTTCCCCCTCTACATAAAGGGGGAGTAGGCCACAAACGCAACGCGTGCCGGGTACATTGTTTTCTACACAGAATGAGTTGCATACTCTTGTGAAAGTATGCATCATCCACTCTTGATAGTAACAACAAAAATTTAGCTGAGATAAATTGAACAAATTAACTTTTACACGAACTGTATACAACTTACCAGTTGGTGAGGTTTGTCTTTAAATTTAAAAGTTTGTTCATGTAAATGCTGGTTAAAAATTAATTTTATACTCTTTTGTTTGACGGAAATTATGGCCCAAAAACTATACTCAAATAGGATGCATTTACTTGAAACGGTTCAATGAGAGGTGTCGATCCTGGAAGTCCTGCAGGTCCAACCGGTCCAATGCTTCCTTTGTCTCCTTTGTCGCCCTAAAATTAATATTCAATTAGGTTATATTACTTCCAACTTTAAAAATTATATACAACAATTTTTTATTAAAGACTCTCAATTACTTCATACACACTGCAAAAAATGGTGAGTAAAATTGACTCTTTCCGAAACAGGCTCTATGAAACTACACAAACTGAGTCAAATTCGACTACGCCAGTGTCAAATTCAACTGTTTTGAGTCGCACGTTTGACTCTGGCAGAGTCAAATTTAACTCAGTTTGTGTAGTCCCGTAGAGCCTATTTTGGAAAGAGTCAATTTGACGCACCATTTTTTGCAGTGCAGAAATCTATCGGTAAGATACTGAATGAACAAATTGTCGAAAAGGTAAAGCACCCCACCCAAACAACATTTAGCGCTGTGCCTAAGTTTATGTGCCCCTCCTCCGAAGTAGCGCAGTCGCCGTTTAAAAAATGAGGGGGTTATAAATCGAAAAATTTTTGTTTCCGTATCGATACTCAACCGTTCAAATTTCTCCTGACGTTATTGTATACTGTTTTTCAAAGAAATTGTAGTTACATATACATGTAAGCTTAGAAAACTACATAAACCTATTTGATTTCAAACTAGCGCCATCTATCTCCATCCGCAACATAACTGTATAATTAAAACTGGAACGCCACACATACGTATTTTGGGCAACGCTCCAGCTCAATTATATAAACGTATGGAAATTAAATGTATTACTGTAGTGACTCGAATAAAAGGGGGGTCTGATATTTATTTGGCTTCTCAATAGGTTACCCCCCTTGTTATTCGTTTGCAGACTGTTATTTATTTATACGGTATTACAACTATCCGTTGAATTAAACGTATATTTGTCTTGTGTCAATAGCTTGAGCAATAATGCAAGGTTATACTTAGCAGTGTACTTTCAAAACTTAAGTACGCTTTAAAGTTTCGAACTCAACTATATTTTGTCCTGGATTCATTCATGCGCTACAATTAGGGATAATTGACAAGTATATTGGCGCTGTCTAAAATTGTAAAACACTAAAATTCGTAGAAAAAATTGTAGAAGAAATTTGCTAAAACTCACCGGTGGTCCAGGACGGCCTATTCCTGGCGTGCCAATATCGCCCTAAAATTCAACTTTTTTATTTAGATTCAAGATGAAAATTTTCACTATTGTGGGGGGTGCATTAAACCCAACTAAATATTTTGGGTTTAAACCCCTGAAAAATTTTCAGCTGCTGTGTAGAAAAATTTTAAGGAAACCTTTTTACTCTATGTTTTGCATATGTGATACGTAACAATGACATAGTAGAAGCTACATTCTTAACGGTATCACGGCAATTATACGCAAGACAATTAGTCGCCCGGTAACTTGCAATCCGAAATTTCATCGGCTCGACAATTCGTCGAACATTCAATTATGTTTAAGTTTAGGCGTCGGCTTAGAATTACGCTTAAAATTATGCTTACATTTATTCATAGGCTTTCGGACACTGTTGAGCGACAAGTTGCCCGGCGACGAAATGATGTAAATTCATGCTCAACTGTGTGTAACAACTATAACCAGTTAGTAATACTCGGAACACAAACGTATTGCAGATCAAAAGTATTAAAATGAGGCAAATTGTATTAAGTATCTCAAATATAAAATACTTTATCTCCTTTTGAACCTGGACCGCCCGTTGGTCCCATAATTTGGCTATTTGTTGATTCGGTATCCTGAAATTATAATTCATAACAAAAGAAATTATCTGGTTTTGTCAAACAGTCATTGGTATATTAACATTACACACGGGAAAAACTTGAACTGGTTGATTTTTCTTAAACCATGATTGGACATTTGTTCTTAGGAAAGATTGGACTGTCGGGGTATGACTTAAGCTGGCCACCCTAATGAAGGAGGGTCGGCCTAAAACGCAACGCCCGGTGGTACATTTTGTAACACACAAATTTCGACAGTTTCACACTCTTGTTAAGGAGTAATCATCAATTTTTGATTTAGCTAATAATCCAAGGTTGAACACATGTGCAACTCTCTTAGAATACACTGAGTTTTGGCATATGTTTATAAGGATTAGTTCAAGCAAGTCTGCGCGTAAGCCTTGAAACTTGATTGACGATTGTGTATTGAACTCCAGTACAAATTTTATAGCCTGTGTGGGTCCCGTAGGAATGTTGGACGCCCGAACATCCACCATCCGCAGAGAAAAATACTCGTCCCAAATTCCCAAATTGATGCTTAAAGACAATATACAAATTACATACATGTTAAAATATACGCAAATCGCAAACAGACTTAGTCTTATAGAATAACCACACAAAGAAAAAGTAAACGAAAATCTCCTATCTTCAGAATTATTCACTTAGAAGTATAGAATAAAATTTGCATATGGATATACAAAATACAAATATGCTGGAACGCTGCCCAAAATACGTATGTGGGGTGTTCCAGTTAAAATATATAGTTGAAAAATGGTTTATTTGATAGATTTGAATGCATAAGTTCAGCAGTACGATCTCTAGGGTAGCATGACCCCTGGTTCAAATAGCTATGGCCCTTTGAATTTTAATGTTTATTTTTAGTGCTGTTCAACTGATGCTGAAAAATGCCGACATATTGATACCGATACAATACCAATACCGATATACCTTGTTCAGTGCTATGTAACCACGATTAACCGTCTACCAAATTTGAACCACAAATATACTTGGTCATATCATACCTCAAGCAGTGGCGGATGCAGGATCTCAAAATGGGGGGGCCAAAATTTCACAGGTAATAAACTTATTTTTGACCCACACACAAACCACGAACTAATGCCATAAAGTTGCTATATAATTTTTGTCGAGATGCTGTTGCGGGGGCCACGGCCGGGGTGGCCCCCCATGGATCCGCCATTGACCTCAAGGTTGGTAAAGAATCACAAATTTTTACCTGCGCTTTGAAATTGTTTACCCACGCGTATATCAGCGTCAAAATTTTGTTACCCGGCCCGCGGTCACCGTCATGCAATTGCGGTTTACGTGCAACTGTCGCGGAAAGCGTACAAAAGCTAATACTGTAATTTAGCAAACAATTTGCTTGTACAACTAAAAGGTAAAATTAAGACTGTTTCAGATCGAACAACACTTCTACAGACTACCTTTGATACTCCTGGCGGACCTTGAGGACCCGCAGGTCCCGGATCTCCACGCCTTCCTTTAGGGCCGACAGGGCCTGGCCGGCCATTTGGACAGTCACACTGAAATAACAGAAACATAGACGGTGAGAGCCAAATGCATTTTAAGGTTCAACCGCTGTTTCGGGATTTTTTCTACTTGTTTTCTGAGGCGGATCTAAAAATTTTTGACGTGGGGGCGAGCGGGCAAATATTATGAAACGCAAAAATTGTATGGTAGAGACCTTATCATTTTATCACAGAAAAATTTTCTGACGTTGGAGCGTAGGCCACCCTCTGGATCGCTAGTGCCTGTTTTAGACAATTTTTCAATTGGTAACTGCCATAAACCGCTGTTCTACACATTACTCCGCATGCAGCATTTAAAGCTAAGACTTAGGCTTAGGTTAAAATGTGAGGCTTACGTAAGCATTTATGTAAACCCGATTTTAGGAAAAAAAGACAAATAAACCCAATCCGAATTTGGCCCCTGTTACTTTAAGGGGCGTCCAGGTTTCTGATGGGTCTATAAAAGAGTACGTTAAGATTCTAGATTACATTTTTTTGTTTTGCTTACGCTTGGGTTTAAATTTAGGAATACATTTTTGCAACGTGTAGGCTTAGGCTTTAGGCTTAGGAATACGCTTAATCTACTGTTACGCCCCTTAAAGTAACATTGGCTGAAATTTTACATACTGTATTTTTGCAAAATTTTGACTACGCTTATGTCAATGTTGGGAATATTCCACCACCCAAAATATTTGTAGATACGCAGAAAAAAATAGACTATTATGGTCTAGTGTAGATTGGTTCATGAACCAATGTAGAGAACAGCGCCGGAACAGTATTATAAGCATATTCCTAAGCCCAAGGTAAGCGTAAGTGTAAGCCTAAACCTAACCCTAAGCGTAAGAATGAGCCTATGCCTATACCTAAGCCTAAGTTTAAGCCTAAGCCTAAGCCTAAGCGTAAGAATGAGCCTATACCTAAGCCTATACGCCTGAACCTATGCCGGAGTCTAAGCCTAAGCGTAAGAATAAGCCTATACCTAACCCTAAGCCTAAGTCTAAATCCTAAGCCTAAGCAAAAAAATTAGTCTAAAGTTTAAGCTTACTCTACTACAGTCTCGCCGGAAAACGTTCCAGCCATGTTCTATGCATTGGCCTGTTCATGGAATATACCTATTTTCACCGTTAATAACCTGAAATTTTCATTGCCAGGCAGTTTGAAATTGAAGTTGTTGCTTCCTTACTGAAGTTGTTTACACTATCAGCTGTAAAAGTCTTTATCGTCTACCGTTCATTTCACGCAGCTAATGCTGTCTTCTACTCTTAACATTTCAGTCGCTGCAACAGGAGCGAAATTTCGAATATTTTTAAACTTAAATTTCAACAAACTTAAATTGAAAAACTTTAAATTTTAATCCATTGAAAAATTATCGCTTAGTAACCTGAGATATGTCCCCTTTTTCGCCTTTGTCACCTTTAAGCCGATTCGGTCGAGGTGTGTTGTACCCTGCAACGACACCTGGCTCGCCGCGATCCCCTTTTTCACCTTTTCCAGATCGACCTGGTTGACCCTGAAACCATAAGAGTCATATTCCAACCTGCACGAAAGACGGGTGCAACCGTATACAAAAACGTCCAACGTCGGATCCCCCTCGGAAAATTCCAAATAATTCGTTGCTAACTGGCAATATATATCACTATTCTAAGACCCATTCTCACGTATCAATTTTGCACCGACAACTTGTAACTGCAACTTACAACTGCAAGTTGGCTTTAAAACCAAAATAATTAGTAAATGTCAATTATCCCTAATTGTAGCGCATAAAATGACTCCAGGACCAAATAATTTGAGTTCGAAACTTTATAGCGTACTTTAATTTTGAAAGTTCATTTTTAAGTATAACCTTGCATGATCGATCAAGCAATTGACGCAAGACAAATAAACGTTTAATTCAACGGATTGTTGCAGCACCGGATACATATCAGTAACGAAGGCTGGTGGAGCGTTGGTTAAAATAAATAACAGTCCGTAACCGAAAAGCAGAAGGTTCCCTCTAGAGCGGCCAAACCAATATCAGTCCCCCTCTTATTTGGGTCACTACAGTATTTCATAAAAAAAGTATTGTATTTCAACTTACTTGTTTACCAGGCCGACCACGATCACCTTTATCTCCTTTTTCACCTAAAATACAGCAAAGGCAGCCATGATAAGCTTAAAATATAAAAATTAAAAATTAGCATAAAAACTATTTTTTGCAAAAAAATGTCAAATTTTTACTCAAAATAACCATTTCCATTATTCTTAAAATCGTGTTAAACAAGCGACAAACCCAAATTTGTAGAAAAAACACGTCCAAGTTAATTGGTAAGGGCATTCACCCTGGAACACTGGAGACTCGAGAGGCTTTGGCTTACGACTATGCTTATGTTTAGGCTTACGCTTAGGCTTTGACTTGATGTTTAGTGTGAAGAAAGTTTAACGCGGGCAAAACTCCGAAGAAATACTAAAATAGTTTTATGTTTTTATTGATTATTTTTCGTAAGTTCTCAAACATATGTAAGCTTGACACCGAAGCTTAAACTTAGCCATATTTGGCCGTATCGATCACATTCCCAGTTCAACCTTGCACCCATGATTTGATAATTTATAAAATTTGCTCGCATGGGTAAAGAAATTTTTGGCTGACATACCTTGGCCAATGTAAAGAACAGGGGCGTAACAGTATTATAAGCATATTCCTAAACATAAGCCTACGCCTAAGCCTTTGCGTAAGAACAAGCATATTCGTTAGCCTAAGCCTAAGGCTAAGCCTAAGCCTAGCCAAGCAAAAAAATAGTCCAAAGCTTAAGCTTACTCTATTGCAGTCCCACAGAAAAACGTTCTGCCACTGATCTTTACATGGGCCGAATTCCTTAACAGTTGTTGAAAAATTTCTAACTGCTAACTTAAGATGTTACGTAATTTATCTACTTACCTTTAATGTAAATCGGCTTAGGACTAATTGACAGAGGGCTAACGGGTGCAGGAGTAGTAATAGTTGAAGTTGACGTTGAAATTGAGATTGACGCCTTCTGGGTGGTTGTGGTAAAATTATCCTCCAACTCTTCGGCTGATTCTGCGCTATCGATTATGAATGAAGGAGTTCGAACTAAAACTAGAGAAAATAATTATTTAACCCTTTCACTCATAGACTATACGATGAGAAACTAAATACAATAATGTACGAGCAATACACACACTGTGAGCAGTGTTTAACATTTATAATATATATGCGCAGTGCAAAATCCCCACAAGACGTGAGAGCCTACTCGGGCTCGAGCGTCAAGCTCCTATAGCTCAGTGGTCATCGTAAACGCCTCAAGTCCGTGAGACTGGGGATCGAATCTTACCTTGAAATTACAACTAATATGAAATTGAAAATATTCATGTGAGAAAGGGTTAAACAATGTTACGCTATTATCTGCCACCAACTGTCGAGTTAGCAATACAGAAATACGGTCAGCTTTTACTATACAACTTGCATCCAGCTTCTCAAAATTTTCATCACGACAATGCTGGTGACGTCATTCATTCCATGGGAGATTATGACGTGGCTCTTGTACACGTAACACCACTGGCTTAGGCTTAGGCCTCGGTAAAGAAAGCCCGAGTTTAAGCCTAAGCCGTTGATACAATGCAAAAAATGGGGAGTCAAATTGACTCTCTCGCAAATAGGCTTTTCCTGACTACACAAACTGAGTCAAATTCGACTTCACCAGAGTCAAATTCGAATCACTGAGTCACACGTTTGACTCTGGCGGAGTCGAATTTGACTCATTTTGTGTCGTCAGGAAAAACCTATTAATTCCGACAGAGTCAATTTGACTCCTCATTTTTACACTGTATGAAGGCATTACCTAAGCTTAAATCTTGATCATATATGTGGGGTAAGTGTACTAGAACCTCAGTGTCCCGTTAGACAAACACATAATTACATATCGGTAAACATACCTGTCGTTGTTTGTTCTTCATGTTCATTCTCCTTGTCCTAAAACAGCAATAATATGTGTTCTAACAAATCAAGTGTTGAACTAAGTTAGCATTTTTGGCTTATGTTTACTGTAACGATCTGTAGATTAGGCCTAAACCTTGCATTGAACCTAACTCATATTTTAATATACGCCAAGCCCCGCTCGTGCGGGGTTCACGTTATAACCGGGACAGCTTGGAACACGTTTTGTCCAAGTTGATTCGACATCACAATAAAATGTTGTGATCTGAATAGCGGTTGTGTAGACAAAATGTGAACGCCACATGTACATTGGCTTAAAAATCGCTGATCTCAAGCGCAAGCCATTTTGAGTTTTACTTAAACTAATATTTATGTTTAGTTTAAGCTATGATTTAAGCTTAAGTTTTGAGAGAGCTGAACTAAAGCTCGTTTTTGTCACCAAATATTATTATGCTGAACTCAATGAATAGGTTTGGCATAACTTGGATCTGTTTTTGTTCGTCCTAAAACGTCGAGTATTTAATGTAAACGATCTCAACCCTATAATATGTGGCCATATTCTCAAAATATGTTCAGTACCTATTGCCAGTTGATGATAAGTCTTGTAACTTGTAAACAACTCGAATGATTAAATGTAAAATTGAGCGCATTATTTGCATTTGACTTAGCTTAAGTTTTAAGATTTTAAGCACAACCACGACTGTGTCAATTATTTTTGCTTCAAAATATGTTTTACTGGCAATCGATAGGTATTACCAAGAGTGGATAATGACAAGAGTGTGCAACTCATGAGGTTCCGCATGGTGCAAGATGTACCACCGGGCGTTGCATTTTTGTCCGACCCCACCTTGTTTAGAGGGGGGTCGTTATCACATGAATACGCCCGAAACTAAACTATAAGTGTGCCATGTTTGACGCTGCATACATAAAGTGCCATGGTTCGCATCGGTTGTACCCCCTCTAAATAAAGGTGGTGGGACAAAAACGCAACGCGTGCCGGGTACATTCTTTTCTACACATAGTGCATCCAGTTTCACACTCTTGTATTAAAGTGTGAATATCGACTCTTGGTATTACTAACATCTGGAAATAAGGATCGTTTTGAGACAGTTTAGGGCCAATCAATGACAAACAGATAATAATTAATAATTACTTTATCAATTATTATTTCTTTAGTATCGCCTTCACCCAATCCGCTTCCATCTTCTAACTAAAAATATTAAAATACAGCAAGCAAGTGTTCGGTCACTGGGGGGTCGTTTATAGTTAAGCAGATTCCCCCTTTTGGAAATTTTGTAAAGTGGGTTTAGATACCCTATTAGTTTGTAACATGACCAAAACCCCTTTTGAGAAATTTTCATAGAAAGCCACCCGTTGATTTTTTAAAAAATGCTTAAATATTTAATTTTTTTGAGTCAAAAATTTTAAATTAATATGCATTTCTTTAGAACTGACCAAACACTTGGCAGTCGATCTTGTTTTCCGACGGGAACGCTGTACTTGAAAACTTAGAAATAACATTCGTAAACCGTTTCATAATCAGTCACGGATCCGCAAACTTGTGACGGGTTTGAAGTGGTTAAAAAAACTCGCAAGCGAAGCGAACGAGAAGCCAAATGCAATTACTAAATCTAAATTTTTAGCTGGGATTGCTATTGGGGACGCTTTGACATTGGACGCTCTGGCTTGGATACGAAAATGTTCATAGGATCGGCCGTCCGATCCGACGTACATCTATCAGTCCATGTTCGCATTGTTCTTCGGCTTCAGATGGATTTGCCATGATCCGAAGTTCTTGAATTGCACCCTGAAATAAAACATTTTTAAATTTATATTCAACGTTTCATTCAATTATGTAGATAACCATTTCAAGCAGATTTAGCTGACTGGTGATAATGAACGCCACCCGCCCGCGACTGTGGGGTTCGAATCTTAGCTTGAAATCGTAGATGTCTGATAAAAATTGCTAAGGCAAGAAAAGCTTATTTAGTTTTGAAAGCATCACCAGAATTCGGCAAATCTCGCAATCCAGAGATAGGTCACGAGTGTACAGCTGAAACATTTTTGAGGAATGCCGCAAACGAACTCCCAATTTGTACCGAAAACGAAAACGGATATTCGGTTGCACCAGGCCTGTAGTTAGCTCACTTTGCTAGGGGGCTAAAAAATTTCCATGAGGGGCATTCAATGGTTTTAAAATGACTTGCAAGCAAGGTTGAAAATTTTCTAGGCGGTGGCCAAAATTGTTCCAGGGGGCTTGCCCCCTCCTTGGCTACGGGCCAGACTCAAGCTTATAGGCTTAAGCAGATTACTTAGAAATCGAAATTTTTGTTTTACAAACAATAATATTGCTGTTAACAAATTACTGACCGTGCGTATGGCAACAACAACCGTTTATGGGACGAAATGGTCTGTAAGATTCGAGCTGATTTTAAGAATCTGCTTACTGTAGTGACCCGAATCAGAGGAGGTAGGACTGATATTTATTTTGCCTCTCCACAGGGATCATCCTGTTATACGATTACGGACTTTTATTTAGTTTTAAGTCTCCTCGTGTTTCGTTACATCTTTCCTGATTTGTTATATCCCTTCTTTTGGGCAGACGTGGTTTGCTCCGAAGCAATTTTTGTTGATTGCAATGTCCGTTAATCTTTTTTCCTGTATTTAATAAAGTTTACGCGAGTTGTCCAAGTATCTATTACAAATTTAAACATTGTCGACCATTCTTCTAAGGTTCGACTCTGTTATGGAATCTAAATTAATACAAATTGACTTTATCCAGTAATGAACTCTTTTGAAATAGAGAATTTCGTTCCGGTAGTCTATTCTGTGCGTTCAAAGTTAAGGCTTAGGCAAATCAGATTAGGTTCATGCATAGGCTAAGGCTAAAGATTGCGAGTCGGTACATATTTCCGATTTAGGTTTAGACGTGATGAGCTAAGTCTTGTTTGAAATGTATTCCTTAGGCTTAGGCTTAGGTAAGCCTTCTGTGAAAGCTAAGCCTAAGCCTGAGCACCATGTTAAACGTACCACAAACCGCCCGTTTAGAATCGTGCCAGCTTGTGCCAAATACAACTTCGACGCATCTTCAAACACAAGCCTTGGTGGAGTTCGTTTGCCAGTTTCTGCTTTTTGATACTTTTCACAATTAACAAACAACGTGACGTCATCTCGGACCACTTTCAACGCAAATTGAGTCCACTTTCGATGAATAGATCGAATTCTGAATGACGCGAGCAGTTGAGATTCAACGTGAGTTCGGTCGTCTGTATAGTAAAGGGATATGTTGGTTTGTCGACCCCCTGTTGCTGCCGTTTCAGCCACGTGCACACCCAGCTCTACAACTGTGTCGAGGGGATTCAATACTGCGAACAAGTATCCCCCTTGCGGTTGATCCATACGAATCGTTGCCAGTATTGCGAAGTCGCGGAAGAATCGTTTCGGTAAATAAAGCCGGTGGGGCACAAGGACCTGATGCGGGCCATCGGTGAACCCGAACGCCTTCAAACCGTATTTGCCTTTGTCAAAGTAGATTTCGTCGTCTGTAAGCGGGACTTTGATCGCTTGGAGCAGGTTGATTTCAGTTTCGGTGTCTGAAAATAATTACCAGTTGCTGCTTTGATAGCCAGTCATATTTTCAATGTTGTTTAGCCAGAAACATAACCAGGATTTCGTTTCGAAAAAAAATAATTTAGTCCGAGAAAGGGTTGTGAGTGAGCGTAGCGAGCAACAAATTTTTAGATTCAAGCCAAAAATATAATTTGCCAAGTGGCAAAGCAAATTATTTTTGCATATTTTTCACTTTTGTTCAAAAAAACTTTGTGAAATTGGTAAAATACCTAACTTACATTATTAACTTTTTGAAATGTAAAAAGTGTTTTGTGAAATTCAAAAATGTTAAAACATTTCGTTTGGGTATCCACACACAAAATCAATTGTCTTGAAATTTCAAGACGCTAAAACTTTCTTAAATTTTAAAGACATTAATGTCTTAAACAGCTCAGAAATTTGTCTCTGAACTGATTGAAACAAAATTCTCTTATATTTAAGAAATTACTGTTGCCAATTTATAAGACATAAATTTCTTCCTTTCAAGAAATAGTTGTCTTATAATTTAAGACCAATTTTCTGATTTTTATGTATGCAAAAAAAGTTTGCTCTGTTTATATTCTTAAGAAAGTACATAAATAATCGAATTTCAAAGATATTTCAGGTAGAGCTCAGGCTCCCCCCAACCTAAGTTTACATCTTGTACGTATTTTAGGTTGTAAAATAAGGGGATTTGGCTGAGCTTAACTCCCAATTTTGAAGGCGACTTCTCTGGTTAATGTTGCTTGTTTCTAAGATTTATTTCAAACACATTTATCTTATATTTCAGCCATATTTGTCATGTATTTCAGAAATATTTGCCTTAATCGTTTATGAAACACACTCATAAATTTAAGACATTTTAAATGTTAAAAATTGCAGACATCGATTTTTGAAAAATTTCAGAAACTAATGTCTTACATTTAAGACTTCGAAACAGGCTTGATTTCAATACCTGAGTCTGTTTTACTTCTTGAACAGTACGTTTTGCACAAGCATACGTATCGACATATCAAAAACATTGTCCATGTTTTTAACGTACCTGATGGATATACTGCGTCTAACTGGTTGCATATTGCAGGTAATTGCAGAATGATCGCTGCAATTAATGGCAATTTAGAAACGCACTGCGTTAATGCATACATCTCGTAATCATGGCTTTTTAACTCGCAGTGCACATTGTATAAGCATTATACCGCTAATTAACCGAAGTTTAATTTACTAACAGATGAACGCGAAAAAAATAATTAAATGGCTTAATATTGTAAGCGTACACGCCGACGGAAATGCCGCAGGCCTGTAGCCATGTGGGGAGAGGCAGACGGGTTTCGGCCCCCACTGGAAAAATTTTGCCCCCTACAAAATTTTCCAGACAGGCGGGTTACATTTTTATCCACGACGGCGAAAAAACTTTTACGAGCGCGGATCCACAAATTTCTGACGGCGACGGTGATCTGGCAAACGTTAAGAAATGTAATTTTAACCAAAACAATTACTGACGGAAAAATTGTAACGTAGGGGGGGACCTTATCATTTTATCACTAAATACTTTTCTAAAGGAGGAAAAAAAATGTAAGGTAGGGGTGTTACTATTTTATCACAAAAATATCTATTGAAATATTGGCCATTGTTCCTTTTAGGGGCTTAGCAGTAGATTTGGCGTATTCCAAAGCCTAAGCCTAAGCCTAAGCGTTGCAAAAGTGTATTCCTATGCCTAAACCTAAGCCTAAGCGTTGCAAAAGCGTATTCCTAAACCTAAGCCTAAGCAAAAAATTGTAATCTAGAATCTAAACCCACTGTTTTATAGACCCACCAGAAACCTTTACGTCCGTTAAAGTAACATGTGCCGAAATATTTATCTCTATCCTGAAAAGTAATAAAAACTCTTAGCCGTTTAATTGAAATATCCGCTCTACTAAAAAGTGAACATTTCAAAGTAATGCAAGATTAATAATAACCTGGACTCACACGACAATTTTTAAAGACTTCCTGAACATCCCAAAAATGCCAAGTTTCCGATCATAACTTAAGAGTTTCAACCTTCTGTGTTTCAGCATCGCAAGCAGCAATTTTTCATAAAACAAAACGCAATAAAATTGTTTCTTGTATCGCATTTGCAAGGTTAACTGCAGTTTATGCGCACGTTTCAAGGTGTATAACAACTTTATTAATATTTAAAAACTGTTTAGGAAGCGTAACATGGCTATCGTGTACACTAAACGATTAAAAACTACGACAGTTTATACATATTTTTATTTTAACTGCGGTAAACATTTCTAGTAAAAGCGTTTCAAATTTCCTAGCAAACAGTTTAGAAATTTAATGATGAAAATATCTTTTACAAATTCAGGATCTATGATTGGGTACGCGACTTTTGTTACCTGCGCTGCAAAAAATGGTGAGTCAAATTAACTCCGTCCGAAATAGGCTCTACGGGACTACACACAAACGGAGTCAAATTCGACTCCGTCTGAGTCAAACGTGCGACTTAGTGAGTCGAATTTGAGTCTGGCGGAGTCGAATTTGACTCAGTTTGTGTAGTTCCGTAGAGCCTGTTTCGGAAACAGTCAATTTGACTCTTCATTTTTTGCAGTGTGGACCTGGTTAATTATAGCAAACCACCCTCACTAAATCTACGCCTCATCCTAAGCCTCAGCGTGGACCTAAGGATCCTGGTCTCGAAGTCAGCGACGACCGCAGAAAATTATATTTGGAGAGGCACTGAATAATTTATGGATGGCCCTACAATTGCAATTCAAGATTGTTTACTTTAAAACCGAGTCTACGTCGGGTGGGCACGGCCTCCCAATGGCCCCCGTGGAAATACCCTTGCTCATAGTCCTCTCGTGTTCCTGTCACTCAACGAGCTAGCCCTCATAACTAACACGAGTCTGTTAGCATATTAGCTTGGACTTATAGGCTTAAAGTAAATCTTTTTCGGTGTGTGTGAATTTAAGCGTTAGGCCGAGATGTCCAAACATTAATTTTTAGCTTAAAAATGGCCTAAAAGTTAGAATACTGTAGCCTAAATCACCGCATGTTTCCCTGAATCGTTCGACTTTTGGTCTTAAAATTGCATTTGCCTCGTAGATTTGGCTATTTTTTTGTTTGAAAATTCAATATGCATACGCAAAATTGCATGATGCAACAGTATGCAACTCTTGAGGTTTCGCATGATACAAAATGTACCCAGGCACGTGTTGCGTTTTTGACTGACCGCTTTATTTAGAGTGCGTGCAACCTGTGCGAACCATGACACTTTATGTACTCGGCATCAAAAATGCTCCGTTTACAGTTTAATTAATAGGTATTCATGTGACAGCGACCCCCTTCTAAATAAGGGGGGTTGGCCAAAACGCAACGCCCGATGCCGAATTTTGTACCATGCGGAACCCGCAGAGTTGCACACGCTTGCTAAAGCGTATAATACACTCTTAGTATATCTGAGAAACCTTAGTAGTGATTGCTGAAAAATTGCAAATTGCAATTTCAAATTGCCAACTGCAAAAACTACAAACAGAAACAATTGGAAAATAATCTGTTGCAATTAAAATTCACATCAAACGCTGCGATTATAATTTAGAAACAACGCAGTGTTTTAGCGTCGTCCATTGCAGATACTGGACAAGACAAATATAGAATTTGTTGCATTTTTTATATTAATTTAAACATTTCGCAACAAATTCTCGCGTTTTTTGTTGGTCATCACAAGCGTACGAAGACACAAGTGGGCTTGTTCGTGCTGAAATTTCTAGCGAAAAAAAAATGGTTTTAGTGCAGGCGGTTTGATGTAGCGAATTTTCGAGGTTAGCAAAAAATACGGTTTCGTTCGTTTACGCTTGGTCGCCATATCTACGTTTTGCATAGAGGTTACGCACTCCCGAACTGAAATACTGTCTATGACCGTGTATGTCATTTAATTTGTAGTCAATAAAATATAATAAATTTCGGGATAATTGAAAAATAAAAGTAATATTAAAAATCACAGCATATTCGGCCCATGTTACTTTAAGGGGCGTCCAATGTTTCTGGCGGGTCTATAAACGAGTAGGTTTAGATTCTGGATTACACATTTTTTGCTTAGGTTTAGGCTTAGGCTTAGAAACACATTTTTGCAACGATTATTCTTATTCTTAGAATTAGGAATATGTTTAATCTACTGTTACGCCCCTAAAAGTAACATTGGCCGCATATTCGATCTTACAATTACTTGTTAATAATTATATAAGTTTAGCTTAACAAAAAATTTCGAAGAAACTGTTTTTGAATGCGACGATTCAGTGTATAACTGGTATTTTCTGATCAACCATGCAATATTATTGCAGTATATGCGCAGAGAATATACCAACCTGACAAAAGCCTGAAATTGCAGTCTCGTTAAATGACATTTTATAGCTAATTCATGCAACTTTTCGTTTTTGAGATCTCAAACGATAAACTCAGTTGAACAGCATTTAAGCTGAGACTTGGCGGTTTGGAGACAGGTTTGGGCTTAGGCTTACACTCTAAAAATTTAAACTTTAATTTTAGCTTAACAAACATGAATAATATGAGTGTAAGTAAAGCGCAAATGGCTGGAGGAACTAACTAAACTAGAATATTAAGTTTAAGTTAAACTAATGGATGTTTAGTGTGAAATTTACGAAAACTTAATTTTAGTTTAAATTATAACTTCAGCTCAAAAACAACTCAGTTTTTAGAATTTGTAGGGATGCCTCTGGGTACGCGCTCTTGAGGTTATGGTATTCTGCAAAATTTGCCCGGTTATCGCGGAGCGATTCTGCTTTGGGTCACAGCTGCTGGCAGTTATTACATTTGAGATGCGGTGCGGACGTCTACCCCGTGGACGCTAGAAAGTGGCACGGGGTCAGGCGCTCCTCGAGCATTTATTTCAGCAGCTGGAAATCTCAGATTCTGAGCGTGAGCAGCCTGCGCAGTGCATCTGAACAGACACCCACCTCATGTAAACCTCTTGCTACCCTAACTTAATTGTTCTTTCATACTGTTTCTTTCCCCCTCCGGTTCCTTGTTTACTTTGGTTTACCAATTGCAATGTTGTTGCTCTTGTTGTTGTCGTTGTTTTTGTTTTTGTTGATGTTGTTGTTGCTTTCGCTCCGAATTCGAAACATTTCGACCATAACTACCTGGCCGGTTTTCAGAAATTTATGCTAATTTTACAAAATTTTAGGAAGCTTATGCAAATAAGCTTCTAATTATGCAAATTTGGTTTAGCCGTCCGGCAGGGTATAAAAGCTGCTGCCGATTCTACAATTTAGGCATTCAGTTTGTTTTCGTGTTCAGGTTGCCAGTATGGCACATAAATTTGGCGGATGCCTTCTAAGCGTAATTTTCATGTCTTTGTTTTACAGTTTTCACTCGCCGATGTGGCCGGCTTCGAGCACAGAAGTCGGCTACGGAAAATTTTGTTTTGCGTTACACGTTTCTCGAGTACCGGTGGCCAGAGACGTCGGCGGTACCGGGAAATATGATAAAAATTTAACGGGCTTAATATGTATTGGTACTTACAAAATTCTTCAGTAATAAAACTCAAAGGTTCAGTTCAAAATGGTACTCTATTAAACTTTCCGGGAAGCTTCCGAAACTTTGTTGCAGTTGAACTACAAAGAGAGCTGTTTTACCCTTGTTTGTTACTTTTCTGTTGCTTTTGACGCGTCAATCCCCGCTGGACGGGGCTGTTTTTGTTGACTCTGACTCGGACTGGCTCGATTCGCGACCGAGCGAGTCCGAGTTAGAATATGTTGTTATTGTCCGGACTAGGGATGGATATTTTTCTTTTTCCTTTTTCCTTTTTCTTTTCCCGGCTAATTTTTGGGCCCCGAGTATTGAACGATTGTTGCGTATAGTAAAAATTTCTACAGCCCTAAAATGGGCGGTGCGGGTCCCCGTTTTTCTTTTTCCTTTTTGACCAATTCCTTTTTACCAAGAATTTATTTTTCCCCGCACTCCGAATTTTGCCTGCCCACCGGATGGACAATATAGTTTTGCCACGGTGGTCAGAAGTTTTAACCAGGGGCAGGAATGCGCAAGGATGTAAGTCTCCTAGTTCCGAATTTTGTTTTATTGCAGTCCAGCCATGTATTTGGCTGGCCGGTTTTTAGTAGGTTAAAAATTTACTAATTTCTTAACCCAGAAATGGGTCCGGTGATGACGGATAAGGATTGGGAATGCAAGTGCACTCCAGACCTGGGCGCGGAAATCCTATCCCGAACACGGCTAAGCCAGCGTAGCTAAGCCGATTCTACAAGTTTTGTCATCGCACAATCATAAGATTGGGATCGCCGAGGATAGGTGGCTTATGCTTAGGTGCAGGGTCCCAACCTTATATGGGGGCTACGCCGTGAGTGTCTTATGTGTGGGCAACAATGCTCACATGTAAGACAGTCCAGATCTGAAATGCACAGCGGGTTTGAATTTGTTACGTTCGAGAACTAAAAGGTATCGCCGGACTCAAATAGTGCTTGTTATACCCTGCAGACCGCATATTTATTCGCTATGCAACTTATTTCTAATATTTCAGCGCAGTTTTTTTTTGGATTTTTCAAAAAGTTCCATAGATGACAACGTCTAAGCAGACAGGAGTTACGACAACAATGACGATTGCGCAACAACGAACCAACAAAGCCCAGTGGCAATGCTAAAGTCAGTCAGTAGCTTGGCAAGTATGACCGGCCACCCAATATTCAGACAGCGGCGATAGCAACAACAAGTGTGATAGCAGCTACATGGACTTCGGTGATGGCGTTCGAATCCTTGCATTCAAGAAGCCTAATTTACAAACGGCAGTCGGTTCAAACGTTTGGAACATTTATCGGTGCATTCAGTGATAGCGCAATTAAAGGCGTCATTTGGGCGACGACAGAAGAAAGCTGTCTCGGAAGGGGCAAATCAACATCGACGGTTCTCAAGTTTTCGATCTACTAACCGTAATTATCTCATAATATGATTACTCGAGTGATCTCATTTACTCGCGTCTTGTTTCTTTGGTCCAACGACGATCTCGCGGCTAAGTTGACTCTTCTTGATTACTTTCAATATGATGACTTTGTTGGGTTCAATAATGAAATGATATCTTCAACGTAATAGCGTCTGGTCAAGCAATATTGTACTTGATGACAGAAAGAGCTGATTTAACAAACAACTTTAATATTTTTTTATGTTTGTACATTTGCTACTTTTTATGCATGTCTGTGTGACGCGGGAAATCAATTCTGACCCTAGTTTTGCAGCTCCTTGATATAAATAGCTGTTACGTTTTGTGGTCAATGCGCCATGATTTTAAACGCAACTTTTGACCAACCCTTGCCCCTTTTCACGTTAATTCAGCTGCGGTTTTTTGCTAAAGATATGGGTTGCTCGCGCTGGTAAATCAAGTGGCGCGTACCCTGTTGCCTCCCTCATTGCTCCTCTTGGTCTTGTTGAGATGTTGCCTCGCAACCCCTTGATGGAGACATCAAGCCAAAAGAAGAGGGGATGTAGGGATGCCTCTGGGTACGCGCTCTTGAGGTTATGGTATTCTGAAAAATTTGCCCCGTTATCGCGGAGCGATTCTGCTTTGGGTCACAGCTGCTGGCAGTTATTACATTTGAGATGCGGTGCGGACGTCTACCCCGTGGACGCTAGAAAGTGGCACGGGGTCAGGCGCTCCTCGAGCATTTATTTCAGCAGCTGGAAATCTCAGATTCTGAGCGTGAGCAGCCTGCGCAGTGCATCTGAACAGACACCCACCTCATGTAAACCTCTTGCTACCCTAACTTAATTGTTCTTTCATACTGTTTCTTTCCCCCTCCGGTTCCTTGTTTATTTTGGTTTACCAATTGCAATGTTGTTGCTCTTGTTGTTGTCGTTGTTTTTGTTTTTGTTGTTGTTGTTGTTGCTTTCGCTCCGAATTCGAAACTTTTCGACCATAACTACCTGGCCGGTTTTCAGAAATTTATGCTAATTTTACAAAATTTTAGGAAGCTTATGCAAATAAGCTTCTATTTATGCAAATTTGGTTTAGCCATCCGGCAGGGTATAAAAGCTGCTGCCGATTCTACAATTTAGGCATTCAGTTTGTTTTCGTGTTCAGGTTGCCAGTATAGCACATAAATTTGGCGGATGCCTTCTAAGCGTAATTTTCATGTCTTTGTTTTACAGTTTTCACTCGCCGATGTGGCCAGCTTCGAGCACAGAAGTCGGCTACGGAAAATTTTGTTTTGCGTTACATGTTTCTCGAGTACCGGTGGCCAGAAGCGTCGGCGGTACCGGGAAATATGATAAAAATTTAACGGGCTTAATATGTATTGGTACTTACAAAATTCTTCAGTAATAAAACTCAAAGGTTCAGTTCAAAATGGTACTCTATTAAACTTTCCGAGAAGCTTCCGAAACTTTGTTGCAGTTGAACTACAAAGAGAGCTGTTTTACCCTTGTTTGTTACTTTTCTGTTGCTTTTGACGCGTCAATCCCCGCTGGACGGGGCTGTTTTTGTTGACTCTGACTCGGACTGGCTCGATTCGCGACCGAGCGAGTCCGAGTTAGAATATGTTGTTATTGTCCGGACTAGGGATGGATATTTTTCTTTTTCCTTTTTCCTTTTTCTTTTCCCGGCTAATTTTTGGGGCCCGAGTATTGAACGATTGTTGCGTATAGTAAAAATTTCTACAGCCCTAAAATGGGCGGTACGGGTCCCCGTTTTTCTTTTTCCTTTTTGACCAATTCCTTTTTACCAAGAATTTATTTTTCCCCGCACTCCGAATTTTGCCTGCCCACCGGATGGACAATATAGTTTTGCCACGGTGGTCAGAAGTTTTAACCAGGGGCAGGAATGCGCAAGGATATGAGTCTCCTAGTTCCGAATTTTGTTTTATTGCAGTCCAGCCATGTATTTGGCTGGCCGGTTTTTAGTAGGTTAAAAATTTACTAATTTCTTAACCCAGAAATGGGTCCGGTGATGACGGATAAGGATTGGGAATGCAAGTGCACTCCAGACCTGGGCGCGGAAATCCTATCCCGAGCACGGCTAAGCCAGCGTAGCTAAGCCGATTCTACAAGTTTTGTCATCGCACAATCATAAGATTGGGATCGCCGAGGATAGGTGGCTTATGCTTAGGTGCAGGGTCCCAACCTTATAGAATTCACTAAGTTTAGATTAAACTAAAAATAAGACATATTTCATATACGTTTAAGAGTAACCTATCAGTTAGTTTAGTTAACCTAGAAAGTTAATAGTTTAGCAGTGCTACATTAGCTTAAGCTTAAAACGAGTTAGTTTAAGCTTTTAGAGAGTAGGTATAGGTTAAAAAGTTAGTTTTGTAGTAGACCAAATAATTAGCAAGGGATTATATATTATTTCGAGAAACTTAACTAAGGAAAATCTAAAAAGTATTAGTCGCTGAAAAATTTCTAGGTATTGACAAACTATTTGGTAATATCAGTTTTTGAAACGAACCCAATTTCTTAGTATTTTTATGACTAACATTTTTACACGTAAGAAATCATAAGATTTATCCAATTTGTCTTACCTATCTTGGTATAAAACGCTCGTATGCTTATTAAGGTATGCATTATATGAACATTGTAGTATATACGGTGAGGTCAGAAATTATGCAATTCACATTTGATTTATGGTGTAAACGGATAGTAAAAATAACGGAAACAAAAACGAAAAACGGTCAAAATAACGGAAATGGATATCCGGATTTGATATTTTAAAAATGTGGTCATCGACGCTCCAAGATAATTAATTATAAGATGGTGCAAAGAAATTTAAGGCACATAGTTGTCAAAAAAATTTCGAATTTTTGGTGAGACTAAAGAGTAGGCTTTTACGCTTAGGATCAGGAATGTATTTAATCTTTAGTTACTATCCTAATAGTAACATTAGCCGACTTTAGGCATTAAAATAAACATTTTTCGACGTTTTAGCTTAGGCTTCCTGACAACGATATTGGTAAAATTAAAAAGCAACGCGCGCTGAATACATTTGTTCAATACTCAGAGCAGACCTGTAGCCAGCATAGCATGCTTGGTGTGGACAAAGATAATTTAAGAGGGGAATGTGGGAATTTCTTTGTGCTCACAATTTGGAGATAAAATGTGTCCGGTGGGATGGTAAAAATTTTTCTATGAGGGTTGAGCCGTCCTGGCTTCAGTCTGGCTCTGTAATCAGTTCAGAACATTATCCATTTACGTCATCTTATCTATAAGCAGTCGTCAACTATTGGTACCCAGGACCGGAGCAGCCACCTCCGTACCCCCCATTTGGAGGTGCACCCTAACAAGACTAGTCCAATGTAAAGAACAGGGGCGGAACAGTGTTGTAAGCATACTCCTAAGCCTATGCCTAAGCCTAAGCCTAAGCCTAAGCGCAAGAATGAGCATACTTCTAAGCCTAAGCCTAAGCCTAAACCAAGCAAAAAATTAGTCTAAAGCTTAAGCTTACTCTATTGCAGTCCCATAGAACAACGTTCTGCCCGTGATCTTTACATGGGCCCAAGATTTGAAACAAAAAATTTTAAAAATATTTCGATCATCGCAAGGCGTTTCCCACCCCGGAATTTTGGGGACCCCCACTCGAGCTTGCTCCGGCACTGTTGCTACCGCAAATACAGCTGTCAAACAAATTTCTTATACAACCTTATAGTAAAATACTTCGGTGTTGTTAGTTTATTACAAAACTATCTGCCTTTCAGCAAATTAAAATTGTAGTTTTGTTTAGAATTTGTGTATTTTTCAATGATTTTTCGCTGAACACATCGGGGGGGTAACATATCAGAGGGTGTGTGATACAGAAAATAAAGAAATCAAATGATAGTTTATTTGAATTTTTTTAAACAATTTTTTAAATGACGATATTGAAAAGTATAAAGTATGGCTGCCCATGTGAAGATCAAAGGTGGAACGTTTTTCTACGAGACTGCAATATAGTAAACTTAAGCATTAGACTAATATTTTTGCTTGAGTTCAGGTTTAGGCTTATGTTTAGGAATATACCTATGCTACTGTTACGGCCTTGTTCTATACATTGGCCACAACGGCGAATGCGTTCATTTTTGGTAAACAAAAATGACGCCTTCGACAAACTGGGTCGGGCTTAGCAACCTCGACCACACATTAATTTGGGCACCGAATTTAACGGCCTCAACCCGAGAAGCCTTTTCTGGGTGTTTCTTATTGGTTTTGACGTTCGCACTGCAAAAAATGGTGAGTCAAATTGACTCTCTCCGAAATAGGCTTTTCCTGACTACAAAAACTGAGTCAAAGTTCGATTCCGCCAGAGTTACATTGAATCGAATTTGACTCAGGCGGAGTCGAATCCTGACTCAGTTTGTATAGTCAGGAAAAGCTTGCTTCGGAGAGAGTCAATTTGACTCAGCATTTTTTGCAGTGCGGGTTTAAATATATTTCATTGATCAGAGCGATTCTCAACTAAGATTTTGCATTGAAATTGAAACACAAAATGCGTTTGGTTTCTCGCACGCTTTGCCTGGCTTGGTTTCATTCAATTTCAGCACAAAAATTCCAATGCTGATTGTAGCGCTCACTGCAAAAAATGGTGAGTCAAATTGACTCTCTCCGAAATAGGCTCTACGAGACTACACAAACTGAGTCAAATTCGACTCCGCCAGAGTCAAGCATTCGACTCAGTGAATCGAATTTGACTCTGCCGGAGTCGAATTTTGACTCAATTTGTGTTGTCCCGTACGGCCTATTTCGGAGAGAGTCAATTTGACCCACCATTTTTTGCTGTGCTCCCACCTTCTCATTGATCATGTAGACATGTCATAACCCATTTGCCAAAAATATAAATTGATTACATATTTCATACTGCCAAACACAGGGCCCGGACGCACTGCTCACCCCCCACGACGAAGACTTTCTAATTGACGCAAAATAAAATTTAGCGGGGACAAAGTAGTACACATTTCCCGAGTTATCCTAAATTTTCGGCGTGGGGGGGGCGAAGACATTACCATTGATCACTGTACCATATCGGGTAGGCTGTGTCAATAATGCGTTGAAAAAATGTTTACTGTCCACATTTTCAATGTTTACCTTTGAAATTTGGTCTCCACAGCTGATTGAATGGTTGTTGCGCTAGTCGTAAATCGTCTATTGCGTAGACGCATGTTGGTGTTAATCCATAGTTGGTATCGATTTCAATTATTAACTAAAATTAAATTCAAATTTAGGCAACAGGATAACATTACTGTGAGTGTCGGTTTACTTTTGATGACATCCGGCGCCGTTTCGTCACCGGTACGGCGCCTTCCGTTACCGTGCGTCACCCGTACGGCGCCGTCCGTCATCGTGCGTCACCCGTCCGGTGCTGTCCGTCATCGTGCGTCACCGGTACGGCGCCGTCCGTCATCGTGCGTCACCCGTACGGCGCCGTCCGTCATCGTGCGTCACCGGTACGGCGCCGTCCGTCATAGTGAGTCACCCGTACGGCGCCGTCCGTCATAGTGCGTCACCCGTCCGGCGCTGTCCGTCATCGTGCGTCACCCGTACGGCGCCGTCCGTCATCGTGCGTCACCCGTACGGCGCCGTCCGTCATCGTGCGTCACCCGTACGGCGCCGTCCGTCATTGTGCGTCACCGGTACGGCGCCGTGCGTCATCGTGCGTCACTGTGTGGAATCGTACGCAAATTACTCACGCATACACCGTACACTGCTAAAAATGGTGAGTCAAATTGACTCCCTCCGAAATAGGCTTTTTCGGAGTACGCAAACAGAGTCAAAATTCGGCTCCGCCAGACTCACATTCGACTAACTGAGTCGCGCAGTGAGTCAAATTTGACTCTGGCGGAGTCGAATTTTGACTCAGCTTGTGTAGTCCGGAAAAGCCTATTTCGGAGAGAGTCAATTTGACTCACTAGTTTTTGCAGTGTATAGTGACGAACGGTGACGCAAGCGCCGGACAGTGACGGACGGCGTCGCACGATAAGTATAGCGGCACCCTTAAAAGGTCAAAATTGACCAAAAAATTTTGAAATCTCTGTTATATTTTACACTTCTCAGACGAAGTATTACAAACAATGCAGTAACAGGAGTTTGATGCTGTGGTTTATGTAAAGTTAACGGTGGAATCAGCATTGCTTCTCACTCTCAGAACCCGTAACTTTGAGTTTATGGCTAACCAGGTGGCGGGCCATGGATCAGTGGTTTCGATTCCGGCACCGTCGCGCCAGTTTTGCCCAAAAGACCCTATGTTCGACTGTAGCACACACACATCTAATTTAATGTGATACGGCTATAAAGTTCTAAGTTTTCGTTACCTATTCGAGGCAATAGACGAACCCATATTTCGGCCAATGTTACTTTAAGGGGCGTAACAGCGAATTTGGCGTATTATTCTTAAACCTAAGCCTAAGCCTAAGCGCTGCAAGAATGGGTTCTTAAGCGTAAGCCTAAGCAAAAAATGTAATCTAGAATCTAAACCTACTCTTTTATAGACCCACCGGTAACCGGGACGCCCCTTAAAGTAACATGGCCACATATTTCTATACAGTATCTCAAGTAAGACTATAGTGGACCCCAAATAAGCTGGTTAATACATAGAGTTTCGCTTAAATTCTTATGATTTTCAGCGACACCAGTTTAAACAATACAACAATTCGTCACCCGACAACTCATCAGCCGACAACTTGTAATCCGAAATTTCATCGACTCAACAGTTTGCCACGTTTCATAGTGTTACAGTTAAGCTTATACGCTTAAGCTTAGAACACTGTCGGGTCCAGTCAAAAGCTTTTATTGCAGATCGCAAATATTAGCAAGCATAATTTAAAATTATCACGCGTTAACCTTAAAGGTTCGATTGTGAACAATGCAAACTTTTTGAACAGTTGGAACAGCATAATCCATACCCGAAATTCAGGAGCGTCAGGTTTAAATTCAACCAAATATTCGTTCCAACTTGACTCTTTTGACAATTTGTACGTTTTGTCATTGGTTCGAAATGATTTCACCAGCTGCAATTGTGAATGCCGCTGATTGGTCGGATATATTCGCTCCAAAATGATGTTGATGTCACCTGAAACGATGGTTTGAACCAAAATGACGAAATTTAATTTAGCAATTGCGTTTTGAAGGTATATAACTTGCTAGATAGATGACAAAATACGTATGGTTGGCGTTCCAGCTATATTAATATAAGATCACACGCTTACAGGTTTCTATTGTAAAAACATTTTCACAGCAAGGGTTGTGCTATACTTTACTTATGCCGCGCAGCGTCGCCCGGCGCCGTCCGCTGCGTCACCGAACGCTGGTGATCGCTGCAGGTCGACGCTACGCTCGCCGCGCGTCACAAATAAAATGCTCTGAGCGGCGGTGTTCGACGTCGCTCAGCATTGTGTATTTCTTAATAAACCGCGCAACGAGTATAGCGCAATTCTTAGCATGATAAGCTGTAAGCGTACCTTTGCATTCGGCAATTGCGAAAAGCCAATACTGTAAACACCAAACATCTGAGGTTTCCAAATTTGAATTCACTTGAAACACAGGTGATGCAAGCCGGCTGATTGAGAACAGCTCTTGTCTGCCAGAGTGTAGGGCACCAAAGCTACGCTGGATCACTGTGTACAGAAAATGACCGTTTTCTGAAAGAAGGTATGTATATAAGTCGTAGAGCAAGTGGTAGTTCAGCCCAAATCCGAATTGTGCTAATGCAACACGGAATTACGACTTGGGCTAGCTCAAGGCAGGCTCATGTCTGGTAAAGCTGTGCGTTTTCTGATTGGTTACTTTTAGCGGCAAAGTAGCTTTGTAATTCAAACAGTTTGGCAGCCAACAAGTACTTAACGGTTACTTGGCCAATGAAAAAAAGAATATTCGTATCATCTAATCACATTTGAGTACGGTGTTAATGTAGTAACCAATCACAAGACGTGTGACTTGTAGCAGAGAAAGAATCACGCCGTGGGATAGCCCAATTCGGAATTAGGTTGAATTACGGCTTAGGCTACGACATATATCCAACCGAGCTGTGCGCTACCCGCGAGTCCCCGCGGGTAAACGCGAACGGGTAAGAAAGTCTTAACGCGGGTTTACCCGCGGGTAAAGAATTTCAAAGCGCGGGCAAAAATTTGTGATTTTTACGCGCCTAAAATTTTTATATAAAACTCGAAACTAGAAATGTAAAAAAAACTTGAATTGTTGAACTGTTTTTACAGTATGAGTGAAAAACAAGTAGCGAGTAACATCAAGCCACTGTATAATCACACAATTGTATTGAACGCAGAAGAATAAATAAGGGCGGGTAAAGGCGGGTATCGGGTCAAGAAATTTTGCGCGGGTATACCTGCGTGTAAAAAATAAATTTCCGCTGGCAAAGCGCAGCGCAGTAAAAAAATCTTTACCCACGTATACCTATGGTTACGATTATCATAACTCAGAATGCTGAGTTGATTTGACTTTGATTCTGAGTTAATTATTCAACTCACCCGAAATTAACTCAATCC
Organism: Enoplolaimus lenunculus; assembly: GCA_030248215.1. Lineage (NCBI taxonomy): Eukaryota > Metazoa > Nematoda > Enoplea > Enoplida > Thoracostomopsidae > Enoplolaimus > Enoplolaimus lenunculus. Next base: position 55,376 of record JASANG010003183.1, on the reverse strand, counting down.
AGATTGAGAATCAACTCAACGTCAGAGTAAGTTAACGTTTCACTGATATTAATTCTAAAATAACCGACTTGCTGGCTGAGTCCTGCGTCCTGTGGTAGATTTGCGGCTGATTTTAAAACTATTTTGCCATTTCAGGCCAAGGCAAAATGTGGTACATTCATTATTAAATTTCAATATTTCAGATTATTTCACTCACTAAAAATTGTAGGTTAAACCCATGTTATACCTAACTGGTATTGAAATTAACCTAAACGCAGTTCAGTCGAAATTATTCATTCAAGGCTCCAGGTTTTCAATCAATTGTGCACTCAAAAACTTGGTTTATTGCTCAAAACTATTTCCGTAACATCTTTGAAAAATTCAAGCAGGTTTTGAGAAAAACATCAAACAAAAACCCAAATACAAAAATAATAAAAACTAGTCAGCGCAAAAATTTAGCGAATGCACAACAATCTGCATGCAAATTTTCTTTTCACAGAACAGTCACGTTTCTGTTCTAAGAAATTGTAGTAAACAACGTAATTGTGGAAAGTTGCCAAAATACGTAAATGGGCCATTCCAGCTTTAATTATATAGATTAGATTTTAATAAGTTAAAAGTGTTCCATGCGAGAAATGATTAAATTATTTTTGCAACATTAAGTTAACCTTTTCGTATGATGGAAACTTACTACAGCTGTGACCACAACTATGATCACTTGGTATTACAGAGGTAATGTCAATATTGCGATATACAGGAGTGCCACTGTGAAGCCACGGGTTATGCTGACCGCTATATGAAAACCATCCACACCATTGAGAGTCGAATTGAGAATCAAAATTACAGGAGTGAACAAATGTTGTCTTGTTAGAAGCCGGATTCGGGAGTTTAGTCAAGTTTTCACTCCTGGTAGAACCTAAAAATCAATATTAATACAGTTGGTGCCTTCGTACACGAGTTCTCGGCTCTATAGGGAGAAATGTAACTCGACGATTCGTCGCAAGACAACTCGTTGACCGAAAACTTGTAAACTGAACGTAGTCGACTCGAGAATTTTGCCCCTGTTTGCGCAGTCCCATTGAGCCTATTTCGAAGAGCGTCAATTTGACTCACCATTTTTGCAGCGTGGCTATGCACCTTGCGGGGCATCCGTTAAACTGCTAAAGCGTTTCGTCTTTAGATTTGAACTAAGCTTAAAGTTAAATCAATGACAATTTAACGTAAAATCAAAAAAACCTTCTTAGCCACGGAATATCTGTGTTCATTATAAATTCTACTTCGCAACACCAAAAGTCGCAAATGGTCTCAATAAGCCACTAATGCGGGGGCGCGGTAGACTGCCGGCTCAACTCCAAAAGAATTTGGGCAGACATCAAAATCAATTTGACCATTTTAGCATTTCTAGTTGACAACACGAGTCCTATACTGTAAATTCCAAGTTGATTAATCAATTCAGCTAGCGAGTTGGTTATTTCTGAGATAATATCAGTAAACATTATTAACTCACTCCGAGTTGAGCTGACTCTGGATGAGTTCGTTAATTAATTCATAAGGAATTGAATTAAAAAAACTGAGTTCTGATAGTCCTAACTCAGACTGAGTGATGCAACTCATTCTGAGTTAAAATCAACTCACTAAAATTTACAGTGTAGTGGCCAAAGTAAAGTTTCTAAAGCGACATTTTTCCAAGCTTAAAAAATTAGCTAAAATGGTAAAAAAACATTTAAATTTTACCTGCAGGCAACGTTTGAAATGCGACGTAAACAGCGTTGCTGTCGGCTGCTTCAGTTGATGCACGCAAGCTGATCATATAAGTTGTATTCGGTGCTGAAACAAAAATAAAAGAAAATACAAAATAATAAATATTTTTTCCTGTCAAAAATCAATTAAATTTCGATCTTATATTCTAAAAGTTGTCAACACCGGTTCTTATCTTGTGAGTGGTCTTACAAAGCCTAGAAATGTCTAAATTTTACTAAATTTTCAAAACATTACCATTCTTGCGAGCGAGCGAAACAACAAAGTTCAATTTTAGTTTTTAAAAACAAGAAGTTTATCTTTAAAATGTCGCATATTTTGAAGTTTTGTATGATCCCTTGGATTTTATGGGTTTCTACTATTCCGGGGGTACGGAGGCGCTAAGCACCGTACAAGTTTGGAAAACATAAAATTATTTCTACTGACAAATTTGAAAATTGACACACGTGCAAAATGCTACAGAAATGTTTTTAAAACTTGTCAATGTACCAAAAACCGGCCCATGTAAAACATAGCGGCCTATCGTCTTTATACGGACAGCAAGTGAGCTTAAGCTTTAGACAAATTTTTTGCTTAGACTTAACCTTAGGTATAGGTTTATACATACGTTTACGTTTATTCTTAGGCATAGAAATATGCTTATACTACTGTTACGGTTCTGTTCTATACATTTGCCTAAAATACAAGCATCAACTGTACCGAATAAGTGCCTGACGCTAAGCGGAGATTGCTTTGTGAACGTTGAATAGGTTTCGTTGAGGTTTAAATTTGTCCAGGTCACCAGGTAACCAATGACCATTACCTAAAAATATGGTAATTTTTAAAGTCAATGCCGGTATTCTATTTATATCGAATGTTTTGTCCAAACATTTTTGGACCCTTGGCAGGGGCGTGGTATGATCAGTGGATTTATGAGGAACCCAAATATGCTGAAATTTTCAAAATTTAAGTATTTTGGCATACACTGGCTCAAGAAAATAGCTGATCATCAATCTAAGCGAGCCTGGATCAAATACCACCGCTTCAAAATGCGTTGTTATGCCAATATTTTGGCAAAATACTTATTATCACGCTTGCTTATTGTAATAGAGACAAAACGTGTTCCAGGTTGCCCCAGTTTATAACGTGAACCCCGACAGCTTATTCTTTTGTTGCCTGTAATAGTGGCTGCTTTTTGACAGATTTTCGACGGAATATACTTAACTCATATCGTTCCATGATAATGCATGTATCTCGGACGGATTAGGGTGACCCTATACTTGTCGTCCGGCACCATCCGTTACCATAGGGTATTTTTTACGTGAGAAATTCACGTACGATACCGCATGGTGACGGACGGTAAATGGACGGCACCGTCATCAAAAGTATAGCGCCGCCCTTAAACAGATAATAATCATACTTTAGGATCTTGGGCATTAGTCGGCGGCTCCCAAAACAACACAATGGATGTATCCGTTGGAACAACTTTCAAATTTTTTGGTTCATAAGGCACAAATCCTGAAAATACTGAAAAGTTTTTTATAACAAATAAATGCAAATCTGTTGTGAAACTATTAAGAATGTAAAAAAAGCTGCTGAAAATCCTAAATTAAAACAGAAATTGAAAAAACGGCATATTTTAAATATCGACAGATATCCGAATCTAAAATATTTAATTTTGTTAGTTTCCTAAATTTCTTCTAATTTAGGAAATTTTAAAACTAAAATAGGCTACAATTGTCTAAAACTGGCTGAATCATGGTTGCGCTAATACTCACCGATGGGACTGCACTGAAGAATATGGTGAATCAAATTGACCTTCTCCAAAATAGACTTTTCGAAACTACACAAACTAAAACAAATTCGACTCCGCCAAAGTCAAACGTGTGGCTCAGTGAATCGAATTTGTCTCTGGCGAAGCCGAATTTTGATTCAATTTGTGTAATCTCGAAAGAACTCAGCTGTAAAAATCCACTGTAAGCTTCAGATAAAAAATTTACCATTAATCGTTTTGCCCACCAGACCTGTCGAAGGATCAATTTTAACTCAGAATGAGTTGAATCACTCAGTCTGAGTTAGAACTATCAGAACTAACAATTCTGAATTGATTCAACTCATTCTGCTTTAATTAATCAACTCCTCCGGAGTCAACTCTAACTCACAGTGAGAATCAAGTCAACTCGGCGTAAGCTCAAGTTTACGGGGGGGGGGGGGGTTAATTCCCAAAGGGAAAGAAGCAGTAGGAAAGAGAAAAAACAAAAGAAAGAAAGCAAATTACTGTCGAAAAGGAAATAAAAGCACCAAAACCAGGAAAGGGCACCCAAATCATTCGATTCCCTCACGTAGTGCAAACAGCAGGCAGGGAAAAAAAAACATAAAAGCGGAAACACGCGTAGTACAGACCTGACCTAATCAGCAATACTCCTTGTTTCCTTTGCGTAACGTCATCTGCTATTTTCAACAAAAGCCCAATATTTTACAATAATTCTTATTAACTATGCGTTTGCCAAACCACGCATTCTTTACTGATACATGCCGAACATAAAAGGTAAGCTATCTATTTCACGCTAACCAAATATCCGATACCCGAGACCCAACAAGCTACATTAATCAATAAACCTTGCCAACTTCAATATATTACGTAATGCGCCTTTCATTTTACTTAATAAAGAAAAATAACCTTATCATGCGGCAGCATATACATAAACTTCTTAAATTGAATTAACCTTATAATACCTTGGAGACAAAAAGGATTTTCAGCTCTACAAACACAATAAAAACCCAACCAACACCCAACTAGCCCACCAACCAATCAACACAAACCCAAAACAACCAACCACCCTCAACAACAACACCAGCCCACAAACAATTTATTTTATTTTTATAATTTTTTTTTAAAAAAAGATTCTAAAAAATGCTGTGGTAGAAAAAAAAAAAAAAAAAGAAACAAAACAACCAAAATAGAAATCAATTCAGACAATAAAAAATACTGTTATTAACTCAGAAATAACTAACTTTCTGTCTAAGTTGATTAAGTCAATCATTGGAATTTGAAGTGTACTTTCAATCTTACCTGATGCCAAAATGCCATAAACAATTAAAATCAATACAGATACATAGATAATCATGTATTACAAATCCTGTCATACGCTACTGTTACAATCAACTGAATATGTTTAAGCTCAAATTAAAATTAATGAAAACCAATTTTTCCCACCACTGATTCGTTAAAAGCACCACAGACGGCCGATGTTGTCAGAATCGAAGCGTTGAAATGCCACAGAACAGGCTTAACCCTAAGGTTTGGGGCCTAATCCCACCTTCTCAAATGTGTACAGCACCTATCATCAGTTAGTAATAGGTTTCAAACAAACGAACTACGATAGCTACAAATAAGTCAAACTCCGATTACAAGTAGGAACGATCACACACAAAAAAGTATTTCTGAATTTATTCAGAAAAGTATTTTCTGTGGCAAATCTGAAATGTTTTTTTGATATTTAAGACAATTTTTCCAAAAATAACTGGAAAATGTAAATTTTCAGACTTTATTTCAAAGCTTTTTTGAAAACTTTTCTGTTATAACAGAATTAATTTTGAAGTGCACCTTACTAATTATATTTCTTAAATGTAAGAAATTTTTTATTTTGATTGCAAATACAGATAATGTGCAAAATTTCAACGTTGTCGATTGGCTGGTTCGAAATTCATAAGTCCTTTTGCCAACAGGTGATAGGTATTATATGCATTTAAGAATATGGGTTTAGATTTATGTTTATTACACTGAAGCGGTTGCGTTAAACTAAACTTGACCAATGTTTTACTTGGCGAAACGCAGCATATGAGCATATTCCTAAGCCTAAAGTCTCAGTCTAAACTTCGGCGTAAGAATAAGCCAGTAAGTACGCCGAAGCCTAGGCTTAAGTCTAAACAAGAAAGTAGCCTAAAGCTTGCAATTACTTTATTATAGTCCTCGAAAAATGGATCACCTATTAAAGTAACATGCGTCATAAGCTGTATAAAATGATAACACTTTGACGTCTATTGTTTTGCTTATTAATATAACCAAGAGTGGATAATCGCTATTGAACAAGAGTGTGCAACTGGACACATTCTGTGTAGAAAAGAATGTACCCGGCACGCGTTACGATTTTGCCATACCCCCTTTGTTTAGAGGGTGACACAACCAATGCGAACCATGGCACTTTATGTATGCGGCGTGAAACATGCTTTCGTTATAGTTTAATTTAGATGTATTTATGTGATAGCGACACCCTCTGAACAAGGGGGGTCGGCAATGCGGGACCCCATGCGTTGCGCACCGTTGTCATTATCCACTCTTGATATATCCCACGGTCGCCAATAATTAACTTGGGGCAATGTTGCTTGCACAAATGATTTTTGTTGAAGCTGCAAGTAATCAAGATATAAAATATCGCCAAAATACTTGTGGTTAATCGATTGAAACCCGTTAGAAATATTGGATTTTCTGTAAATCAAAGCTGAAAATTTCATTATTTTGAAAAAATTTGCGAAAAAATAAGATTTTTTCACTGTGTTTAAGTGTACAGAAACAGAAAATATAAGCTTATTACGCCAGCAATAATTATTTCATTTTCGACGATTAAACTGCTGATTGCAGTAATTTTTTTCATGTTTTTTTAAAATTGCGGCTGTTATTTTTAAGCGCGTAACCGTACATTAAACGTATTCATAAACCTAAGCCTAAGCCTAAGCGCCGAAAAATGTGTTCATAAGCCTAAGCCTCACCAAGCAAGGTGAACTGGCTGCGGGCGTTTAGAATATCTGATGATTTGCGTTTTCAGCTGCTCTGAACAGAAACTTACAGATAAATAATAGCTTGCAAATATTATGCTATTGTTTACTTGAAATATGTATATTTTCTGCAGTATATTGCGTTTGCATTCGCCGCTAATCTGTTAATCCTTTAGTCGCGATATGCTAAATATTTGTTGCAATATTTCTACGTTCAATGTCAAAGAAGTAAAAACAAACTAGAGACCGTAGACGTGCGCGTTCAAATGGGGGCACGATTTAGACCTTGCAGCCTACCCCACTCGCACTGTAAAATTCAGTCAGTTGATTTTAACTCAGAATGAGTTGAATTGCTCAGTCTGAGTTAGGACTACCAGAACTCAGAATTTTGAGTTGATTTAGTTCATTGTGAGTTAATTAATCAACTCACCCACAGTCAACTCAACTCAGCGTGAGAATCAACCCAACTGAGAGTGAGCTAATGCTTACTGATATTAATTCAGAAATAACCAGCTCGTTAGCTGAATTGATTATAATCAACGCATTGGAATTAACAGTGCAGGCTATTCAAGCAATATACTTACAATAGAATTCGCTGGTTCAAGAGTTATAAGACGTTTTGGATTATTTAAGCTTACGCGCAGGCTTAAGCTCATAACCAAACATTTTATCAATCGGCCTGGTCTTTGACGAACCAAACAAATTAGTCTGGGACATGACAATAAGAACTTAAAATTCTGGGTTGATTCTGGTGATTCTGAGTTAATTAATCAATTAACCCATAATCAAATCCAATCAGAGTGAGAATTTATAACTCTACTCAGAGTGTGTTAGTGTTTAATAAATACAGAGATAACTAACTCGCTAGCTGACTTGATTAATCAACTCATTGGAATTTACAGTAAATTGAAGCTGTACAAATTTGTAAATGAGCTTGAGGTCTTACATCATAAAATTACGTTTTTGCAGTGGGCTGAGGGTTTTTAAACCATTGTCGTTCTCAGCGAACCCATAATTCGACTTGACCCAAACTGGCTCCGCAGAATTGCATTCAGGCCAGCATCAGGTTTAATTTTGACAGAAATATCAGTCAAATTGCTGATTTTTACAATTGTACGAAAAGTAATGACAAAATTTTCCTCTTTAAATTTTCATTCAAAGTTGAAAGTGTTTATTTAATAGGATATATACGAATATATTTTGGGCATTGCAACTGTAATCTAAAATGCATTATACTTTATTGTGAAGTTTAATATAAACCGTAACCCGAATACCATCGGTCAACTGTTTTTAATTTCAAATTTTGAAAACAACAAAATATTCTGTGTTTAGCCTGGAGCCAAACTCTGAGCCTGGAACTGTCAACACTTAAAGCTTAAAGCATTCAAAGACGAATAACTGAACTCAACCTAGGCGCTTTATACAATTGGCACATCTTGGACCCTGATCTTGGACCCTGAGCTCAACAACTTAAATCTCGCAGCCCTCCGGCAGCTTGATTGACACAATTATCAACCAATAACTCCGGTCGATCCGAACGTCGGCGCAACAAAGTAACCGTACACTCGAGTATAGGATTGTTATTTTTTTGATCTTCCGACAACACTTTCAATTGACACAAATCACATCGTGACGTAATCAGCTTGCGTAATTTTGAACACATCGCCCGTTGAGCGTTCAGTATTTTACCGTTTTCTTCAATTAATTGATTATTTTTCTTCGGATGTCGGTAAGCTAACGCATCCGGAGGACATGAATAGTATTCGTCGTTGATGTATTCGTTATTATTTGATGTGGGTTTACGTTTCGGAACGGATCGGCCAGGAGAACTCCATACTCGACGTAGAGACGCGATGGTGCTTAAGGTTGGATCGTGGTATACGCAGCCTTTATTGGCATCCACACGGTACAACAACGTGTTAGTGTTGCAGTACTGGAGTTGGTCACGAATTGATTTGCCATTGGCTGCGGTCGCTTGTCGAGAACCGCCGATTTTGACGTTTGAAAATTCACTCAAACAACCTGAAAAACAGTTTGAAATTTTGATTTTTTAGGTAAAGAATACCAGGAAACGAGGTCATGCCAGCCAGCATGGATCAAAACCAAAAATTTTGTATTACGATTTAGTGGTTAGAAATTGTATCTGGCTATTAGCCATCTGGCGGTATTTGATGCATGATAAATGTATTCAAGGTGCCTGGAATTTGAATAATTTTTAAATCTCGGGTAGCGGCGGGCCGTATAAAGCCGCGCCCAAACCAGTAGGTATCATGCGTCGTCCACTGTAATTTGCGTACGCCGTGTGGATTTTTGAAACGGCAATTGACACTTGCGGTCTGCGGGGTTCAAAAATAAGATTCAGTTGACGGCTACTGTTAAAATTTTGATTTCAGTTGACAATTAAAATTTAGTTTAAATTGTGTTAAAACGAACTTGACGTCGATTTTGACGTTTAAAAATCCATTCAAAAAACAAAAAAAATTAATTTTTGAATTTTTTTTAAATTCAATAGAACTTCTCCGGCCGGGACATGTCTTCCGACAAGGATCAAAGCCAAATTTTTTGTCTTAAGATTCAGTCGAATAAGAGCCTTTAGTTTTTTTGCTCGCGAGTTTTTCCCTATTTTCATATGGTCTGCCTTCTCTTTTCAGAATTTTCGAATTCTCAGTCAGTGTTTGAAACAAACTATAATTTTAACTCAGATATTAAGTAGATTGGATAACTTGTTAATATTAAAAAACGGTGAGATAGAAAACCATAGCACATGACTATTTAAAGTAATATTTGAATTTTGAAATTATTTGGCCAAAACATGCTTGTGTATCAAAAGTTGAAGCGTAGACAATGGAAATAACAAAAATATATCACTCGGATATTTCTAGAAAGCTTCAAAAACAGCCCTTTTACAGGCTGCAGAATAATCTGCTGAGAGCAAAACGTAATTGAGCACACGATAAGCTTGTTAGCTAAAAACATTAGAAAAACCAATCAAATTGCAAAACAAGCTCCTGGCTACACTACAAAAAATGATGAGTCAAATCTATTCTCTTCGAACTAGGCTTTTCCGAACTACACAAACTGAGTCCACCAAACTTCGACACCGCCAAACTCAAATTTCACTCACTTAGCAATTCATGGAGTCGAATTTAACTCTGGCGGAGCCGAATTTTGACTCAGTTTTTGCAGTCCGAAAAAGCCTATTTCGGAGAGAGTCCATTTGACTCATCATTTTATGCAGTATACACCCATGTAAACCAGAATGAAATCATTTGTATTTGACCATTTTTTAATATAAAAATGGACGTTTCAAATCTGGCATTACGTACTTGGTTTATTAGAAGACGCTCGTTTAGGATTATAATCACTGAGGCCTTCTTCGTAATAACTGGCCAATAGAAACGGTTTCAGTCTTGTCTCGACACCTTTCAATTGGCCAAACAAATTCGATACAAAATTAAAAATATTTCCGCCGCCAACATTTGCGCCTCCAGTTCCGCCTGGTTGACCGGAAGTTGAATTTAAAACCGTGATTACAACAGTTAAAATTAATAAAATATTAGAAACCATTTTGTCGTGTGGCGAATTTTAAATTAAACAAAAATGTAAATTTCGTTAAATTCGCTAAGAAAAGCACATATTCGAGGTTGGTCGCATATTTTCAAACGCGTACACACACACACCATCGATTGCCAGTTAGCGATAGGTTTTCAAACTGACAAACTGATGCAATTTGTATCTTAAAATTGCTACAGAATTTTTTACAAATCAAATTCGAAAAATGTGCTAAGCTTCTGAATTTACCATATATTGGTTCGAAAATTAGGCCAATGTAAAGAACAGGGACGGAACAGTATAATAAGCATATTCCTAAGCCTACACCTTAAACCTAAGCCTAAGCCCAAGCCTAAGCCTAAGCCTAAACGTATGAATGAGCTTATTCCTAATAGTACGCCTAATGGGTCATCCACGTTATACTGTCTACGCTACTGTAAAAAATTGTCCCCACGTACGAGCCCCTAAGTCTGTAATTTTACTGTTTCCAAATTACATGTCCAAATGTCACTCATATCCTGTGTAGACCCTACTGACAACTCGCACTCTCTATGGACGACCTATGCTTGGTCACGTTGCCGTCCATACCCAAGCTAAATTGTCAATACGTTATTTAAAGGGCAACTGTTTTGTCCGGAGTCTGTCAGAAGGGACTCAGCTTATTTCGCAACACAAAGTTTGTCGGAAGGAACTTTGCTTTGCAATTATATAGAGTCTGCTCGAAGGAACTCATATTATCAGACACTTTGTCCAGACAGTGTCTACATTGTCCTTAGTCCCTTCGAAGGACCTGCTTTCAAAATCCACTATCTAGTTATACCTTCTGTGAAGTCCTTATAGCTTAAGGACATTGTCGTTTTGTCCCGCCCTTAATTCCAGGTGTGTGGACAATTTTTTACAGTAGCGTAGACAGTATTACGTGGATGATCCATAACCTTAAACCTAAACATATGCCTAAGCCTAAGCCAAGCAAAAAAATAGTTTAAAGCTTAAGCAAACTCTTTTCGAGGCGAGGAAACTCTAAAATGAATCGCTAGTGTAACTAAACAGTATTCAGTGGACACATTTCAATGTTTATCTCGCTTTTAGTATCAATATAAACGCTTTTTGTTGAAAACGCAAAAAACGTTTTGTATTTTTGGCACGATTCTTAACGAAAATTAGCATTTTCGATATATCAGGTAAACTGTTTAAAAAGTGGGTTACGGGATCTGGAAATCTTGGAACACAAACCTTTTGGCCAATGTAACAAAAAGGGCGGAACAGTATTTTATAAGCATATACATAAGCCTTGCCCTAAAGCCTAATCGTAGAAATGAACATATTCCTAAGCCTAAGGCTAAGCCTAAACCAAGCAAAAAAATTAGTCGAAAGCTAACACTTACTCCATTCTAGTCCTACAGAAAAGCGTTCCGCCCCTGATTGTTGCATGGGTCAATTTTTTGAACGCCACTGTTTCTTGGTATTTGGACATTTTTAGCAGTAAGCATATTCCTAAGACTCAGCCTAAGTCGAAGCATAAGAATAAGCTTACACCTAAGCCTAAGCCTGAGCCTAAGCACAAACTTAGTGTAAAGTTTAAGATTACTCTAATACCATCACACAGAAAACGTTTCACACCTAATCTTTACATGGACCTGCAGTATGCGAAATTATAGCAGTCCACCCTGAAACTTTAATACTTCGGCCCATGCAAAGATCAGGGGCGGTGCGTTTTTCTGTTTGACTAGAGAAGAGTAAGCTTAAGCTTTAGACTAATTTTTTGCTTGGCTTAGGCTTAGGCTTAGGCTTAGGCTTAGGAATATGCTCATTCTTACGCTTAGGCTTAGGCTTAAGCTTAGGCTTAGGAATATGCTCATTCTTACGCTTAGGCTTAGGCTTAGGCTTAGGCTTATGCTCATTGTTACGCTTAGGCTTAGGTTTAGGCTTAGGCTTAGGCTTATACTCATTCTTACGCTTAGGCTTAGGTTTAGGCTTAGGCTTAAAAATATGCTCATTCTTACGCTTAGGCTTAGGCTTAGGCTTAGGCTCAGGAATATGCTCATTCTTACGCTTAGGCTTAGGCTTAGGAATAGGTATGCTTATAATACTGTTTCGCCTCTGTTCTTTACATTGGCCGTAGCTTCAAGCAGTTCGGAAAGGTTACAGACCTGACACCAAGAGCTTATGATGAGAGAAGTAGGCTCATGATATATCTTAAAGTTATATATCAAAACACCGTGCAGAACACTCATGTAGTAGGTATATAAGTACTAATTGCAAGTATATTAATATATATATTATATTATATATTAATTGCTTTAAACAATCATTTTAAAGCAAAAATGCAATAAGCAACTTTGTAGAAGAAAAATAGTTAAAATTTGCCTAAAACTGCAAAACAAAGCGTTTTTAGGCGTACGGCACCACCCACACACGTTGTGATATTTTCATGCGCTGCGCAAACTAAATATATACAAGATGATAAAGTATAGTCTTTTATTGTTTTAAAAATGAAATGTACAAATAAAAACAGTTAAAAGGCAAAAAAAGTTTAAAAAAGATTATTTTTTCTTTAAAAATTTGGCCCATTTTCTGGTGGGTCTACAAAACAGTAGGTTTAGATTCTAGATTACATTTTTTGCTTAGACTTTGGCTTAGGGTTAAGCTTAGGATTAGGAACACATTTTTGCAACGCTTAGGCTTAGGATTAGGAATACGCTTAATCCACTGTTACGCCCCTTAAAGTAACATTGGCCGAAACTTTAATAGAGCTGTCTTTCAAAATAGACGATGAAGCATCAGGAACATTAGAAACGATTTCCAACGACAATCGAACACAGTTTCCCGCGATTCCTTTGCCTATACGATCATGTTAGGTCTGTCGTGGTTTCTGGTTAGTCTGTAAAAAAGTAGGCTTAGATTCTAGGCTACTTATATTTTTTTGCTTAGGCTCTCAAACTTAGGCTTAAGCTTAGGCTTAGGCTTAGGAATAGGTTTATTCAAGCTTAGGTTTAGGCTTAGGCTAAGGAATACATTTATGCAAGCTTAGGCTTTTACTTAACGAATGTGCTGAATCTACTGTTACGACTCTAAACATGACATCGGCCCGATCATGTATATAGGAACAGATTTTTTTCCAAAATTAATATTAATTTAGGAATTAAGTAATGTCGGTTAGACCACTTCGACAACAAATGTTCGCGCATAGAACTGGTGCTGGGCAAAATCTGTAGGCTTACCAATGTAAAGAACGGGGCCGTTACAGTAGAATAAGGATATTATTAAGCCTACTTAAGTTTAAGCCTTAGCCCAGGCTGAAGCAAAAATTAGTCTAAAGCTTAACTCCGTCTCACATTGAGTTGCCTGTAGGCAATTCAGCTCAGTGTATATACGTTAAATAGTATATATCGCACCGTGTTTAACAATTGCAACACGTATACATAGTACTAAATCACCACAAGACGTGAGAGCACCCTCGGGCTCGAGCGTCAAGCTCCTATAGCTCAGTGGTGATGGTATACGCCTCCCACTCCAGTCACTGGAGTTCGAATCCTAGCATAAAAGTACATCTCAGAAGAAATAGAAAATATTCATGTGAGAAAGGGTTAAACTTACTCTATTGTAGTTTTCAGAAAAACGAGCCGCCTGTGATCTGTACATGGGCCGAAATGCCAAAAATTATGCAACTTTCATGCTCAACATTAGTTTAAAACCAGGTAAACATCTAGCAATTTTTCATTACATATATGCTGCAATTGTTCAAACTCAAATAAAAATATAATTTATTTGAAATCTTAAAATTACAACATCTGCTATTTTTTCATTAAAATTTGAAAATACCGTGTAATATATGCATGCTCACTCGTGTTAGCACAAAACTTATATTTCAATATGCGTTTTCCGTTTTCGTTATTTTGATCGCTGTTTGTTTCCGCTATCTTTGTTATCCATTTACACACTGCTTACAGTTATTTTATAGCATTTAAACAACGTGTAGTTATTGCTCTTTTATAATAGCAATTAACTGCATATACCACTGAAACAAGTACTCAAGGTACAACCGGATGTCAACCTCCGGTTCCTGCTGAAAATCAACAGGTTCCGGATCCTATGGATTTCTGCTAAAATTAGCAACATATATAAACAATATTTTCACTACCTAATTTCGCCTCATTACCGGTTTCGCCTCCAGCTCAGACTCAAATTGCCTTGTAAAACAACGAAAAACTTGCAAAGCTCTTAAACACTAAGAACATTTAAAATTTTAAAAAGACAAAAAATTGTAATGTTTCACTGAAAAATATCGAATTCGATTCAAAATACAGACAACAACGTGTCTAAACAGTGAACCAGTTTAAAATATAACATGTAAAATAATAGCAATTCGCCCAAAAAAGTCTTAAAACTACGGACAAATTTTAATAATTCTTAATTTAATTATAGACAAACAGCGAAAAATGCTTAAAAAACGACGCTGTTATTAACGATTGTGGGCGAACAGTTTTGTTACGTTTGAATTTAAGACTTTGTGAAATAAAATAATATAAAAAATAAAACTTTTTTGAATTTAAGACTTTGTGAAATAAAATATTTAAAAATAAAACTTTTTGAATTTAAGACTTTGTGAAATAAAATATAAAAAATAAAACTTTTTTGAATTTAAGACTTTGTGAAATAAAATATAAAAAATAAAACTGTTTTGAATTTAAGACTTTGTGAAATAAAATATATAAAAAATAAAACTTTTAGAGATTTAAGAGTTGTTTTGTTGATGCATCAATGTGAAACTATTTTGTACAACAATTTGACGCCATGTTATGTATTTTCAAACGCGTTCCGTTTTCGTGACAGACTGCAATAAAAACCATTTTTAGGTTTTCCGTTCATTTTGGCTTAGGCTTTGGCTTAAAAGTTAGGTTTAGATTTATCTTATTGCTGGTTCCTAGGATTGGACTTAGAAATATACTTTTAGGTATAGGATACTTTCATATAAAATACATGATCGGCTTTTGGTAAAAACGAGAGCGGATGATACTCTTTTTTAAAACAGTATGTAATTTGGTACATTCTGGGTATACACCGGAATCTACCAAATGCGCTGTGTTTTCCGCTTCCCCCCTAAATTATGAGAGTATAATTGCCTGATTCTTTCCATGTCACACGTTACAATATACCCACTGCAGGGTGTTCCCGTATTTGATCTATGTAAAGATCAAGGCTTGAATAGAATAAGCTTAAGCTTTAGACCAATTTTTTGCTTGGTTTAGGCTTAGGTTTAGGCTAAGTTTAAGCTTTAGACCAATTTTTTGCTTGGCTTAGCTTTAGGTTTAGGCTTAGGAATAAACTCGTTCTTATGCTTAGCCATAGGCTTAGGCTTAGAAATAAGCTTATAATACTGTTCTGCCCCTGTGCTTTACAATGGGTCCGTATTTTAAACAGCACGCAAATTCAGCATTTCAAATGTTCACTACCCCCATATCTTAGCTGGGTAAGCGAAAAATGCAACGCGTGTGCGGTACGTCTGGTTTCGTGTATTTTTTGGTATGTTGCATACTCTTGTTTTTACACTGTTCCAATAAGTAAATCAACTCAGACGGAAAATTAGTTATTTCTGAGTTAATTACTGTAAACTTCAACTCACTCTGAGTTGAGTTGATTCTCACACTGGGTTGAGTTGACTGACTCCGGGGTAGATGATTAATTAACTCAGAATGAGTTAAATCAACTAGGAATTGTGAGTTCTGATAAGCCTAACTCAGACGGATTCAACTCATTCTGGCTTTAAATCAACTGACTAAAATTTAAAGATTTACAGTGTAGAAATCACTTTTGTTATCTGACATTTCATTAAAAGTTTACTGTAACAAAGTGGATAAAAACATAACAAACAATTGAACTCTTTAAAACAACCGAATTTGTTGCTAAATTTCAAATAAACCTTTTTGATTTCCAGTGTTTAGCTGTCATAGCTAAGATCAAATAAGCCAGCCTATTTTTCACTCAGAACCAAAGTTACATCTCTTAAAAGACTTCTTCAAGTTTAATGGGAGTCACTCATGGCTAACGTGAAAGGGTTAATAACGCAGAAATCTACAATTAGTCTCCAGACACCTTGTCGATCGACAGATTTGCGAAGCCTAAGCCTAAAGCGAAGAAAACAAAATAAGCCTAATTCTAAACCTAAGCGTTATAACTATGTGAGATATGCTTGTCCGTTATATGCATATGCAATATAGTGCAGTACACTGTATGTATGCTAGCTGGCAGTATACGGTCGACCAACATAGTCGACGATAAAAGCAGTTTGCGAGGCGGGCTACCCTGTAAATCCAAGTGAGCTGATTTTAACTCATTATGAGTTGAATCACTGAGTCTGAGTTAGGACTTTCAGAACTCAGAATTCTGAGTCAGTAAAACTCACTCTGAGATAATTATTTAACTTATGCGGAATTAACTGAACTCAGACTGAGGATCAACTCAACCTAGAGTGAGTTAATGTTTACTGTTATTAACTCAGAAATAACTAACTCTCAAGCTGAGTTGGTTAATCAACTCATTGGAATTTACAGTGTATGTGGCGCAGTGGTAACAGTGCCTGCCCGACACGCAGGAGGTCGCTAAATTAAAACCACCCGTAACCGTCTTTTCCAGCTGCTTAGATAAAAGGTCTGATGTCCCTGTTCGTACCTCAACTCACAAGCGTTAACTAAAGCATCAAGATGGGTGATAAATTTTGCAGTCCGTGAGATTTTAGATTGCAAATTGTAGGTCAACGAGTTGTCAGGTAACGAATTGTCATGATATAACACAGACCTCAACATGAGGCAAATACAAAACTAAATTAAAACATAAAACTAAGCTATTACAGTTTGCATACCAAATCATTGCACATCCGTTTCCCAACGAATATTTTGAAAATTTAAAATCTAATTTCAAGCTGATTTCAACGTCTCAGACTCTATGATGAACGCTTCGTACAATCCCTGTTGACTACGTATACGAACTTGACGGTCGAGACACAGTGACTTTCAACACTGTAAATTTCAGTGAGCTGATTTTAACTTAGAATGAGTGGAATGACTCAGTTTGAGTTAGGACTATCAGAACTCAGAATTTTGAGCCGATTCAATTCATTCTGAGTTAATTAATCAACCCGCTCAGAGTCAACTCAACTCAGAATGAGAATCAAATCAACTCAGAGTGAGTTAATGTTTACTGATATTAATTCAGAAATAACCAACTCGCTAGGTGAATTGATTAATCAACTCAGTGAAATTTACAGCGTGTGGAGGTTTTGTACTGCGTATACGTGGAACAGTTCTTAAATATTGCTTAAAAGTATTTTCTGTACACAACTTGCGTTGAGTTGCTCATAGTATGCTCTATGTGGACAATATTTGTAAATTGGCAAAAACAAAGTCAAAATCGACTATTTTTAAAATTCTTTTCTAATTTTAAACCTAAGCCTTAACCAGCACATGCTGCTGGTGAGGCAAAAAAATCAGGAAAGGGCATACGGGGAATTCACACGACTTCAGCCAGTATAGAACAGGGCCGGAACAGTAGTATAAGTATATTCCTAAGCCATTCCTAAGCCAAAGCCTAAACCCTCGTAACAATGAGCCTATGCCTAAGCCTCAGCAAAAAAATTAGTCTGAACAGCTTAAGCGTACTCTATTACAGTTCCGCCGGAAAACGTTCCGGCCGTGTTCTATACATGGGACCGACTAACAATCGAGGCCAAAACTTCTTCGATTGGAAGAGTGGAAAATTTTTTCAACGCAGGGTTCAACCCTACGGCCGACATTTGGCTATAAATTCAAATATAAATTTAATTTTTGAATTTCAAATTCTCATTCCACCGACACATCGCGTATCGATCAAAATGTTGTTTGGACGAACAAAGTTGTTCACTAATCCAACGAGGCAGCGATAAATTGAATTTGACATAGTCAATTGCGTAAGTTTGGAAAAATGTTTCTGCAATTGATGCGTCGCGTACTAATGTAGCATGATTGCGTTGCGAGTCACGTTGTGAAGTTGATATTGAACTACTGAAGCCAAGAAATGGTAAATTTCTAAAATGACAAAAAATTTATTTAAATTTATTTCACAAAGATTCAAATTCCTAAAATGACAAATTTTATTTAAATTTATTTCACAAAGATTCAATTTCCTAAAATGACAAAATTTATTTAAATTTATTTCCCAAAGATTCAAATTCCTAAAATGACAAAAATTATTTAAATTTATTTCACAAAGATTCAAATTCATAAAATGACAAAAATTATTTAAATTTATTTCACAAAGATTCAAATTCCTAAAATGACAAAAATTATTTAAATTTATTTCACAAAGATTCAAATTCCTAAAATGACAAAAATTATTTAAATTTTTTTCACAAAGATTCAAATTCCTAAAATGACAAAAATTATTTAAATTTATTTCACAAAGATTCAAATTCCTAAAATGACAAAAATTATTTAAATTTATTTCACAAAGATTCAAATTCCTAAAATGACAAAATTTATTTAAATTTATTTCACAAAGATTCAAATTCCTAAAATGACAAAAATTATTTAAATTTATTTCACAAAGATTCAAATTCCTAAAATGACAAAAATTATTTAAATTTATTTCACAAAGATTCAAATTCATAAAATGACAAAAATTATTTAAATTTATTTCACAAAGATTCCGGCCCATGTTACTTTACGGGGCGTCCAGGTTTCTGGTTAAAAAATGGGTTTAGATTCTAGATTACATTTTTTGCTTACGCATAGGCTTAGACTTACGAATACGCTTAATCTACTGTTACGCCCCTAAAAGTACCATTGGCCAAGTTTCCAATAAATATTTTTTGAATTTTATTCAAGATTACATATAAACTAAATTAATATAGAGTTGAAGGCATTCTCTCTCAACAGAATTTCTATATATACGAAATGGTACTCTTGTTGGATATCTATACTGCAAAAAATGGTGAGTCAGATTAAATCTCTCCGAAACGGGCTTTTCGGGACTAAGTACACAAACTGAGTCAAATTCGAAGAGTCCAATTCGTCTCACTGAGCGACTCGGGTGAGTCCAATTTGACTCTGGCGGAGTCGAATTTTGACTCAGATTGTGTAGTCCGGAAAAGCCTATTTCGGAGAGAGTCAATTTGACTCACCATTTTTTGCAGTGTAAACCCGTTAAAAGAACAATTTTGCGTTGACCCAACCGCGTTAGGATAAACGCTTGCTTGTAAATTAAAAATTGGGTTTTGTCCAAAGATAATCCTACCTTACGACACTTTCAGCGGTAGAGCGAGGATTTTTCACTGTGAACGCTGCATAAATTTAGTATAGCGTCAAGATTTTTGTACGTTAGCGGAGCGAATAAAACCAATTTGATCCCTATAACACTTAGAGGGTTCATTCTAATGGCGCCCCCTAGGAAGAACTCACGGCTTTCAGTTCATATGACCTTGAAATACTAAAACTCGTCTCTTGTACACTTCACTCCACATTTAGGGTTTATGCTTAGGTTATCGTTTGAAAAGACTTTCCTAAGTCTTTACCTAAACCAAACTCTAAGCGAAAGCCTTAATCTTAAATGTGGGTGAAACGTATACAATAGTCAATATAGCTTACCCAAACCGCCCCCATCCAGAGTACAACAACTCATCCGGTATGCCAACTCCAGACAACGCCGTCCGCATCATGGATTCGAACCGAGGTCGAGGCAAATCAAACGTGAACAGCCGAAAGTCAGCCAACTTATGTTGAAAATCACACGACCAAAATTGAGGGAAGAAATGATCGCGTAGCAAATAAGCTCGTGGCCAAAATCGATGGACACGTTTCCAAGCAGCTGTTTTCAGCGCCGGCCGTTGCAGTTGTTTCGGATACGGTGTCCGCCGTTTGGCCCAAAATCCGTCATCCACAATCATACCTCGAGTATGTCCTTGACGCACGGTCCTTTCGGCTCGTGGCGCCGCGTATTTTAATACGTCTTCTAAGTGAAGCGCAGAAAATCGGGATAAATATTCGTAATTTCGACGGGCAAAACAACTCAAGTTGTAGCCGCATCCATAACAGCGTAGCAGGCGTTCAGTCATTCGACCTCGGACGCATTTGTGGTTCCACGCGGACAAAATGCGTTCAATCGGATCACGTATAATTGCCCAGTTGTGCCAGTTGCTGGCTGTGTTTCTGAAATAACGACAAAAACTAAATAGCTCAATTTAGACCAGAACTTAAATATGCATAAATGCGATCAAATTATACGGCTCATGTAAAGATCAGGAGCGGAACACTTTTCAATGTGGGACTAGAAAAAAGTAGGCTGATGCTTTAGACAATTTTTTTGCTTGGCTTTGGCGTAGGCGTAGGCTTAGGCTTAGGAAGACGCTCATTCTTACGCTTGAGCTTAAACTTTGGGTTAGGTTTAGGTTTAGGCATAGGAAGATGGTTTTAATACTGTTCCGGCCCCGTTCTTTACATTGGGCAATTATACATAAAATAACAAAAATACACCTAAACTCGAAGAAAAGACACCTAACATTCTAGGCAAAAAATATTCCTAAATTAAAATAAGCAGAAATAGATACTTAAAAACCAGGGCGTAAAAATGTACTTTAAAAATATACACGGTTTGAATAAAATTATACTTATAAGGCAAAACAACATATATATCGTATCCTGAAACCCAATTTATAATTGATATTTTAGTATAGCGACAACTGAACACTAATAACCGTTAGGAAATCACAGTTAGAAGATATAACAAATTCCGTACCCAGGGCACGAAATATATGCCTATTAATATGAAAAACACCGAAATTAATCTAAATAGAAATACTCAAAACTAAGGCTTACAAATTGGCGTACCTAAGGTCACGCTTGAAACTCCGAGGGGTGATGGTAATCGCTCGACTCCACAGACATCTTCGCCTCCCCTAGCCAAAAGTTTATCGACAACATTAAAAGAATTCTGTGTTAGTGAAAAAGTTTTGTTTTCTCTATAAATCTCACTGCTTCATATATTTATTTATTTATTTATTTATTTATTTATTTATTTATTTATATGTCTAAATTTGGGCAAGAAAAACTAAATGTTATTTTTTAATTATCTCCAGCCGATTATGTCAAACAAAGCCCTTTATAAATCACTGTACCTACGTTTGATTGGCAAATCGTACGTAAGTTGCATCAAAATATTTGCTGCATTCATGATGAACATAAGACGCTGATAAGACTCGCAGTTTTGACGCTAAAGTTGCGTTATTTGGTTGCAACAGCCGGCAAAGGAGAGCTAAAATCAACTTTAAACGACAAATTTCATTCTTTCTTTTTACTTGGAGACAGCGGTGAAGGCGTAGCCCAAGTTCTTGGGTGGTGCCTTCAACGCAGTAGCGAATCCAGGATTTTTCATGCGGAGTATACTAGGTTGACCAAGCCCTTCCGCTAAATTTCGCTGAAAGGTCACCCTTGAAAAACAACAATTTCAGCATTTTGCAACATGGTGGGCCTAACAAGTTTACCCAACTTTACAAGGCAGAAAAATCCAAGCCAAGGCTGGGAATTTTTGGAACTGTGCAATGGTATAGTCGGCCCTTGTATAGAACAGTGCCGGAACGTTTTCCGGCGGGACTGTAATAGAGTAAGCTTTAAACTATTTTTTTGCTTAGGCTTAGGCTTAGGCTTAGGTATAGGCTCATTCTTACGCTTACGCTTAGGTATACGCTCATTCTTACGCTTAGGCTTAGGTAAGGCTCATTCTTACGCTTAGGCTTAGGCTTAGGCTTAGGCTTAGGCTTAGGCTTAGGTATAGGCTCATTCTTACGCTTACGCTTAGGTATACGCTCATTCTTACGCTTAGGCTTAGGTAAGGCTCATTCTTACGCTTAGGCTTAGGCTTAGGCTTAGGCATAGGCTCATTACGCTTAGGCTTAGGCTTAGGCTTAGGCTTAGGTATAGGCTCATTCTTACGCTTAGGCTTAGGCTTAGGTATAGGCTCATTCTTACGCTTACGCTTAGGTATACGCTCATTCTTACGCTTAGGCTTAGGTAAGGCTCATTCTTACGCTTAGGCTTAGGCTTAGGCTTAGGCTTAGGCTTAGGTATAGGCTCATTCTTACGCTTACGCTTAGGTATACGCTCATTCTTACGCTTAGGCTTAGGTAAGGCTCATTCTTACGCTTAGGCTTAGGCTTAGGCTTAGGCATAGGCTCATTACGCTTAGGTTTAGGCTTAGGCTTAGGCTTAGGTATAGGCTCATTCTTACGCTTAGGCTTAGGCTTAGGTATAGGCTCATTCTTACGCTTACGCTTAGGTATAGGCTCATTCTTACGCTTAGGCTTAGGCAAGGCTCATTTTTACGCTTAGGCTTAGGCTTAGGCTTAGGTATAGGCTCATTCTTACACTTAGGCTTAGGTATACGCTCATGCTTACGCTTAGGCTTAGGTTTAGGTATTGGCTCATTCTTACGCTTAGTCTTAGGCTTAAGTATAGGCTCATTCTTACGGTTAGGCTTAGGCTTTGGCTTAGGCTTAGGTATAGGTTCATTCTCACGCTTAGGCTTAGGCTTAGGAATATGCTTATACTACTGTTCCGGCCCTGTTCTATAAATTGATCGCATGCGCGAACGAATAGAAGGCACATGGCGTTTCTAACCAGTTTTTATCACCCTCAGCCCTTGAATTCAAGCCAGGGCGATAGCTAAGATCATCATTTCAAGAGAGCGTAATGTTAAAGTATAGGGGTTAGCGAACGAGCGCAGCGAGCGAGAAAATTTGTATACATTTAGCAGGTTAGCGGTTATTCTAAGAGCATTCAAGTCTTCTAAACGATTAGAAGAATTATGACAGATAAGAAATAATGAATGACCATTCGAGAGCGAATACAACTTAAAGCCAGACGCATTTCAAAACAAAGATGGCTTTCGTTTGATCTGGCTGGGGTGCGGACCCTTAAATGGGGGCATGGGGATAGCTGCTCCGGCCCTGTGTCACGTAGCCTAAGCCTAAACTTATGACTCGACGTAAAAGATACGCCTAGAAGAAAGTGTAAGCCTAAGCAAAAAATTGCAGAGCGACAAAAAGACTACGGCCGTTATACATTTTAACCTGGCCAATGTTAATTTTAGTTGCGTTACCGTAGCGTAAGCATATTCCTAAACCTAAGACTAAGTCTCAGCGTAAAGGTTAAAACTAATCCTAAGTTCAACTAAAATAACTTAGCCTAAATTCTACCGTAAGCCTAAACCTATTAGTCCAACCGGAATATGGAAAGCCCTAAACGTAACACGAGCAATTAGTTTTATCGACTACATCGGTTATAAACAGCCTACGTTGCTTCTCCGGTAACGTATGGTAACGTATGTATAAACAAATAACTCAAATTACTAAATTTAAAAGCTTCAAAACTTCAATTACTCCTATTGCCAAATAGGATATTTATGACCTGGTTTGTAAATTCCGCAAGGTCTTCGAATGTTCCTGTCAAACATTGTTGCCCTTCTCTAGTAAGATTGGCTAAATATGAACCGGAGCATTTCAGACACTTTACAAGTAAAGGACGACATCTGGTATATTTAAGTTCCGGGCCCGTTGTTTAGGTGCACCAGAAAGCTAAACGCTCCCAAAACATTTACCCATCCGGAAACGCTTTGGCTTCGCGTAGATTTTGGTGAAATCGCGTCATGCCTCGGCTGAACGTTTAGCCACCCTTCGCGAGTTCCGTGGGTCTGTAAGATAACCGGAATCATGAGCTTACCTTTCATATGGGTACAAGCAGTTTTCGGAATCCAACAAAACATTAATCGTTGTTGGGGGATAAAAATAGGTCGGAGCCAAGAACTTGGGTAGGGTTGAAACACTTGAGGTACTTGAAGCAAATGATGGTCGTTGGCAAAATCATTGCTGGCCGCTAGTGGAAATACTCCTTGAAATAATGAGTGATGTCGAGGGATGTAAGGCTGATAGGAAATTAGGAACAAAAGCAAAAACGAAACTGTTACAAATATCAGTGCGACAAGTTTGCACAAATTCATTCCGAAATGACCACACAGTGGTCAGTATCATCGTAACTCGTGGCTTGGTTGTGAAACCTGAAATAGTTTTTTTAAGTTTAACCCTTTCTCACATGAATATTTTCTATTTCCCCTGAGACCTACTTTTATGCTCGGATTCGAACTCCAGTGACTGGAGTGGGAGGCGTATACCATCACCACTCAGCTATAGGAGCTTGACGCTCGAGCCCGAGGGGGCTCTCACGTCTTGCGGTGATTTAGTACTATGTATACGTGTTGCAATTGTTAAACACGGTGCGATATATTTTATTTAACGTATATACACTGCGCTCAATTGCCTACAGGCAACTCAATGTGAGAAGAGGTAAAATAAATTGAAAAAATATGCCAAACTTTAAACATCACCTTTCACTACTGGATTGAAAGTTACAAGACCTATCACGAACTGCTGATGTGCATTTTCAAATTTCCTGGCTTAGGAATCAGTAATAGGTATTCACAAATGCGTGCGTTGTGCAGGACATCTATTGTCAGCTAACTGATTTTTAACAAAGGTTAATGTTGAAATTTTAAGCTTAATGCGTTCACTGTTTCACATATAAACTATAACACATTCGAAAGATCATAGATTGCACAACTGTAACATAAATATACACTTTAGAATTTGTTTCATCAAATTATTTCTGCCGCGGTACTGTAGAGACCCGAATACGAGGGGAGGGCTGATATATATTTGGCCTCTCCAGAGGGTACCCCCTGTTATTCGGTTACGGACTGTTATTTAGATTCCACCCGCCCTTTTGTCTTGGGTCATTAGCTTGAGCGATAATGCAAAGTTATATATACTTAGAAATAGGAATGTACTTTTAAAACTTAAGTGTGCTGTGAAGTTTCCAACTCAAGTTTATTTGGTCCTGGAGGCATTTATGCATGCGCTACAATTAGGGACAATTGACATCCGTGGACTCTAATTAGGGTTTAGGGAACCTATCCTCTTACGAAGTCTTATTAGGGATATTGTACTAAAAATGGGGACACCTCTGATTACTCCCCTACGGTCACTTTATATCCATGTATTGGACAAAACACTCGAACAAAATAACGAAGCTAAAACCAGAGTTAAACCCAACCCTAAGCCTCCGTCAAAACAAAACGCCGGCTGTGGTATATACTTCCCCCTAAATCTTAATCTTAATCATAAACCTAAGCCAAAGTTTAAACTAATTTAATCATACACAGCAAAAAATAGTGAGTCAAATTGACTCTCTCCGAAATAGGTTCTACGGGACTACACTAATTGAGTCAAAATTCGACTCCGGCAGAGTCAAATTCGATTCACTGAGTCGTATGTTTGACTCTGGCGGAGTCGAATTTGACTCAGTTTGTGTAGTCCCGTAGAGCCTATTTCGGAGTCAATTTGACTCACCATTTTTTGCAGTGTAAGCTTACGTTACTCAAACTTTTGAAAATTTTGAAAACTGTGGATGGAACCGTAACAGTCCATGAATCCAAGACCTCTCACTGCGTTTGTGACCTTATTCAACGCATGTGCGAACTTTTCAAAGTAAACAACGTGATAGCGTCTTGTTTCGCCCCTGCTGTGATCCTAAACATAGAAAAACTATACATCTTTGTTTTTGAAAATAAAACGTAATTCTAAAACAAAAAAACAGACGGTGAAATAAAAAAGAAAATAAACTTTTCATAATTAAAGTTTTTCAAACATTAATATAAAAATGTGTTCTCAGGGCCGCTACTTCTAGTGCGGACGTGGACTATCCATCGACAACTAACGAACATAATTACGCCCGTTGCCGAAATTTTTTTAAAACCATTATAAAAATTTAATTATAGAAAAAACTTATTTTGCAACTATGCTAAAAAATTTAGAAAATGTTCTTGCTCTCTCTACTACCAATTCCTAATTGCAAGGCTGAATATATATATATATATATATATATATATATATATATATATATATATATATATATATATATATATATATATATATGTCAAAATGTTCAATTCTATGTACGATTCCGTCACAAAAAACAGACAAATATACAATTTACTATCGATCCCAAAGATGTCAACTTCGGTGCATATTTCATCAATTTTATATTTTGAAAAAATTTTACTCACCTCACATTTTATGCCGAATTTGAAAATCAAAATACACTCAAAATACCCGGCAGTTCTCTATGTGAACTTTTGCAAAATATTACAATCATAAAAATTGAATACGTAAATTTAATATTTTGATTTTCCACCCATGCGCAGAACATGACCCGAATACTAAAACCATAGATGTTCCGAATTCTCACAGACTCCACAATACGTGGTTAGATTTAGGTTCAAGCTTAGGCTTAAGCGTTCCGATTTTGTTGCGAACACTTTATTGCGACAAACATGTTTGGATGTATAGCAATACTTCAGTATAAGATAAACTGCACTGTAAATTCCAATGAGTTGAGTTAATAATAGTAAACATTAATTCACTCTAAGTTGAGTTGATCCTCAGTCTGAGTTCAGTTGATTCCGCATAAGTTAAATAATTAATTCAGAGTGAGTTTTACTGACTCAGAATTCTGAGTTCTAAAAGTCCTAACTCAGACTCAGTGATTCAACTCATAATGAGTTAAAATCAACTCACTTGGATTTACAGGGTGTGTTCGAAAAATCGTGTCAAACAAAACCCCTTCTTATATTGAGTTGCCTATAGGCAGCTTAGCGCAGTGTATATACGTTAAATAATATACATCGCACCGTGTTTAACAATTGCAACACGTATACATAGTACTAAATCACCACAAGACGTGAGAAGCGTCAAGCGCCTATAGCTGAGTGGTGATGGTATACGGCTCCCACTCCAGTCACTGGAGTTCGAATCCTAGCATAAAAGTAGGTCTCACTGGAAATAGAAAATTTTCATGTGAGAAAGGGTATGCTTTAAAGTTTCGAACTAAAGTTTATTGGGTCCTCTGGTCATTCTTATTAGGGATACGTACTTATATTGATTGGGCCTCAAAATGGGGACCCCCTCTTGTTCGGGTCACTACAGTACTTTTAATGTTTACGTTTTTTGTATACATAGTTGCCCATACCGCAATAAAGCTTAAGCCTCATACCATTTTAGCTTGGGCTGACAGGCTAGGTAAACGATTATTCTTAACCTTAGGCTCAGGGCTGGTGTTAAAATAGTCGGAACCTCAAGGATGCCTCCAATAACATATTTCACAGCTCTATAACTTCGTGGTCCACGAGCCAAAATGGCCCCGAAGTGACGGTCCTTCTAAATTCGGGGTTTCCAGGATATCGCTACTTGTGAAAAACGTCAACGAGAATAGCTTTTATAATCTCTGATCCAAATTCAAGCTAGTATTTGAATAAATTATTTCAAAAGTACGGTGTGGCGCATTATAGGTGGTAAATAGTAAACTTGGGCGATGTTATTTTTAGGGGGCGTAGTAACACTAAGCATATTCGTAAGCCTAGCGTACGCTGTAAATTTCAAGAATTGATTAATCAATTCACCTAGCGAGTAGGTTATTTCTGAAGTAATATCAGTAAATATCAACTCACGCTGAGTTGATTTGACTGTGTGTGAGTTGATTAATTAACTCAGAATGGATTGAATCAACTCAAAATTCTGAGTTCTGATAGTCCTAACTCAAACCGAGTGATTCAATTCATTCTGAGTTAAAATCAACTCACTGAAAATTACAGTGTAACAATAACTTTACCGCATACATTACGTACAAAATTTAATATTTTAGGTCAACGTTTATTTTTCGAGCGAAAACAATGAACGTTTTAATTATCGACCAATGTAAAGATCAGGGTATATATTCCTAAGCCTAAGCCAAGCAAAAAAATTAGCCTAAAGCTTAACCTTACTCTATTGCAGTCCCACAGAAAAACGTTCCGCCCCTGATCTTTACATGGGCTTAATTATCTATTTTATCTGAATACCAAAGCATAGATTATAATTTGTTTAGTCAAACCAAATATAAGATTACAATAAACAACTGTTAAATCACACAGAAAATCAACACAACTATAAAAATAAGAGTACTGTGGTGACCCGAACAAAAGAGAAGGAAATAAGAATCATGTGTCCCCATTTCGAGTCTGACTCAATACAGGAGCTTATTTCCCTGTAGAGTCCGTAAATTATTAGATTCCAAAATTACTAATTATTCCATCCATAAACTTCAATTACTGTCTGTGACCAAATACGAGGGTTTCAAGTCCATAAGTCCTAATTAACGTTTCTAAATAAGACTAAAGCACAATGTCCTAGACTGCTTAAATATGTAACAGACATTTAGACAGCTTGCATAAACTTTATCAAATCCAGAAAAAAAGATTAACCAGACATGGTAATTTACAAAAATACTTCGGAGCATGTCAGTTCTGCCCAAAGAAAAGAATATAAAAAGAAGTGTGTTGGGTCCAACTACCATGGGTGAATTAAAAATAAATAATAGTCCGTAACCGAACAACAGGGGTTACCATATGTAAGTAGACGCTGAAATTTAGTTCACCCTCTTATTCGGGTCACAACTCCTGCGCCTCCCAAACTACAATTGGCCAAGCTACTTATATTTGCACAAGAGGTACGTGGTCCAAGTAGAACCGTTTAAATAAATTAAAAAATGTTGTTTATTTGGTTTTAACCCGTTATAAAATTTTTTTAAAAATAAATCTATTTCATATGTACATAAACCAAATGGATGTACTGTATGCAATTGGGTTTGGGTAACGTTTAGCACCACCACCGCCATACCTTGCTTTTATAATTCAAAAGACGGATCTATGGGAGAACCCAGGATCGATTCCCTACCTGATCCTAACGAAATTGAAAATTTTCTTCGCAATTGAGTACAAAGTTCACATCTGACTTGTTTGCGAGTTTTTATTTGGGTTTCCAGTATTTTGGATTCTTGGTGTTTTGCTCGCTTCGCTCAATAAACAAAATTGTACACAGGGCAGCATGGGCCGGCCATTCCAGGCGTTGAAAGACAAAGTCAACTTTAAAAACTCAACAGTAAATTTTTAACAAGTTTGAAAGTAAAACATGCGTTCGCGTCCCTTTCGTCAATCTTTTGGGCCCATGTAAAGATCAGGGGCGGAACTTTGTCTGTGGGAGTAGAAAAGAGTAAGCTTATAAGCTTTAGACTAATTTTTGGTTGGCTTATGCTTAGGCTTAGGAATAAGCTCACTCTTACGCTTAGGCTTAGCCTAATAGGCTAGACTTAAGAATATGCTTGCTTATAATACTGCTCCGCCATGTTCTTTACATGGGCTATTTTTTCTGTTGGTACCATGTAGCGTATGCTTGAACGCGGTCAACAACATGTATATGTTGGTACAAAACAAAGCTATTTTTAACCTAATTGTCTAGCAGTTTAGTTTTCATAGTAGGTCCAAAATCAATAATTTTGAAACCTTCATTTGATAACAACCAAATTTGGTTCAGAATGTGTCTGGGTTTTCGCTCGCTTTTCCTCGCTTACGCATAGGTTCAAGTTGCTATGCTTTTGTTGACTACCGGCGCCGTCCGTTACCGTCCGTCGTTAGTCCAGCGCCGTCCGTCACCGTGCGTGACACGTACGGCGCCGCCCGTCACCGTCCGGCGCCATTCGTCACTATACAGTATCATACGTGTGTAATTTGCGTACGATAACGCACAGTGACGGACAGCGCCGGACGGTGACGGACGGCGCCGTACGGGTTGAGGGTGACGGACGGCGCTAATTTGCGCCTACTGTTCGGAACCAGGTGTCGAAGCAACAGTGTTCTCAGATACCCTAGAGACGGCACTGATATATACATAAAAAATCCAGCCCCGGATCCCTCCTACCAGAAAATTCTAGATCCGTCGCTGTCCATATTAATATCCAACAATTAGACTCGAACGTGTTTACAGGAAACCGTACAATATATAAGGATTCAAAAGGTCAACTGACGTAGGACGCCTTTTGCGTCGTGTTTCACCCTCTTAATTGAGGATAGGGATACACGTGGCGCTGACATCTTAAATTAAAAATCATTTCGACGATCACACAGAAACAGGTCCGTAACCAGGCAACCTTCCTAGACGGGACTAAAAATTTATTAGGAGCATACAATGGTTTCAGATGACTTACAAGCGAGGTTGAAACTTTTCTACGAGGGATAGGCTTAGGTTTCGACATGTCTTTACCCTTAACCTTAGCTGACTTTAGTCTATTATAATTGATAAGCTTAGATTTACACTAGTTGTCATAAAAGTAGCATTGATGGTAGTTGACTATGACGGCAAATAAAAACCAACACAAACTCTACACTATATTATAGCATAATCATGATAAAATAAAAATTTCACAGCCTGAATCAACATCAACATTTTCTATCATAAACTATTTTAAATAAAATGATGTGTAAGCTCAATTTAGCATTCATTTCAAACTTTAAATTCGGTTAACAATTTCGGAAACAAACTCAGTCAAACGTGCAGTAGACTTCTTGCCTTGTTCAAGTACAAGCTCAGCATTTGGAGGACCGGTTTCACCATACTGAGCGCTAAAACATTGCAACATAAAGATTTATTAATTTTAGATGGCTCCAAAGGTTTAATAATTTTACATGGATCCAAAGGTTTAATAATTTTACATGGCTCCAAAGATTTAACAATTTTAGATGGCTCCTGTACGCTAATCTCTTCTAGGGTTAGTTACTGCTTAGGCTTAGGCAAAAGCATAAGCTTACAACCTAATCGTGTACGGTGTGTGTACAAGACCGGTTTAAATTATTCAGGTTCGAATCCTGGATTTTTTTTAATATACAGGGCTTAAAATATGATTAATTACGATGGATATTTATTATACACCAAATTATAGGTCGGAACCGGATTAGTCGCTAACATTTCAATAAATTAATATTTTTTATTTAACTGTATAGTTCACGCCAGTTAAACAATTAGTTACTAGCCAGTAAACGCAAAAATTTCTGCATAAAACGCGCACAAAATGAGGCTCAGAGACCCTGAAATCACTGACTGATCTGCAACAACCAGTCTCTTTAAAATAATCGCCAAAAAGAGTACAAAAGTTTTGCAAAGAAACCACAAAACTTTCGACTTTTATTTCAGTTTCGATATTGTTCTTAAGGCCCATGTATAGAACAGGGCCGGATCGTTTTCCGGAGGGGCTATTATAGAGTCAGTTTAAGCTTTAGACTATTTTTTGCTTAGGCTTATTCTTAGGCTTAAGCTTAGGCTTAGGAATATACTCATCCATACGCTTAGACTTAGGCTTAGGCTTAGGAATACGCTTATACTACTGTTCCGGCCCTGTTCTATACATGAATCGTTCTTAACATCGACCGACCAACATTAACTAAACACAAATCGACCCAGAGAGAATAAGTGTTCATCCTTGCGCCACCCGTCAACATTATAGAGACACTTATCTCTACGACACAGCACATCCCTGGCACTGTATAAATTAAAAAATGCTATCAAACGAAGCCTGCACATTATAAATTGAAACGTAACGGACAACTGTCAAAACATTCAAAAACACTCACACAGAATCCGTAATGACCGATATTCCGAGTACTTTGATCCTTTGATGAGCAGCAACAGTTACTTCTGAACACGTACTCATGCCTGAAAACAGAAAATGGTTTCAATTCCAAACACGAACCAACTGAAAACTTTAAAATATTTCACAAACAGTTGGGCTTTTTGAGCACGACCGATATCGCCCCATAACAAAATATTATGGTAAAACCGAGTGATCCGTATTCTAGCAATTTTGTACTTTTTTCGCACTAAATTGGCGTTTAGCTTACCGTTCACTTTGCTTATTCTGTCCCGTGTTTCCTTCCACAGAAACAAACGCGCAATCTTGTCAGAATATTTATACCAAAATCAATTTGCATATGCATACTCGTGTTATAAGCACTAACCAATAGCATCGGCCTTTAACGTTTGTTGTATGTATGCTACTTCAGTATCTGTTGCGAACATTGGTCCAAAAATCATACAGTAAACACCTTTATGAAGATGTTCCAAAAATCCTAAATTAAAGTATGAAAAAATATATAAAACACAAATAATTGAACGCTTCTCTTACCCGACAACCCTCACACAGAAGTATTGGGCCAATGTTACTTTAAGCGGCGTAACAGTAGGTTAAGCATATTCCTAAGTCTAAGCCTGAGCGTTGCAAGAATGTGTTCCTAAGCCTAAGCGTTGCAAATAGGTGTTCCTAAGCCTAAGCTTAAGCCTAAGCCTAAGCAAAAAATGTAATCTAGAATCTAAAACCTACTCTTTTATGGATCCATCAGAAATCTAGACGCCCCTTAAAGTAACATGGGCCAGTAATTGTATAGGCCATGGTAATAACTTAGAATGCAACAATAGAAGGAAGAAAAAATACGGTGTTCCTTTTTGATCATTTTAATGTTTAGCGCCGTACACAAATACTCTTACGCTGCCGCACAAAGACGCCTGGCGTCCAGTAACGGTCGCCATACGGCGGTTTGTGACATTGGCCGTGGCTTTCTGTACGGTGCCGCAATTCAGTTTGCAAATAAAAATTTTGAATTGCGGCCAGCACCACCCAAACGGGTTTTGAACTCGTCACATACTGTACGCAAATTTTTCATGAACCTAACAACAAACTGTACCTACCTTGGTCCTTCGCAACGGTAAACGCCAATTCGATCAATCCTTTATCATAAATTCCGTCCAGTGTTGGAAATCGACAGCCAAATCTAAAAACAATATCCACAGAAAAATAAAACACAAAGCATATATTGTAAAATTCGGTAATACCAATTTCGACTTACTTCACTGGTTCAAAAGATTTACAGACTTCTTACTCTGAATTGAAACGATGTCAGACATATGGTAACTGACACTAAACGCAAAACATCGACCTCGCAGCCCATATAAAGAACAGGGCCGGATCGTTTTCCGGAGAGGCTATAATAGAGTCAGTTTAAGCTTTAGACTATTTTTTGCTTAGGCTTAGGCTTAGGCTCATCTATACGCTTAGGCTTAGGCTTAGGAATATGCTTATACTACTGTTTCGGCCCTGTTCTATACATGGGCCGCCCTCGCTATATCCCTTCATATAGATTAAAAAATACAAAATCATGAGCTGCTGCTAGTGTATTTAACATTTTCCCATTTAACTTTACTCGCTATTCCAACACAAAATTCTGACAGCGCCGCGCCATTAGCGCAAAACTCCAATAAGATGAAAAGATTAGACCAGGAGTTAAATAATGCGGAAAAACATGGAAGTATATAAACTCCCTGCGTTAGCTGTATGGATCTGCGTTAGCTATATGGGTGTATTAGCTGTGTGTATCACATGCAGTCAGCAATATGTTATCATAACAAGACAACTGTACCAACAGTGGACCTTAGAAATTTCAGGAAAGTTGGGCAAACCAATAATAAAAAATGAGCAAAATTTTAAAGGTCGCAATTCCGGTGTTCGAAAATTACAAGTACTATAACCAACTGACAATAGGTGCTACACACATTCAATGATACGACGACCACGAACTTAAACCAGCGGAAGCTATACAGTTACGGCTGTCCGGAACCGTTGCACAATTTATCCCCACATGTACGCGCAGACTTAGGTTTAGACCAAAGATTTACCTATTCCTTAGCATATAAGCCTATGCCTTTGCCTACGATTAAGTCAAAGCGTAATCCTTACCCTTAGATGTGGGGCGACTGCACAACAGCGCTTCACGGAACTAACCGGTCATCATTGAGTCCAACAAGCGGATTCATTCCAACAAGACCCGGTAAATTTAAATGGTCCGCGATGATCATAAAGTCACCCATTCGATAGTTTAGTTTGAGCCCTCCAGCGGCGTTGGTAACAATTAGCTGTTTCACACCCAGTAGTGCCATGACGCGAACAGGCAGGGTAATCTAGAATATTAAATATTTATAACCAATAAAGTTTCAAAATTAGGTAACAAATTTGGTGTTTACTTTCAACTAAACATAAATAACTATCACTTAGGTTAAGTGCTGGAATTAATATTTTGTAACACCAACATTTTAAACCAACTGACAGTCCAATATGCACTATTTGGTGCGGATTAATTTGCTAGTTTGTTCTATTATTTGTTTCACATGAAATTCGCTCAAATTACGTATCATGAGCGTTACAGCTTTATTAATTTAGATACCAGACCGGTTTTAATGAATCGGGTACAAAACAAACTTATCACATTTTAAACCAACGTTACATACAGATAGCAAATTTCTAACTGATCCG
This sequence comes from Enoplolaimus lenunculus, assembly GCA_030248215.1. NCBI lineage: Eukaryota > Metazoa > Nematoda > Enoplea > Enoplida > Thoracostomopsidae > Enoplolaimus > Enoplolaimus lenunculus. The sequence continues at coordinate 21,033 of JASANG010003183.1, read as the reverse complement.
TGATGCATCATAGGCATGCTTAAATTGCACCCTCTAGAGCAGAGCTCTCTGCAGCACATAAGTGTTGGAAGTTGCTTTGCCTAAAAGACAAACAATGCGAAAAATTAGAGCTAGAATTAAGAACAATATTATAAATAATTGTAATTATGATAGCGACGCAGCTCAAAACCTTAAAATGCGCTTACCTGTTGCATGGAATAGCCTTCGTAACAATGATACCGTCCTTGCAAGCACACGACCAGTTTGTTCGACAGCTTTCCAACGACTATATTTCCTTTATGACCAAGCGCTGAAAAATTCAAATTTTAATAAAATAATAACATACACAAGTACACATAATTTAGACAAAATCACTATTTTTCAAAGATTCCGGCCAATGAAAAATTTGATTGCTATTTAACCACTCATTCAAGTGCCAGTAGAAGTACGAGAGCAGCGGGCGACCCCCAGAGAAGTTTTAGCCTGGCTTGTAACGAACTCTTAATATCCCTGCACGCCAATGGAGAATATTTTCGTTGATTTTCAAGCATACTGAGCTATCTACAAGCCAATTATTCAGTCAAAAGATTGGGAAGCCTATTTGAAATGTTTTAAATTCAACGGGTAGCCAAAACCACCACCAAAAGCCATTGATATCCGGAGAAACTGATCAGCGTAATTTTGAACCTGACGTTGGCCACGTAATTCAATCTGAACTGATCGACACAAACTCTGACAGAACTTACTGATTTAAACAAACCATATTATATCTCGAAAAGAACTAAGGTAATTATTGTAAATATTTACTGAAACACAAACAACTTCACTAACCTGTTGCTTTCGGAAAATGAGGAATTTCAGTAAATGGAAGTATCGTAGCATCACTAAGCTTGTCAGCGAGTCCACCCAATCCTGTTCCACATATAATCCCGAGCGAAATCGTTTCGGATTCAAGTTTAGACTTTTGTTTAATAAAGTTTGCTGCGTCTTCACAAGCTTCATAGGTCACTTCGCATCTCCTGAAATTAACAATGCGCAATGTAGTTGCTTCTGATTTCAAACTATGCATCTGGCCATAAAAAAATTTTAACCTGAGGAAAGCACCTACTATAGTGATACGAATAAGAGGGTGGATAAAAGTGTTCCTAGTTTGGGTTTCAATCGATAGAAGGCCGTATCCTTAATTAGAGGCCGTTAGTGGACAGATTCCATAAGTCATAATTATAGTCCATAACAGAAACTAAAGCGGAATATAACGACCTGGATTGATCAAATATGCAGAAGACACTCGAATAATCCGTATAAACATTACTAAATCCAGAAAAAAAGATTAACGGACATGGCCATCAACATAAATGCTTCGAAGCAAGCCAGTTCTGCACAAAATAATAAAAAATAGAACAGTGCTGTAGTGACCCGAATAAGAGGGGGGACTGATATTTATTTGGCCTCTTCAGAGGGAACCCCCCCCCTTGTTATTCGGTTACGGACTGTTATTTATTTTTAACCCACGCTCCGCCACCCTTCGTTACTGATATATATCCGGTACTGCAATTTTCCGTTTGATTAAACGTTTATTCGTCTAGTATCAATAGCTTGAGCGATAATAGAAGGTTATACTTAGGATTGTATTTTCAAAATTTAAGTACGCTTTAAAGTTCAGAACTCAAATTATTTGGCCTGGAGTCATTTATGCACTAGAATTAGGGTTGACATTTATGGACTCTAATTATGGTTTAGGGACTCTATCTGCTTATGGTCTCTTATTAGGGATACGGACTCCAATTGATTCGGACTCAAAATGGGGATCCCCTCTTATTTGGGTCAATACAGTATTGGGTCTAACATGGAAAGCCTTAAAAACAAATGTCTGTAATCGAGTAACAAGTGGGTTCCCTCAGGACAGAGAAAATAAATAACAGTCCTTCTTTTATTCAGATCACTACAATGTGATCAGTTGATAATTCCTAAGCCTATGCGAAAACATAAGCGTAAAAATGAGCTTCTGCCGAAACCTCAGCACAAAAAAAACGTGTAAACCTTCAGCATGCTGTATTGCAGTCCTACAGAAAAACGTTCCGCTCTTGATCTTTGCACGACCAACATTATTAAGAGGATATGAAGTTTCTAAAATCATCTCAAAATTTCTTGACAAACACAGCGTTATAAAATTCTCAAAACAAATTTAAATCAAAACTTACGTAGACACCGAGTGTGCCATGATAAAACACCTACAAACATAAATTACATTAGTTTAATAGTGCGCGTGCCGGGTACCCGCAAGGAACCAAACATTTTTAACTATCAAACGTCTTCTGGTTTACTTCCGAAAACACGCTGCAAGCAAAAGTATGTTCTTGTGTGCTGGCACACAAGGCAACACAGAAATTTTGTCCAAATTTTCGTTTTCGGGCTCTAGCTATAGGCTACAAAGTGGAATTTTAGCCGGAGGTTCCGGCAATTTCGGTAGTAAAATTTTGCATATCGTTTAACGCGTTTCGTTATACTTTTGTCACACTTTCAGGAAAAAATTTCCGAAATTTTGCAGAAAATTAAAGTAAAACCAAACAACATATTGCAGATATGTGCTAAAATTAACAAAATAACCATCATTATTACTACCTAATTTCTTCTCACCTCCGACTCCAGTATTTTTCACCTCCGGTTGCACCATGATAGTTAAATAACATTATATTGAATCATGCTTCAGCCAATACACTTCGAATGCAACGCAAAATATCACTACAGAATTTGTCGGAACACCTGATACAATTCCGACATAAAATCACACGTCAATATAAATATCGAAAACTAAGACAGAGCCGTTACACACCAGTTCTAATACGAAATAATTTCTAGTTCGCTATGCCTTTTGCTCAAATACCAACACAGAAACGTTTAGTTTACTAATAAAAATAAGCCAAAGCATCACATACAAAATCAAAAATGTATCCTGGACAAAAATTATTAAGGTGCAGTAACCTCGGTCACGAAGTCAACCTTATATTTGCGTTTAATTCTCTAAAATCCAAACCTGGACGGCCAGAAAAAAGTATCATGAACCGGAAACATAAAAACCAATAAATTGAAATAGCCCGCTATATACTTTAAGCGATGTTCCAGCTTTCTGCGCGACTGTAATATAACACTTGTTTTATAATCTTTAAAAGGCTTCTAAGCGATTTTGTGCCGGAAACGATTTGCTGGCGTGTATTTGCTATTTAAAACACATCTGTGCCTCTGCCGTTCGACTTTCTGTTCGTTTATCAGCACCCAAAGGTTACACTGTCCCGTTGAATATATGATATTCGTTGAAATTTGGAATATCATACGATATCCCAAATTTCAAACAATTATTATAATGCATAGAAAACAAACCAAATTAACTTTTCAAAAAACAAGAGAAACTATAGCGAAACAGCCGGCAACACATAATGAAATGAACAATCATCGTTGATCATGTAGAAATGCAACTGACGCTGAGACACAATACTGCAAACCAGCCGAAACCCAGAGAAAAATATCGCTTGCAACGCCACAAGATAAGTATATAACGATTTAATATCCACACGGACAGAATGCATTTTATCAGGATCCGCCAAAGCCACAGCTGACCGTTGCTAAAACAATCAAAAAAGATTTTCGAAGAAAGTAATAGCCGTATTCTCAAATTGTGCTAACTACTACATACTTTTTCAACTTTGTAATAAAACTTCAAATGTATTATTCCGAATATAGTCAAGTTCACAGTTTAGTACATGTTCAGCAGAGTTCGTCCTGCATATGCGCGCATTTTAGCACCTTCGAATGCTGTACATAGTTAGTTTGTTTGAAAACCTTATTATGGTGATAAATGATTCACACAGTGTTAATAACACTGCTCTAAAATGAAGTACAAATTTGCATAAAATGTAATATGTCATTCTCCTATCTCCGTAAATCAAAACGCACCAGATTGCTTAAAACCTAAGAAATTCAAGCTATTTACCGACACTTGATTTTCAGTTTCCACATCAGGATATGTGATATCTCGAAAATGGGTGCGAATTGCAACAGAATCAGTTTCACCTTTGAGCGACAATAAACCGGCGTGATTCGCTGACACTGTGACGTGACTTGCAATATTTTTCATGCCAGCAATAATCTTTTGCAGATTCTGAAACAAAATTACATTATGGAATATTATTGTTCAACCAAAATAAAAAGCTAATGAGAAATACACCGTTAGCTATATTAAATACAAGTGAACGATGTACAATATTACATCACAGTTAGTGGTAACACTTTACGGTGCCTTAACTTTTCAAATATGAAATGTTGCATATTAATACCTACTAATTTTAGCGTAAGTCGTATTTCAGGCATACAACAATGTTGTACGTTAAACCGATGCCAAAATACATTATCCGATTTTGATTACGAAATTACCTACATTTCGTGTGCTAGTGTTATGAAACAAAGTTAATACTCTATCGTAGCATTCAAAACATTACTACAAACTACTTTACAAACAGACGAAAAGGTTGGTTGCTTGCAGGTGACACAAATCTCGACATAACAGCTGCCGTTTAGGACTCGTATTCTCAGCTTTGTGTAGTACATATCACCAGGTCAGCAACAAGGTAGAACAAAATTAAACGCAAAAAACTTTTGCAAAATTCAAAACTCACTATTCACTAATTCTAATGATACACCAAACCCAGTATTCACTAATTGTAATGATACACAACCTATCACCAACTGGTGATAATCGCTGTACAGATTTCAGAATACGGGCTTAGATTATTTACGTACCTTCAACAACGGCAAATAAAAACTAACATCGGAATCAATAACACCAGGCTCTGCCGACTCAATCCAATGACGTTGTGGTACTAAACCGACTGGAATGTTATGGGTCACAACCCTAGACGACCCGCTAACTGCCGAGGTACTTGCTTCTTCGTTCGTTGCTGTCCCATTTTGAATAGTAGTTGAAGGCGATGTTGTTCTGTGCGAGCCGCGGCCGCTTGATTCTTGTTGGATTTCAATTGTCAAAAACGCTTGTTTATTTTGTTTCGCAAGTCTGATAATCACCTGCGCCAAACAATATTGCAAACAAGCGACGCATAACGTTAAATTTTCCATTATTCTAATTTACAATGATAAGACTTTTTACAATATTTCATTAATTATTAGGGTTACAAGCAATTTAATTTCACCAATAAAGGGTTTTTGGGTGTGAGGGAAGCTGAATAAATTGTTTACAAACCTCCAAAACCGATAAATAAATAACTTGCATATCAGCTTAATTGCTTAAGTGTGTTCGAGCTGCTCTCAATACATATAGTCCAACTACGACAGGTAATATAATTAATAAGCGCGCACCTAAATTATAGTGTTGCAGATGCTATATAAGAGCGACCATGCATGGCTAAATGGGAGTTTATCTAAAACAGTAATTTTACCGGAAAATTACACAAAAAAGGTTGTCGGTCCAACGTGAAACTCGTTAATTACCGAACAAATTATAACTAACTTTTTACTACAAAGCCTGTTAACGTCGAGCTTTGTGTTTCGAATTTAATGCCATTAACTACAAGCAGTGGTGGCTTCAACATTTGGCTATTAGGGGATCCACCTTTGAAATTCGGTATACAAATCAAAGCGATTGCAAATTAGCAACCCTAAACCGGTTCTCCCAAATTGTTTATCTCAGAAATCTGAGAAGTACTTTTTGTTTACGTATAAGTTCACTCTTTAATTGAACGTGTTCTAAATTCTAATTTGCATATAACAAGTTATTTCTTGTTTATGTAAGAAACATTGATCACACCTGCTGAACAGTTTTCCAAAATATGTATGTGGGGCATTACGGCTTAAATTATCCCGGTTCCAACATGAACTAAATTCTGGCGTAACATGAACCGGTATCTAAAATAATCTTCACCACTGAATTACTGTTTTACTTTTTGGTAAACTAGTCAAAACGTGCGTTAAGCGAGTGTTCTGTGATCTCTTCTTCGTTTTCATCAATCTTACCATATTACTCATCAAGCATTTTAATCTAACAACTTATTAAATGAACTAAACGAGAATAAATGCATCCTTTTTGAATTTTAATTATATACTAATTTAGCAACTACAAAATTTTTTAATGTTCAAACCATTTGACCCAACGGAATAGGAATTCCGATGGAACCCTGAATTTAAAAAAATGCAGCACCAAAGGTGCCGCTTAGCCTTTAAGCTAATATCTAGAAATACAGTTTCGGTGAAACGAAGAAAATCTTATCAAAATATGATTTCATCCCTGTTTGCGGGTGAATCAACTATTTGTCGGTGATGAGATATGAGGTTGAGTATGCTGCCTTGCCTTCCACCAAGTATACTTTGAAGCCGAGTTCCACAATAATTCCTGTTTCGTCCGGAATTTTTGCAAAAATTCATACTAGTGTAGTGCGGTGATACATTGTCGAGCAAGTAAATCACTTCGTACCGCACTAAGCAAACTCAGCTTCAGAAGTTGCTAAAAATTTATGCATACATTCCGAACAAGCAAACCACCATTAACTCATATACGTACCTGTTTAGCAGCTGATTGAGACGAGCGAAAAGCACGATGCAAGTCGTCAGCGACACAATCCAAAACAATTTCATTCGCGTCTTCTGATAAACCTAAAACAACATGGCAAATCATTAACGTCAAGCAAAAAACTGATTGCTCATATTTTCAAAATGACAAATGAAAACTAATACGAGACAGACTCTAAATCAAGTGCACTGACATTAAAAATCTTACTGGTTTCAGATATGAAACTCGGAACAGTAACATTTTACGATACTCATATCACACATAGGTTACCTATATACCAATTTGCAACCATTAAATCCAGGCATTAAAACGAAATATGCCCCCACCGCAATCATCTGAAAATCACGTAGGAATGCAAGGGTGCAGGGACAAAAATATTTTAAAACATTAGTACTCAGTAGTACAGATATTATATATAGTATACCTAGTACCTTGAATCTTGTACACATCGAATAAACGAGAAGGCATCAGCTCAACCCAAAGCTTGTAGGCATGATCACGCATTTGCGCAGTTGAAGCGAGCGCAAATTTATCAGGCATCAAACGAATAGTACATCCCTAAATCAATACGCTGAACATAAATTCGAAATAGCGATACTACGTATTAACAAGATGAAACTTAAATGTCAAACACGTATTCATTCAACAATGCAATGAGAAATGAATTTTCTTGTAAGTAATTTATTTTTAACTAAATAATCTCGGCGCAAATTCCTGAACTGTTCGATTCCTGGTTAAAACATGTTTAAATTCCTTTTATCCTGGCGCAAAAACAAGAAGCATTACCTTCGATATTTTGGCCACTGTGGCAACAATTCGTGTCACTGTTTCCATAGAGATAGCATCGCTAATTTTGGCCATAAATTTCATTATTACGTTTATATATATACGTTATATAGAAAATTAATTTATACTGAAATTCCATTCGGCTAGGAAATGCTGCAAACTACATGTTAGGGATGTGTCGATTAACCGGCATCAGTATCGACAATATCGGCACTTTTCGTGAGAATTGGCACCATCGGCACTGCAAAAATTATTCTCTGTCGATACTTTTTGCCCTTAACAACAGGGATTTGCGGTCTCGGTCAAAAACGAGACCCGAGACCGAGACCAGACAACCGAGACCGAGAATGTTTGGTCTCGGTAAATTGTTAATCGTTACCGAGCATAAACATAAAATTTTTGTAACAAACGTTTTGAATGTTTTTTCGTACTTCTGTGTTCTTCTAGCATAATAAAATGTTGCATCTGGTCAGAATGTATTATATTAAACGCAAAAATTACTGCACAATTTTATTTCAAGCAAAAGACATTGATACAGATACAGGAATACAACATGGCCCTACGCCACAGACGACGGTAAAATATGCGTCAAAACTACGCTTTCAGCATTTTTCCAATGAAAATGAATCGCCAATCGTCAGTTTATTTAAACTCGAAATTTTTTGGCACGATTCCTTAAATAGCATCAATAAATAGAACTATCTGTGCTTTGACATTAGTAAAAACAGCAAAAATATAGTGAAAAATCAACAAATGCAGCTGACGTCCGTTTATTGTGGAAGTTGATCAGAAACAAACGGGAACTTGCTTTCTGTTTTGGACTCGGTTTGAAACCTACCGAGACTCAAAAAATCAAGACCGAGACCAAGACCAGACAAATCTCGAGACTTACCGAGGCCAGACCGAGACCGCACATCCCTGTTTAGCAGTGAGTTGGAATGATTAAATTGCACTTGTTGGTGTTATGTTCAGAAAAACTTTCATCTCTCTTGCGTTCGTGCTTGAGAAACTTAATTGAAACGAACCGTTCTCATAAATTATAATTGTTTATGGTAGTTAGCAGGGTGCAACCAGAGGTGAAAAATGACGGAGCCGGAAGTCAACGAAACTTGCCAGAGCAGGAGCCGTAGCCAAAGCCGGAGGTGAGGGGAAATTAGGTAGTAAAAATGATGGTTAATTAGTTAATTTTAGCGAATACATGCAGTATGTTGTTAGGTTGTTTGGTTTTACGCTAATTTTCTGCGAAACTTCAGAAATTCTTTCCTGAAAATTGTGACAAAAGTGAAACGAAACGCACTAAACTGCTAAATTTTGCAAAATTGTGCAAAATTTTACTACCGAAATTGCCGGAATCTCCGGCAAAAACTCTACCGGAGCCGGGGGCCGCTTTTCTGCCGGAGCCGGAGGCAGACCTCCGGTTGTACCCTGGTCAGGTTTTTCTGCAAGGTCGTCACTTGACTTCAAACTGAGGTTACGCCCCCGAGGGTACGACTGTTTTCAGTTCTGAGTTTTTGCAGCTGAACATGGGGGGCCTTGTTACGAGGTTTCGCGACAGATTCTCAGTCCAGTTGGCTACCACTGAGCTACGCCACCTCACAATCAGCTGCACAGTTTTCAGGTGTTTATACCCTATGAGAATTATCAGTTAGGTAGGAACTGTAAGCATGTGAGACATGCTTGTCCATTATGAGCACATGCAATATAGTGCAGTGCACTGTATGTATGCTAGCTGGCAGCATATGGTCGACATATAAAGTCGACGAAACATGCAGTTGGAGAGGCCGGCAGCGTGGCACAGTGGTAGAGTGTTCGCTTAAGGATCCGTAGGCTGAGAGTTCGATCCCCGTTCCGGAAGCCCGCTTTTCCAGCTGCTTAGTTGAAAGGTCTGATGTCCCGGCTCCTACCTAGGCAGACAGGATGGAAACGCGGGTTATGGGTGTTTCAAACTAGCGAATTTATGCGCGTCAGGCGAACGCTATTACCACTGCGCCACGTAGCCGGCTTCTCAACTACTTGTACCGTCGACTATATGTGTCGACCGTATGCTGCCGGCAAGCATACTATACAGTATGCAGTGCATGCATAAAATGCATTTGCACCAGGACTAGCATGTATCGCATGCTTACAAGAACCTCAACATTACACTAATGTATATTGGTTCTTCCATGTTTTACTGTTACTGCATTCGAAGGCACTACATATGCATCAGTATTTAACCGATATGCATCAGCATTAGGTTTATTTTGCATCAATGCATCCGCATGTCACAGATATTATTGTTTTGATATTAGTTTGAAAACTTGCTTTTTCGATCATTGTGCACCACGAAACATTCGTCGCGCAACCACTAGCTAAGTATATACTCTTCAACATTGGAACAGGCTCTAGTAGTCAAATCATTACTTGCAAACAGCAGCAGGGCCGGAGCAACCACCCCTCAAGCCCCACATTTGGGGGAGACACCCCTAATACGGCCCCACCCTATCCGGTTGAAACAAAAACCGTTTAAGTTTTAAAATGCATCTGGCTTCTCGCTCGCGAATTTGAGACCCACACCCCGGAATTTGAGCAGAGCCCCCGCACATGCCTGCTCCGGCACTGCGCAGCAGAATATGATTTCTGATAACATATTACCTAATAATACTTGGTAGTTTTTGACATAAGTAGAAATATTAATTCATATTTCGTTTTTTCCAGTTTTAAAGTGTTCCTCTAGCATGTGAGACATGCCTGTCCTTGTACACACGCAGTATATGCAATGCATATTGTGTTGTATGGCAGCCGGCCGCATATGTGTCGACAAATATGGCCGACTTCCCAACTGTTTGAAAGTGCCTGGCGAATCCTACTTTATGTCACACTCTTTAGGTTTGATTAGCGTACTATACCTATTTTTGAGCATAGTTTAACCGTACGCAGTTTCCGGTATGTCAAGATTGCAACGATTTTGCAAATTTTATTACAAAATCTCAACTGTGAAAGCACTGATGTAACTTAAAGAAAACATTCTTGTGGGCTCTATACACACTGTGCGCAGTATTACTTTGTACAAACTTGGTGATCGTGTCCTTGGTCTATAATTGGGGATTGTTTCAAAATCTCGCCGCAGGGTGCAAAAGGAATTCCAGTTCCTATAGTGAAATCAGGCGTTTTTCACCGGAATTTTCCGGTATTTTCGGTATTGAAAATTTTTTTCGAAAATTTTAAAAAAATGGTATATTATTTTAAAAATCAATTTGTCCGTAACAAGAATTTTTACTCTCCGGTACCGGCTCCGGTTACGGTATTGCTTAACTTTTCGATCACGGTTCCGTTTCCGGCATTTTATAATTCCGGTAACACCCTGTTTGGTTGGTATTAAAGTTTTGTTTAAATGGAAAAATAAAAGGAATACAAAATATTGTGTCTCAATTTCTCAAGCAGAGGCAGCCAGTTGAAAATGAACACTAGGTATAGCACGAACTCTCATTCCAAATCCGATCCATGTATAGTACAGGGCCGGATCGTTATCCGGAGAGGCTGTAATAAAGTCAGTTTAAGCTTTAATTTTATTGTTTAGGCTTAGGCTTTAGGCTTAGGCTTAGGCTTAGGCTTAGAAATATGCTTTTATACTACTGTTCCGGCCCTGTTCAATACATGGGCCCCAAATCCAAAACGAAACACCGTTTGCGGATGCCCGTGTCCCGTTCGAATTCAACAATTGTTTGCGTGTATCAAAAATTAGCTGTTGAAGCCAATGTGTAGGGCCGTAACAGTAGCATAAGCATATATACAAAACCTAAGGCCCATGCCTAAAGCCTAAGCAAAAAAGTCTAAAGCTTAAGTTTTACTCTATTGCAGACAATACTTACATAAACAATCTTCGATTTAAAGCTATATGTTGCTAGTTATCTCTATTGTTAAAGCTGAAACGTCCCACATACGTATTTTGGACAGCATTTCAGCTGTTTCAGTGGTTGTTTGATATATAAACAAGAGACCAGACTGCATAAATATGCAAATTAGAGCACATTCATAAAATGTTTTAAAAATATAGAGTTGAAATTTCGCAACCACGTTGACTAGTATGATTAATTTGCATGCGAATGTAAAAATCGGCTGGAACGTTGCCCAAAATACGTATAAAGGGCGTTCCAGCTTTAATTAGATAGATAAACCTTACGGACAACTAAAGAATTTCGTACAGTAAACCAATCACTCGACGTTCACAATGTTTCAATTTTTAACTGTTTCGAGATTAAATTTTATTCAAACGTAAGTTTATGGTTTTTACGTGAGTGGTTAGCATTGCATTCTTATTCTATTAATGCACAAATATAACTAATTCAAATCTACTTAGACGAATTTCCAATCACCAGCATTCTTTTACGATTTTTTCACCAAAACTTGAACCGTGATGTCCAGTGGGATTTATCAGCAGCCTTCGATTCTGCACTGCCATCTTGTTCCGAGCTTGAGGAATTACTTTCTTGCTGTTCGCTATGCTTTCGTTTGAACTTTCCGCCTACTTTGCCAGAACCCCACTTGCCCCAAGATTGTTTTTCATCAATGTTGGTTTCACTTGTAGTCTCGGCTGAATTATCGTCACTTTCGCTGCCAAATATTTTCCATTTTGAGAACCACGAGTTACCTTCCTTTTTGTTGCTGGCGGAATTGCTTTCTTGTTCTTCGCTGTGTTTTCGTTTGAACTTTCCGTCTATTTTGCCAGACCCCCACTTAACCCAAGATTGTTTTTCATCAGTGTTGGTTTCACTTGTAGTTTCGGCTGAATTTTCGTTACTTTCGCTGCTAAACATTTTCCATTTCGAGAACCACGATTTACCATCCTTTGTTTTTCCGGATTCACCCGTGTGCTCGTTTTGATTTTTTCCGTTACCTTTGTTCTTCCAGAACTTCCAACTTGAAATCCACGATCCTTCGTTTGATTGCTCATTCTTTTCACCATGATTTTCACGTTCAACTCCCAATTTGTCGCTAGTCTTGTTGTGCTTCTTCGATCCCCACATCTTCCACTTAGAAAGCCAGCTGTTACCGTGCCCTTGTTCTTCGCTGCTACCTGAAAGCTTATCACTAGACCACCATCGCTGCCACCCGCCAGAATTTTCACTTTGTTTTCCATCTTTCTTCCATTCACTCCAGTCACCATTGAGCTCGTCGTTTTTCCAATCGAGAATCCATTTATATTTGCGGTCTTCAATTTTTTCACCATTTCCATGCTTTTCATCCCAAGAATGGCTATGATGTCCATCATCGCTTTTCCAATCGAGAATCCATTTATACTTGCGGTCTTTAACTTTTTCACCATTTTCATGCTTTTCATTCCACGAATGACTGTGATCTCGATGCAGCTTTCTCCACCAGGTTCGCCAACCTGCGCCTTCATTTGATTGTCCAATTTTGGTCGACCATTTGTTTCGCAATTTTTTCATCCATTCATCATTGTTTTTATTGTGATTGTGTCGCCACAATGTTCTCCGCCAACTGGCCCAATTCCCATTTTGTTCATTTGATTTCGAACTGTCTTCATTTGATTTCCAATTTTCATCGTTTGATTTTTTGCCGTGATTGTGCTTTTTCCACCACAGAATCCACCACGACGAACCTTTTTCGCCACTTTTGCTGTTTTCGTGCTCCGAATTTCTGTTCGACCCCCTATTCTTACCATTGCTTGATTTGTCATTTCCACAACTGTCTTCCGAACTGCTCGAGCCATGGATTTTCGGATTTTTGCCCTTTCCACGATTCTCATTTGATTCATCTTCGCTTTCACTTGAACTCGATTTTGTACCGCTGTTATGTTCGTTTGTTTCTTCCTTTGAATCGCTGTTTTCAGATCCATTCTCGACATTTTCGCTGTTCTCATCTTTTGAGTTTTCCAAATTATCTTCTTGTCCACTTTCTGACTGAATACTTATATCCTCAGAGAAATTCGTCGAACTTTCAACTTCGCGTGTGATTTCATTTCCAATTTTTTCACTTGTTGCGAATGTGTCATAATCGGATCCTAGAGTTACGTGTCCATCATGTGATCCAATTCCACTGAAGTCAGGAAGAGTGAACACAACATGATGACCGTCTCCTAATCCTTGAGGCTCAGTATAGATCAGAACGCCACCGTGACCGTCGCCGCAAAATAGTTGAAACTAAAAAATTAAACAATTGGTTTTGAAAATTCGGCCAATTTAAAGAACAGGGGCAGAACAGTATTATAAGCATATTCCTAAGCCTAAGCCTAAGCCTATAAGCGTAAGAATGAGCATATATATTCCTAAGCCTAAGCCTAAGCCTATAAGCGTAAGAATGAGCATATATATTCCTAAGCCTAAGCCTAAGCCTATAAGCGTAAGAATGAGCATATATATTCCTAAGCCTAAGCCTAAGCGTAAGCGTAAGAATGAGCCTATACCTAAGTCTAAGCCTAAGCCAAGAAAAACAATAGTCTAAAGTTTTAAGCTTACTCTATTGCAGTCCACAGAAAAGCGTTCCGTCCCTGATCTTTACAAAAATCGATTATTACAATTTTCAAAAGTTCACTATTTCGTTGCTATTTTGTTTTGTACTATTGTAGGTAAAATATATACATTTTTATTAGCATTTTATTCTAAGAGGCTGCAAATTTATAAATAATTGTAAAATAAGGTTCCGAAAGTAAGTCTGCTCTTGTACACCTCCCCGCAACATTAAAGCTCCGGCTTAGGTTATGGTTCAGGCCAATGTTTAGGCTTATATAATAGCCTAAACACAGATTTAGGATCAAGTAATGGCTTAGGCTAAGCTGTGGGCATACGGTTACGTAAGTATGTTGCTGTAAAAAATCTTAAAAAGAACATACTATATCCGCCAATTCGTCATAGAGTTCCGGATATAGTTCTGTAACCGTGTCATGAAGACTTTTGCTACTGAAATCCTGTTTGCTCAGCGCGATGAATATTTCGACCAGTTTGTTCCAAGAAATTGAATCTGGCAGCTCGGGGGTAACCCGATGTTCGTGCTGATTGAGCAAATTAGCATCGTCTGTCATTTTTAGAAGCAACGGAATCACACATTCTTCGTTAGGCATCTTTTGAGCTGAAATTGCAAAAATTGGATTAATTTTAAGTTTCAAGTTGGTGATGATGATGTTTATAACCATTTTTGGCCAATACATAGAACATGACCAGAACAGTAGTATTAGCATATTCCTAAAGCGTAAGCCTAAGCCTAAGCCTTAGCAAAAAATTGGTCTAAAGCTTAAGCTTACTCTATTACAGTCCCGCCGGAGAACATTCCGGTCCTGTTCTATACATGGGCCACCGTTTGGATACGATGCGTGCCTTTTGCTGCTGTCCGGCATTGTGCGGAACCGTACAAAATATGCCCATTCAGAGCCATACGGCTCTGCAAATCAATCTATAAAGTTGTTTGATGTGGTGTCCAATATAAAGCATAGGGCCGTAACAGTAGTATAAGCATATTCCTAAATAAGCGTAACCTTTCTCAAGCTAAAGCTTTCTCTATTGCAGTCGCATGGAAAAACGATTCGTCCCTGATCTATACATAGCCGACGTTGTGCGCCTTACCGTAGACGATTCTCTCATTTTGCAGGTTATGCATGGCTTTTGTCTATAAAATCTTAGCACAGACGGTTTTAATATTAGGGGTTACTTGGTGTCAATAACTTGGGGAAGTTCTTGTATTTTTGATGTGGATAAAGAGGCTAGCTATTGCGGGCTGTTTTGCATGAGAAATTTCATGTATTGTGTTTTCGGAAAATTCAGTTATTGTGTGTTTTCGGAAATTTGATGGATTGTGTGTTTCCGGTGATTGTAATTTTGGTAGGAAAGTAAGCGTGTTTACGTGACAGAGAGTGTTAAGTTTACATGGTCCTTCAGTGATTCGAACGTGCTATTCAACGTTGATTTTAGTGAAACGACATTTTGGATTCAAGCTGTAAGTATGAAATGCGGTGTTTGCGGTACTTTCAATTTTGTGAACATTCTTTTATACTTTTCTGAATCGGTATAATGGACACGATTACTGTTAAGAAGCATCAGCGCAATGCAATTCGTACAAACTGTCTAAAAGAGATAAAAACTATTCAGTCTCTGTCAGATACGGTCTTCGCAGCCAAGAGTGTATCTGTGCAGGCCTCATTGGCTAAAATCAATGATTACCGTACCCGAATTACTCTTTTGAATGAGCAGATATTAACTGGTTGTACTGATGAGAGTACGGTGGTAACAGAGGTAAATAAGGCAATTGAGATTGATGAAGAGATTCTGAACGCGATCACGTCGATTAATGTTAAGCTCGAAACTGCACAACAAGGCAAAGAGCCATCTGCTCACAAATTTGAGTCGCATCAGTCGCTGCCAGAGCACAGGCCAGCTTCAGTTAAACTGCCTAAGCTAGAGATCGCTAAATTTAGCGGCAATGCAATGCAATGGCAAGAGTTTTGGGACAGTTTCGAGACAACAGTGCATCATAACGATAATTTAAGCACTATCGATAAATTCAAGTATCTGAAAAGTTTAGTGGTCGGGGGAGCCAGTGGTTTAATTGAAGGCTATCGCCTGACCGAAGCTAATTACGAGTCAGTGGTTGTCGTCCTTAAAGAGCGATATGGGCATAAACAGACAGCGGTTTATGCGCATTTCGACGCAATTTTATCGTTGCCAGTGTCGACGTACGACACATTTAAGCTTCAAAAAACCTTCGATGAATGTGAACGTCACATTCGAAGCTTAATTGCGCTTGGTCTGGCAGAGGATACTTTTGGCCAAGTGTTTGTTCCCATAATCTTGTCAAAGCTACCCGCCGCAGTCAAAACAGAGATCCATCGGAAAAATGGAACTGCTGATTTGACTTTGAGTAAGTTGAGATCCATGTTACGCGAAGAAATAAGAGCCCGTGAGCTGAGTCAACAATCATTTGCTACGCGCCCGCCAACGTCAAATAAACCAGAGCAGAAGGAAAATTCTTCCACTCATCGGTCGAGCGAACAAGGTAAAAGACACGAAGTGAGAGGTTCTTCGGCGACATTGCTATCTAACGAACCCGGAGCAACGGTCAAATGCGGTTTTTGTAGTGGTGCCCACTACTCAGACCAATGCAGGAAGTTTCCAGATCTGAAGTCCAGAAAGCTGCAGATCAGAGGCCGATGCTACATTTGCTTGCAAAAAAGTCATCAAGCCAAAAATTGCGCAAAGCGTCGTACATGCGCTTACTGTCAAAGCGTTCAGCATCACAGAAGCTTATGCGATAAGAAGTTTCAAGGTGCAGGCTCAGCATCGATAAAAGAGAAATCTGACATTTCATTGAAGCTGGATGAAAGTGCCACAAATGATGTAACACCACCCGGAAATTCGACCCTATTATCACACGGAGAAACGGCCATTCTACAAACTGCTATTGCGGAAGTAAACAGTGACGGTCGAATACCACAAAAAGCGAGGTTCTTGTTCGACACCGCTTCTTCACGCACTTACGTTACGTCCAAGTTTGCCAAGCGTCTCGGTGCAAAAACTAAGGGTACAGAAGTCTTGTCATTGGCAGGGTTTGGCGATAGAAAGCGAACAACTAGAACGTACAGGTACGTTGAGTTAAGTGTGCAACAAACAGATGGGTCAAGGCGTGCATTCACGGTTAACGTTACCGATTACATCTCATGCCCGATTGAGCGCGCAACTATTGATGTAGACAAATATCCTATTTTCAAGCAAGTCGTTTTGGCCGATCCTCCATTCCGTGACCAGCCCAACTTTGTCGAGGTAGATATATTAATTGGAGCAGACTATTACTATGACTTTATTTTGGCTGATCGCATCAACTGCCAGGATGGGCTAGTGCTTCTGTCTTCAACATTGGGTTTCATTATTGCCGGGCGAGTTAAGGCGCAGAAACAGGGCTCTGAAAGCACAACCATGGTTTGCACGATGAGTAACTTTTGCGATACGTCATTTTGCGTCGAAAAATTCTGGACATTAGAAGACATCGGAGTCCGGCCGCCGGAGACAACGTCTGAGGATGAGCAAGCGCTTGACATTTTCAACAAAACTGTCACATTCGAAAATGGAAGGTACTCTGTTTCTCTGCCTTTCAAACAAACCGAGTTCGAGCTTCCGTCTAATAAGGTGTTAGCTGCGCGTCGATTGGAGTCCAATTTGAAACGTATCCGGCAAAATCCTGATCTGTGTGTACAATACGAAAAAATTATTTTCGAACAACGACAAAATGGTGTCATCGAGCAACTATCAAGCGGTGACTTCATAGGACAGGCGCACTACATGCCTCATCACGCAGTGGTCACCGAGCAAAAGACAACTACAAAGGTCAGAATCGTGTATGATGCGTCGGCGAAAGCTTCAAAGACATCGCTCAGTCTAAACGACTGCCTGTTACGCGGACCATTGATGTTAGAAGATCTGTGCGGACTCCTTCTCCGATTTCGTCTATATCCAATTGCCATTGTAAGCGATATCGAAAAGGCTTTTCTGCAAGTAGCTCTGAACGAGGATTCACGAGACTACACGCGGTTTTTATGGGTGACAGATGTCAATAAACCAGCGAAAGGAAGCAATTTACTGACCTATCGATTTGCGAGAGTTCCGTTTGGGCTTGTGTCAAGTCCTTTCTTACTCGCTGCGACAATTCGACACCATGTGAAGCATTCTTCTACAGCGGTGGCACAACAGATCTGCGACAATTTGTATGTCGATAACGTCATCGTTGGAGTTTCTGACAAAGACGCAGGGAAGCGCTTTTACCGTGAGGCTAAGGTATTGTTTCGAGCCGCATCGATGAACTTGCGGGAATGGTTCTGCAATGATGGCGATGTGCTAATGTCAATTGAACGAAAGGATCGTGGAGTAGGAATGACAACCAAGGTGCTCGGTGTATTATGGGACACGATCAACGACACTATTAGGTGCGCTGGTCTTAATGACGGTGCCGATTCAGTAGTTACGAAGCGTCAAGTGCTACGTTCTATTGCAAAAATCTATGATCCATGTGGACTTTTTGCGGCTGTAACAGTGCGCGGAAAATTATTGATCCAAAATCTGTGGAAGCAAAAGTGTGACTGGGATAGCGTTGTTGCACCTGAGACGATGACAGAGTGGATCGAATGTAAAGAAGATTTGATGCATCTGTCCGAGTACAAACTTCTGCGTTGTCCAAATCGGGACGCCACATCAGATGGCGCTGTGCGAGAGCTACATACATTTTGCGATGCGTCTACCAAAGCGTATGCGGCCTGTGTCTGATTGGAAAGTCCGCACTTCGGACGCGTCAACTGTTGATCGAAAATTTTAGCAAGTCCAGAGTTGCGCCCATTAAAGAGCTCACTATTCCGAAATTGGAATTGCTGGCCGCTCTAGTTGGATCGCGGATTATGGAGGTTTTTGCTTCGAGGCAGTTGAAGATTCCTATCGCAGCGAAATATCTTTGGAGCGAATTAAATGCGTTCTTCATTGGTTAACGGGCAAACCAGTACGACGGTTTTTATCAAGAACCGCGTAAACGAAATAAAGACGTACAAAAATGTTTCGTTTCGCTACGTTTACTTATCGCACAACCCGCGATATGTGTCACAAGATGCAGACTTCAAGAATTACACCAAAACAATCTTTGGTGGCACGGACCTCTGTGGTTATCAGTTCAACCGAAAAAGACTGGCCCAAGAGGGCGATTTCTGAATGCTATGCAAAATCCGGACGCTAGCGTGTTAGCGGTTGCTAATGAAACAGAAGTTATGATAAAAACCGATTCTAAAAACGCACATCAACTTCTGGAGATCCCGCGTTATTCGACACTGACACAACTACTGAGAGTAACCGCATGGATCAGACGATTTGTTAACACGTGTCGACAAGTGAATCAGCAATACTGGAGAGCTGACAGCGTCGGAAATTACCGAAGCAGAAATGTTTTGGATCAAATTTATTCAGCGTCAACAGTTCGGTGACTGCATGACGAATACAGGAGAATCTGCTCGTCGCAAGAGATTTCCCAAATCTCGACGTCGCGTTGGATGACGACGGTATACTACGTTATCGAGGGCGACTGCAGATCGCAGCGAGTTGGCCACGCGAAGCTATGTCATCAGATAGTCCTGCCGAAGAGCAATGCGTTAACTGACCTGATAATCGCGGATTGTCACCAGCGGGTATTTCATTCAGGTGTCGCTCATACACTGAGCAAAATGCGCGAGAAAATTATCGGGTGGTTCATGGTCGAAGTCAAGTGAAAAGAGTGCTCAGAAATTGTACGGTTGGGAAGCGTCTACTGGGAGGTGCGTTCCGTGTGCCTGATTTTCCTGCGTTGCCACAGTTCAGGGTGTCCCCGGATGTCCCGTTATATTGCGTTGGACCTTGAGTTTAAATACAGCCCACTATTGGTCAAATCAAACACAAGTTTTGTATCAGCGTTTGAAGGTGTGGATCTGCCTGTTCACCTGTGCTATGGTGCTGAGCTATTTCATCTTGAGGTGGTGGAAAACCTCACAGCGGATAACTTTGTCATGTGTTTGCGGCGTTTTGCGTCGCTCCATCGCTGTCCCAAGCTTATTATTTCAGAAACAATGTCAAAGCGACTTTTCATGCTGCCAAACAGTTCCTAATTCAACGGTGGCGTCGACTCGTGCTACGATCAGGCGGTACAAGCATACAGTGCCCATCAGTAAATTGAGATTGAAATTTTAGACTCAACTGTCGCCGTGGATGGGCGGTTTTTATCGAGCGATTGGTCGGTTTTGTGAAGTCGACAATAAAAAAGACGCTGGATCGCGAATGTGTGTCAGCCTGTGAAGTTGCAAACAGTGTTGTGTGAGATCTGTGCTATGATCAATGCACGCCCGTTCGTTTACCAGGGTTCCGAGGGAGTTTGAGGTCCCTTTGACACCGCGCCATTTTCTACTTGCTCCTCAGGCGGCCTTCGATGACTTGTTCCAAATAACGACAAATATTCAGTGACAGCTGGTGGTGTTGGCGAGAGTTTATTTCTGAAATGGCGTCGCATAAGAGCTATTTTAGACTCGTTTAGGAAAATGTGGCAGTCACACTATTTATTGAGTTTGCGTAAAAGTAGTCGATGGCCAAAGACTCAACGTAACGCTTGTGATACCCTGCATCGTTTTGGAACAACAGTTCTGATTGAGGACAACATGCCGAGAAACTTGTGGCAGTTAGGCGTCATTACTGAGCTGAGACCTAGTAGGGACGGTAAAGTGCGATCTGTCTGTGTTACGCTACCGAGATATGTCTGTGGTTAACCGCCCTGTTAGACTGTTATATCCACTTGAAATTGGGCTTGCAAAAATTAGAGCGTAAGGAAACCGAAACCTTTGAGCCTGAAATTAAGGTCCTGCGTAGTGACAATGAGTTCTCGCGGATGGGTATTAGTATGAAATCGGGACTCATTCAGTTGCGTAAACTAATAATTTTACGTTTCAGTATTTTTGTCATGCCGCATATCGAGTATGTCTACGTCATCACATCCAATTTCACGATTCGGTGTTCACGCAACATTCACTTTCAATGGCGTTTCAACTTTTCCGGTAAATCTCACCTACTTCTCCATCATCCTGCGCAAACTCGGTTATGCAGCACTGGCCAATTGACCTCATCAACAATAGAGTAGTAAGAACGAAATCCCGATAGAGCTGGGAAATGGGTTCAAGATCGCGGCGTACACATAAGCGCTGAGTGGATGCTTCT
>JASANG010000193.1:190000-206641 GCA_030248215.1 Enoplolaimus lenunculus | reverse complement strand
TAGTTTTACAAATGAACAACAGTATGGCAAGGCTAAAATTACACCGGTTATGTATAAATCGCGATACCAAACCGAGACCGAGACTGGGGGGATTGTATGCCAAAGGAATGACATAGCTAGGAGCTCAAGGGACGCCGAGGGTGAGCACCAGTGTGACACAGAGTGCACACTGGGGCCCCACCCGACACTTCAAAGCTGCTTGTGGGTATATTCGGCTTGTGTATGTGCAGAGTGTGTAATGTTAAGACATATACATACTCGTGCACATATACCACCAGAGGAAATTATGATATCGGCCGCGTGGTGTAATGGGTAGCGCGTTTGACTCGCGAGCGAGAGGTCCGAGGTTCGATTCCCGGCGTGGCCATATCTTTCGGAGAAATTTAGGAGAAAAATCAAATATATTCGCAGCACTTCGGAGGAAGGGGTCGTCCCGATCGTGCAGTTCTGACATGGAGCTCCCACCGAGACGGGCGCTGTAAATTGCAGGCTCATGGATTCGGAGAAGTTTGGATTCGCGGTCCGGGGCGACCGCCTAAAGAAGGGGAAATGTGGGTATATTCGGCTTGTGTATGTGCAGAGTGTGTAATGTTAAGACATATACATACTCGTGCACATATACTACCAGAGGAAATTATGATATTGGCCGCGTGGTGTAATGGGTAGAGCGCTTGACTCGCGAGCGAGAGGTCCGATGTTCGATTCCCGGCGTGGCCATATCTTTCGGAGAAATTTAGGAGAAAAATCAAATATATTCGCAATACTTCGCAGGAAGGGGTCGTCCCGACCGTGCAGTTCTGACACTGCTTTGTAACCAAACTTGCACATGCTAGTAGGAAATGCAGATTTTTGCTGCAAAAACTTGCAAGTGTGAATAGGGCTTTAGAGTGAAAGTTATATATGTTGCACTGTTAGCAAATTTATACCGGAGTTGTATTGGAATCGGAACTAGAAATTTATAACATTGATTTAGTGTGCGTTGGCAGGCAAAATTTTTTAAAAACGTCGCATGAGTAAATTAACGATGATTTTTGGCTCTGTAAAGCTAAACTACCATCAATTATTGATAAGTTAACTCATCAAAAGCAATTTAATAGATAAATAGTGCAGAATTTTTATACAACGTATCACAAGAAATTGGGTTCTAATTGAAATTTCAAAATGCCGATCCCGATTTACTGTGCTGTCGGATTTGAAACCGGGATCGGAACTCGTTTTCAATCGGAATTCTGATTGTATTGATATTAAGTTTCCATGGTGCTGTGGTACACCGATAGAGCTTATCCGAACCTCAAATTTTTGCCGAATCCGAATTCGAACCTTTGTTGCCACCCTGGTTGAAACTCTTCTTCAAAATTTAAATGCAACGAGAAAAAATAATATATGAAATTGAAAGTACTAGAAAATACTTCGAATTGGATTTCGGAACATTACCAATTCGGCTGCTCACGCGAGCTAGCGCTTGAAATATATTACAAAATACTAATCAAATACCGGAAAAAACAGCAGTAATCAGGAAAAGATCCTTTAGTTTCTGGCCAACATTTGAAAGTAACTTTTAATTAATTGTACGGCTAAACTATCCGGCGCGACTCCAAGTCGCGCACAGATGTACGCCAGTGCAGTTCCAGTTAAACGCTAACACATGTTCGATAAGCATGCCCCGCTGTACGAACCGTCTGGGTAGGTACGTAACTACTGCCTAAGTGTCAGATTGAAAAGCCATAAACACAGTGAGCTCTCAGTTTCCATGCATAATTACCTATGTATCAAATATTTCTAACGAATGTTTTTAACAAAATATGTTTATTTAATCATACATTGGACTAGGTATTATTTTAATATCTTGTTTTTGTGTTTTATACAGGAGCAAATTTTAGATTAGTTAATTTAGTAGTTTTAGCCCATATTATTTGTTATTTGGAAGACAATCACGCTTCGACGATGAGTAAATTGTGGAAAGTTGTCTTCGTTCTCGGACCACCTGGAAGTGGTAAAGGCACCCAGGTATATATATTTGGATACGTTTCCTTGTTTAGTAACCTTTTGTTAGAGTAATGTAAGGTGCTGTATCTCTTTCTGTTAATTTGAAATTAGCAGTTGATATCGATATCAGAACTCCGCCAGAACAGTGTTATTTTTATGAATTAAAACTAGTATTGAAATGTCTATTTATGTTTGCAGTGCAAAAGAATAGCAGACGAATTAAAGTGGCTTCATTTAAGCGCTGGCGATTTATTGCGTGCTGAACAAGCTCGAGAAGGATCAGAATTTGGCGCAATGATTGCCAAACACATTAAAGAAGGTGAGTGTGTTTATATTGACCGTTACTGTAAATAGTGTTTTAGTTTTTATTTTGTCTGTTTGAAAACCTATGCAATCAATTCGATTGCTATTGACCTACCGCTGGCGCACGAGTACTTGACGTGCTTAGCGGGGAATGTGCTTTTATCGTTTGCTGTGTTAATAAGTTCTAATTTTAATTTATTAACTTTGAAACAGGTACGATAGTTCCAGTGGAAGTAACGTGTAAATTGATCGAAAACGCAATGGCGGCAGCTTCAGATTCAGTGCCTGGATTTTTGATTGATGGATTCCCGAGGAACGAAGATAATCTTCAAGGTTGGAAAAAACAAATGGACACAAAGGTAAAAGCGAAGTTGAATCCGGATTTTTTGGGCACTGTTGCTCTCATATTGAACGGTTGTTTTAAATTTTGTTATTTAAAGTTATTATGATAGTCAACCAGAGCTGCGGCAATTGCGCAATTCACTATTGGCACAGAATTTGGATTACTCAAATGTGAAAAATCTGCTTAATTTGAAGCTTCGCCGTTCAGTGGTCCGAAAGCTACTAGACCTGTTGCCAACAGATCATAGATTCTACACATATTTGAGAACACGGGCCCTACAATCTATATAGCACTGTTTCAAGTTACTGATAGGATTTTCAAGCGCGCGAACTACGGCATCTACTATAAAGAAATTTGCCACAGCGGTAGAAAACATACGTTACTAAAATCTGCAGAAGTTTAGGTAGTTTGACCCATGTAAAGATCAGGAGCGGAACGTTATTCTGTGGGACTAGAATAGAGTAAGCTTAAGTTTTAGACTATTTTTTTGCTTGGCTTAGGCTTAGGAATAAACTCATTCATACGTTTAGGCTAAAGCTTAGGAATATGTTTATAATACTGTTACACCCTATTCTTTACATTGGTCGGAAATTTTAATGGCTCAAAGTTATAAGAGCTATTGCTAACTGGCGATAGGCGTTACATCTAGCTAAGAATGCTGTTTCTTGTAAGCAAATTCAGAGTATATATATTTTTTATGAAATATTTTAACTACGTATGTTAATTTATGTTTGGTTTAGACTGACGTTCGCTTTGTTCTATTCCTTGATTGTGCCGAAGATGTTTGTGTATCACGCTGTCTGGGCAGGGGCCAAGGCCGCACTGACGACAATGAAGAGTCGTTGAAAAAGCGTTGCGCAACATATCTCAACCAGACACTGCCAATTATTGAACACTATCAAGCAAAAGGATTGGTCAAACGTATCAACGCGGCCCGAGAACCTAATAGTGTTTGGGCGGATGTGAAAGCAGCATTCACGGGGTGATTAAGCGATGATAAAGCTGTTTCTTTGCATGGTACAGCCGGATGCTAAACAACTGTAGTCGGCTAAACCAACGGTGGTGCATTTTCTGCCGGAACTAGAGCTGAAAATATAGCGTTCAGTAGATTTTTCTCTTTGTTTTACAGTAAAATAATTGAGACTTTTTTAATTCGCTTTTTTGTGAGTTTTGTATTTAGGACTAAATTTGCATACAAGGCAAAGCAACCATGATTGCTCGGTTCGTGAGCTCGTGTTTATTTTTAGTTTTTAAACTTGAAAATTGAAATAGCAATGGTCGTGTTTAAAAGTATCACTAAATATCATGGCTGTTACCCGCATGGAAAGATACTTGCGTATGTTTTAGTTGCGAGCTGTTTTGTTTGTGTCTGTAAGTGTTTTATTAACGTTTTAGAATTATTCAATTTTCTATTTGGTAGTGGGTTTTCAATTTATTCTCGGATAAAAATTGTGAATGGAGGCATTAACTAGAAAGCTGTAAGCAAGCTAATTATTGGTAGTATAGTATAAGCAGTTAATGTGAATTCAGTAGACTGCGACAATATTTTTCGGATACATATCCGGTGCCCATCTATATTTATGATTCAATTTGGATAGCTGTAGCGTCGAATAGAAAAGGGTTTTAAATGTAATACAATCAGCAAGTAGCTGTGATTATAACGTAAATTTGTAAAGTAACACAGTTTTTACTCTAAGATCCAGCAGGTTGTTTTAAAGCATTAGAAGGGCTTTCGTACTCGTCTCAAGTAAACTTAAGGGTATGTACCCCTGCTACACACCGCTGACATTATGATAACTTTTTATGGTATTTGCAATTGCATGTCTTGCTATATCTTTACTTCGGCTGTGATATATTGTATGTTTTGATTTGTGTTATGTTCGTATTTTATAATGGTGTCCAGTATGGTTTCAGGAGCGTAGTAATATAATATGGGGTCATTGAATTGTTTAAAGCCTGAGCATTTGCTCTCAACCTCAATCGAACGTATCATTGGCGGGTTTGTGTCCGCCCCGGCCCCGTTTTCCAGTGTCTGTGGGGTTTCGGGTGAATTTTTGTTGTAAATTTTTTAAATGATTAGAATTTGAAAAATTTACATTGCTTGACCATATTTGGGGTTATGTACACTTTCCAAAATTAAATTGATATTTAAATTTTGTTTTAATTTTTGGATTAGTAAGCCGGCCCATGTTACCTTAAGGGACGTCCAGGTTTCTGGTGGGTCTATAAAACAGTAGGTTTTGATTCTGGATTACTTTTTTGCTTAGTCTTAGGAACACATTTTTGCAACGCTTAGGTTTAGACTTAGAAATACGCTTAATCTACTGTTACGCCCCTAAAAGTAACGTTGGCCACTAAGCCTAAATTTTGTTTATTTTAGAATAACTTACTGCAGTGTGTCTGTTTTTGCAACATGCACCCTCTGTTTGCAATATTTTACTTTGGTTTTTCGGTATTTTATCATGACGTGTATTGTTGCTCGGTTGCAATGCAATTAAGTAAATTTTAATTGGTGTGCTTAGTTTTGATGCAGGAACTATGAGTGTAGTCGATACCTTCGTAGAATTTCAAACAACAAAACGTAGAGTTTGTTTAGACTGTTTGTCTAAAATTGTGGGCAGTTATGTCCGTGTTGAGCTGGTAGGCTGAGACCGAGGATTAAATTTGGCCAATTTCTCGGTTACTGTCGTTGCAGGATGAACGCCTTGTACAGTTGTGAGGGCGTAGTGCAAAAATGGGTCAAATTTACTCTAAGAAATAGGCTTTTCCGAACTATACAAACAGTCAAATTTGACGCTTGCAGCTTCGAATTTTGACTCAGTTTGTGTAGTCCGGAAAAGCCTATATCGGATGAGTCAAAACATTTTCTGCAGTGTACGGACATACAAATTCCAAAATTGCATCTCGTAAATCCTACATTGCTACTGAATAATATCCTTGTAAGCAGTGTGGGATAATGGGTAATTTTCAAGGACTTTTGTCATGTTATGTTAATATGTTGTTGTCCTCATTGATTTAAATAATTGCTTTCGTTGATTTAGATGTGGTTTTTCTTTTTAATAAAACCTGGGGTGTTCGGTAAACGAACGCTTCGGACTTAAACTAAACTTATAGCAGTAAACCCTAAAGCAATGAAAACAACGTTTAAATTTCTGGAAAAACTCAAAAGCATTTTTACTGGATCTAGAATAGTTTGTAGAAGTCAAATTTTCTCGCTAGCTATAACAAATTTTCTACATTATATTTAAAGACACTTTCAGACTTCTGTTTTTAATCAAAAAATTCCCGTCAACGCAGAATATTGAATCAGTTTGTGTAGTCCAGAAAAGCCTATTTCGAAGAGAATCAATTTGACTCACCATTTTTGCACTGCAACTACTTTTGTAATTACAAGCTTTAGGAAAATGGACGGAATGAGGGTGGTTTAGCATTTTGTGTCGATTTGAGCACACTTGATTACGATTCACAATTGAAGACCTCTGCTAGCAATGTTATTTATTTGTTTTCAGAAAAGCTTTAAACTAAAAAATACCGAAATAGAGTTTGTTATATTTTTCGAATGAGATTGTCGGACTTTTGCTTCAATCATTTTGTCAAATTATTTCGGTCATAATCCTGTGTTCATCCTAACCTGTTGCAATGGTTGTACCCACATCGTTCCTGTGCGCTCCATCTGCGCATGCTGCCAGAGTCCGCTTGCCTCCGTTGCCGACAGTTCGCGATATCTTGCGCGTTTATCAACTTCGAGCTGTTAAGCATTTGTCGCAAAATTTTTTGTTAGACATGAACTTGACTCGAAAATTTGTAAGAGCGGCCGCTGCTGGAGTGGCACGAGGCCGAAAAGGCCGTTCAGTCCTGCGTAACTGTACCGTAGTTGAAGTAGGACCCGGTCCGGGCGGTATTACTCGTGCAATATTTGAGTACGGCGCCGCTCGGTGTATTGTAATCGAAAAGGATCGTCGATTTTTGCCTAGTTTACGGTTGTTGGCGTCGATTGTTGGCATACGGCGGCTTGCGATTGTTCATGCTGATGTGCTGAAGTATGATTGGACAACGCTCGGTGGGGAGTGTGACGCGGAACAGTCGGTATTCAATCAGAAGGCAACTTCTGTCAATCTGAATACGGCTTCTACCATTCGCAATCAAACAGCGACACAGATCGCCAATCACATCACTGTTGGGACGCCAGTAGGCGATCAGAACGCGACGCCGACAGCCAATCAAAATTTAGCATCGTGCGAATCGATGCGATCGCTTAACGATGACGATGTCGGATCAAACGACGATGTAATTTTGTCGAATGACAGAACGTCGTGCGGTAGAATTACGTTATCAACTGATGAATTGTTGCATGATGAGCTTTCTTTGATGACGTCATCAGTTGATGGGTCGTCAAATATCAAAGGCGTGAATCACAGTAGTGTTATTTCGGCTGATAGTGATGTGACGTCATCGATGTCGATGTTTATTGGAGGAAATGATGACGCAGGTGGCCATGTGACGTCATCGATATCGAAACCGATTAATCACAACGGTGAATCTACTGGCGATTTAACATCATCGAGGTCGAACGTCGTCGTGCAGGATGCTGATGTTGTTGACTCGAATTACACAGCAGCAACAACAACAACAACAACAACAACAACAACAACAACAACAGCTTACGATGAATCTACTTACAGCCGCTCACAACCGAAACTCATAATCGTGGGTAATTTACCATTTAATGTATCAAATCCTTTGCTGATACGCCTTTTACAGCATATTGCAAACCGCACTGGCCCGTTTGCGGAGCAGAGATTTCGGTCCGACGACAGAGTAAACCGCGCCGCCACCGACACAGTCTTGAATATTTTGCCAGCGGCATCGTCAATGACTTTTACGTTTCAGTATGAAGTCGCCGAGCGTATCGTAGCACCAATACTACATCATCAACGATGTCGATTGTCGGCGATGTGTCAAACGTACTGTGAAGTTGAGCATGTGTTCACTATTCCAAACACAGCGTTTATGCCTGCGCCTCAGGTTGACGTAGGGGTCGTACGCCTTACGCCGCACCCGGAACCGAAGATCAAAGCTTCGTTTGCGCTAGTCAATAAGCTGTGTCGACATTTGTTTCACTACCGCCGGAAATATTCAATTCGAGGGGTCGAAACGCTATTTCCACCGGATATGGATCGCGAGTTAGCGGACGCTATGTACCGACAGGCTCGGATTAATCCTCGAGCCTTGTGTACAATGCTGAGTGTGGAAGAAATTGGCGATTTGTGCTATGCGTACGAGGATATTTGTCTTAATATCCCAGGGTTGTTTTATTTTAATTATCGAGAGCCGGTACCGTTATCTCAGTTGGAGCTAAGAGACGATGTGTACCCGCCGCCGTATCCTTTTGAGGACCGCGGGGACAGCTTTGCCCGGGAAGGTTCTGGTGTTTAATTATAGGCAGGGGGTACGATTTTGGTTATCGGATTCTTGAGAAAATGAAATTTGGGTTAATAATGGATATTTGCTTGATGAAGAGGTTGTTATGTTTTAACGTCGTGGTTTCGATGGTCGCAGCGCTGGGTGGGTTTTGAAACTAAATTATGATTATGATGCGAAATTGTACCTTGAATTAGAATTGTGTTCAGTGGTTGTTTATGTGAAATTAAAGTTTAAAAATGGTTATGTTGGGGTGCTCATGTAAAGATCAAGGGCGGCACGTTTTTGTGTGGGGCTGTAAAAGAGTACGCTGAAGCTTTAGACTAATTTTTTTTGTTTGGCGTAGGCTTAGTTAACACACTTTGTAGAACGCAGAGATGATTCGGCGACTTAAGTAATTACTAAGTATAACTTAAGTAAATACTGAAGTAATATTTCAGAAACGCATCCATTGTGTTACATTTAGCATTGCTTTGTAGTCCAAAATGCAGTCTGTATTTTGTGTTCTTTTGAGTAAATTTTGCTCTCGGTGTGTCTCAATGCTTTATGAAATACATACGTATTGAGGTAGAATTGATACCTCAAAGGCCAAAGTATAACTGAGCTGACATATATTAAGCCAAAAAAGTCAGTGATATACCATCAAAATTTTGTAACGCTATTCAGGGAGCAACCGAGTATTAATTTTGCCCGGAACCGGATGTTAAATTTTTGAGCGGAACTGGATGTTGCAAAAAATTTAATATTGCACGTTAATTTGTGCTCCGTTTGTACACAGTTATATTCTTCGCTTAGATTTTTAATTTGACTTCATGAACAATTTCGACTTTTGGACTTGCTTGGGAATTCAGTTGCGGGAAACTATCGAGTATTTCCACGTACAAACGGCTGCTTTATTATATTTGTTGACTACAACTGTAAATATATTAAAGTCGTCCTATCTGATCGGTTTATACCAGATAAGGATGTCATGTTTTTTGCCGGATCTTAAACTGGAACTGGATATCGGTCGACGTCCGGCGCTACTGGCTTGTCATCCAAGAACGCAAAATTACTATGCCTCGAATTTTAGACTGTGGTCGATTTTTGTTTTTATTTTAATTGCATTTGCTGTCTAGTCGTGACAGGGGCGTGCCTAGTTTTCTTTCATATGTATCACCCCATGAAAAAATGGCTGAAATCTATGTATGCAGTAGGTTACTTGAACGATTGTATACAAGAGCGTTTCCTTCAACTGCAGAAATATTGGGAGTGCGTTTATATCGCTTGTCGGTAGATGTGCACGGTAAGTGTATGCAAAGTAAAAGCATATATAGCCATACATGTGTACATATATGTAGTGGAATGTGAAATTGTTGCAGTCGACCACGTGTTATACTGGCAGTATTTTTGACCCGAGTGCAACAGGGCAGAGATTCGACTCCCGGCGCTGGGAGGGAACTGGGCAGAACTTCGAACAAGCGTCGGGCAGACGGTATGGTTCCAATAGTTCTGATCCTCTCCTTGTATATATTGCTTTGATGGCCCATTTTACGATAAAGGCCGTCCTGTTGTCATGGGACAGCAATAGACCGGGAGTGCAAACATATGCACTCCTGTTTACATATGCACAGCGAAATATGTGTATCTATTCTGAGAATGTTGTTTAGTATTGGCAGTTTGTAGTTTTCTCAAAGGGGTTTGCAACCGTGTTGACCCCCAGTTTCAAGGGACGCTGAGGCTGAGCATGATAACTGTTCCAATAATGAATTGCTTAGTGTGGGGGTTGGTAGCGATACTACCCCGTCCTACTTAGGGTCACCTAAACTTGCGGGGGGGGGGCAGGGGGGTGGCAACCCCCTGAGAATCCAATTAAAGAAAATTTTTGTATTTGGGGGAGTTTTTCCTTGTTTGTCCAACGGTCTCTCTGTCAAAACTGTCTTGCTGTCTCAAATGTCCCAGTGTTCAGCTGTCCCACCTGCCCCCCTGTCTTAACTCTCCGGCTGTTCCAGCTGTCCCTGCTGCCCCGCTGTCACAACTGTTCCGCTGTCTCAACTGTCTCAACAGTTCCGCGGTCCCAACTGTCCCAACTGTCCACACTGTCGCAACTATTTGTTGCGTGTACTCCTGGTGCTTTGCTGTCCCAGGACAATGAGGCGGCTCTTAGCGTAATATTGGCCGCTTTGATTATTACACATTAAATTTAGTGATAATTAAAATTTCGAAGAGTATTTCTGTTCTATAAAATTTTAAATATTTTACGCTGATTTATTTTATTAAAAATGAAACTGGAGCCGAGTTCGGCGTTAGCGCACATAAGAAACAATTATTTCGATGATTTGAGCGATTCGGATTTGGAAAACGGTGGAAATTTAAACGTCGCTGACAAAACAGCAATCGTTGGACCATTTCCGTCGATCATTGTCGATGGGAAACCGAATGAAAATGGTGAATTTGAAATTGAAAACAATTGCAGTAGAAAAGAATCAACTTCGAAGGGTTTCAAAGGTAATTTTAAAGAGAAAACTTGCGAAAAAGAAAATGAAGATATGAGTAGAAATGCAAGTGATCATGATAAGAAAAAAGAAACTGAAATCGATGTGGAAAGCGATAGCGACAGTTCAGACGAGAGCACATGTGAAAAACTGGATGATCAGGAAGATAACGAATCGGATGACGTAATGGTAGAATGTATTAATGAAGGTATGAAGTGTTTTAGCTTTGTAATTGTTTGTTTTATAGTTTTTGGCATGAAACTTTTTGGCTCGAAAGATTTATTCCTTTCGCTGATAGAGTATACTGTGAGCAACTGTATTCAAATTATATTTATACGAGCAATACAGACGCTTTGAGCAGTGTTTAACGATTCTATCCATATATGCGCAGTGCAAAGCTACACAAGATGTGAGAGCCCCCTCGGGCTCGAACGTCAAGCTCTTATAGCTCGGTTGTCATCGTAAACGCTTCCCACCCGTGTGACTATGGATCGAATCTTACCTTGAAATTTTATCTCATATGAAATAGAATATATATTCATGTGGGAAGGGTTAAGAAGGTCGAAATGAATTTGCGGAAAAATAACTGGTAAATTCCATAATTTTGAATCTATAAGCTGATAGCATCATTATTGTCTGTGCTTCGAATTCAAACGAACTACGCTATGCACAATTCAAAAGTTCAACACAGTTAAAAGTCAACCAGTGCCTTTGAAAAACACAAAGGATAGAGAATTATATGAAAGTTTAGTTTGCTGGATAAAAAAATTTGCAAGATCTTGTAGCTCTTGCGATAGCTATATTGTGAGAACATGTTCCTATTAAAATAGGACGGTTAGGTCCAGGAATCATTTACGCGGTCTTGTTATGGTGATTGACGTGTATGGTTTAATTAGTAATTTTTGATCCAATCCGTTTTGTGAACTCCAGTTAAGAAAATAGACTTCTACTGATTTAGATTCAAACAGGGTCCCTTTACTCTTATCAGCTCTTCCGCTTATTCGGGTCACTACAATTCTTGTCGTCCGGCGTCAGACGGCGCTGAAAGTGCAAAATTTCGATGTATAATTTGGCTTTCAGCGCCGTGGGCACCGAACTGGATTCCGCATAAGGTACTGCATGGTGCCGGATGGTATTAAAATGATCAAAAACTACAGCGTCACCCTTAGGGTTTCAGGCTGAAATCCTAAGGGTTGGAAATAAACGCTGTTTGCTAATATTAGCTGCAGCTTCCAGCCAATATTAGCGAACAGTGTTTGAGTTCATTTTAGAATTGCCGTCGCAACGCTCTATAAATGACATTGTTAATTCAACACGAATTGCTAAACGAAAATTTTGTGAAGTTTGTCTATCATCGACCGCCAATGGTTATGTAAAGTCTGTTGCGGTGAAATATCGTTGTCCACGATGCGATCGAAGCTTATGTTCAGTGACCTGTTCAAGAGAACACAAGCGAAAGAATGCGTGTAACGGAATTCGAGATCCAACCAGACTGAAGGCGATATCTGCATTCACAGATTTAGACTATTTTAATGGTATGGTTTTTTAAACTTTTAAACTAGTGAGGAAGGTGGGTAGTATGACAGGAGCCATATTGAATTGGAGTTAATCAACCTGTGTTTTGGGTTTATTGTTTCACGGTTTTTAAGAACTCTTTTTTGCACTAGAAATCGGTCTCCGAAATGTTTATGTAACGTCATATTCCCTCCGCGATTCCAAAATCCTGGCTACGCTTCGTGCAGGTGCCAATGAATTATTTGGTTCAGGTTCAGGTTATTGGATATTTGTTTGTTTGTTTGTTTGTTTTGTTTTGTTTGTTTGTTTGTTTGTTTGTTGTTTGTTTGTTTGTTTGTTTGTTCGTTTGTATGCATGTTTGTTTATTTATTGGTTTGTTAGTTAGTTTGTTTGTTTGCTTTTAGATATTCAATTTTTGGAAGGTGCGTTGCGTCTGAGAAATTCGGCGAATCAGACATTTGCAAAAGTGAATGTTGGTCGCAAAAACGTAAGTGTTGGCTGTTTTTTGGTTTTTTTTTACATTTTAGTTTTGTATTGCTACATATTTATGTCCAACTTTTGAAGCGGTACACTAATGGGATAAGTACTCTTGAAAGTATGGAAGCTGACAAGGGTTTAAGTATCATACGATTTGGAGACAAATATACAATACAGTTACATACGTGTCGCATTAGGTTTATGCTTATGTTTATGCAACCTGATCCTTAGGAATGTGATTTTAGAGCGGCTTTTATGATTTATGTTGATACGGTAGTAAGGTTTGGTTCAAATATAAAAATTAAGCGTGAAGATTCTTTGTTGCTGAAGAACGTTTGCAACCCCTGCGCCTTGTTTGGTGTTATTTTAGGTGAACGAACTTAAGAATGGGTGCAGAAAATACAACATCAAGCTGCAACCGGCGCATCCTTTATCGGAATGGCGTAAACAAAGCTTGTCACATTATAATATATAGTAAGATGATTGTTAAATTTTTCTTGTTAATGTGAAATGCTTCTTATACCATTGTCTTTAAACTACAAATTTCTGTTAATTTAGACAGTTTTATTTCAATTATTATTCACTACTATTGACATTTCATAGTAGCTATCTAATTTTGCATTTTTTCGAATTATAGTGCGGAAACAATTTTTTGGACTGCAAAGTGGACTCTCGTGTTTAATGGTGAACGGTGTGTGATCCTGCAGAATAGGTAAGCGTTTTTATTTACTTAAATACCTAATGCGGGATTTATGAACATTTCTTTCGTATTTATTTTGTTCAACGACAATATTTTTTGGTTTGTAATGTGGATAAAATGTTTTAGTTTCACAGCTGACTATATCCTGAGGCAATTGAAACCGACAAGTATGTTCTGTCAGGTTTATAATATTGCGTAGCGGTTTGCAACACTTTATTAATACTGCAAGCACTTCTAATGCTACGTTGTCGTTGTGCAATGCATTATTGATGTTGATTTTGATTTCAGAATACCAGATACTGTAACGATGAAGACGTTATTGCGCAATGTGCTAAGGCATGGCAATGGTCAAAATTTGAGCCAGGAAGACCGCAAAATTATAAATTGTTTTCGAAGCATGAATCAAACTGGTTACACTGTGTTGTTCCGAGTAGATAAGCGAGTGAACGGGTGGACTAATGAATTAGCGTAAGTTTCAATAACTATAATTGTGACGAGCGTATTTTATCGTAGTCGCTCGTAAACACCATTTGAACTGCTCGGTAGGTTTTGTTTTCGTGATTACAGTTTCGAATGGTGTCGCGATGGCTTTACTAAAACGATCTCTAAAATTTAAAGTCGGAAATTATCAGGCAACAACAATACGCATTACGTCATTTTTTTAATTTTTAAATTTTGCAACACATTTGGTATTTGTATGCTTTTGTTCAAGTTGTTTTGATAAAGTTAGTGTGTTTTGTGTTTTTCACTTTCAGATATTACGAGTTTTCACTAGAACAGACACTGCGTGACAATTTGCGGTTTAAAATCGTTGGAGAATTGTTAGAATTGCTGGTTGTTCCGAAATCTACGCTGAGCAATTATTCGATCCTGACTGACGAGTGTAAGTTATTTGTAACAAAACTTTACAGAAGGCAGTTATTTGTAACAAAACTTTACAGAAATTTCATTAGAGTTTTCTACCACTGGTTGTGTTTCGTAGCTGTTTTGGTTGCCAATATTGTCAAATATTTATGTAGAATTTATTACCACTTGGTAATACTTCCTACAAGTTTTTTATAATGTATAGAACAGGGCCGTAACAGTAGTATAAGCTAATTTCTAAGCCTAAGCCTAAGCGTAAAGATAAACCTATGTCTTAACCTAAGCCTAAGCCGTAGTTGCATGAAAAAAAGGTCCGGCCCCTGATCTTAACATGGGCCGAAGTTTCACACCGCAGAATAAGAAGTTTTTAAATTTGTCTCATTTTATTGAGTTTCGTGCTCGTGAGCAAGGTTTAAAATATTGCTTGTTTGAAAACTTATTGCCCAACTGGCGTACACCCATTATAAATTTCGTAATTGGCCAGTAGAAATAAAGTTTTAGACATATTGTAGTCGACGTACTGACTATAACGTTGTTTTATGTTTGTTACGTATTTCAGTAAAAGCATCTGTGATACAAAAGCGGTATTTGTGGCACAACAACGTTGTGGAAAACGAAAAATTGCTGAGTTTTGAATTACTTATCAATCAGATGTTAAGTTTGTTTTCAACAAATTTTGTACGATCAGCAAATGATAGACGACAGAATAACGTGACTTCGAATCATAAAGGTTGTGAAGCTTTAAATGGGGACGTTATATCAGAAAAAGATAGGAAAGTGTTGGATGGCGCTCGCGAAGTGCTTGGGAGTGGGGTGCAAATGGCGACACCTGAGCGTTCGGGTATTCATGGACTAAACATAGAACAGAAGTCTGATCGTAGCCGGCGTTATCGGAACGCTTATCGGGTTCAAAAGGATATTCGAAGGCAAATAAAAGCGCAGAAACAAGAGAAGAAAGCAAACCGGCAAGGGAATAAAGCGAAATGGAAGGAACAAGCAAAAATGCGGAAGGCACAGAAGGTCTGGAATTGGTTAGGCGAAGTAAGTAATACGGAAAAATTATAAAACGTTTGTATGATTTAATTTTTACAAAATTTATTTCTATTCAAGTTTTTTGAATGTGAAAAAGCAAAATATTACCATTTAAGAGTGGATGATGCATACATCAACAAGAGTATGTAACTGGGTACATTCTGTGTAGAAAAGAATGTGCCTGGCACGCGTTGCGTTTTTGCCCTACCCCTTTATTGTGAAGGGGGGTACAACGTGTGCAAACCATGACACTTTATGTACCCGGCAACAAAAATTGCTCCGCTTATAGTTTAAGTTAGGGTTGTTGCATGTGACAACGACCCCCCTTTAAACAGAGGGGGGAGAGTCGGCCAAAAACACAACGATCGGTGGTACGTTTTGTACCATGCGGGCCCAAAATAGTTCCACACTGTTGTATTATGAGCTCTTGCCATTATTAATAAAATTTGGGATATGTTTTTGCTAAAAAATTACAGCGAATAATGTTTTAATTTTTAGGAAGTGAAGTTTTTGTAATTTTTTACTATTTACCTTAGCAATTTGTGGACCAATTTCCCGATTACAGATTTAGGGGTTTATTGGGAGGAGTCTAAGCTGCCAGGAGTTTACAGTATAAAGGCTGAGTTTTGAAGAATTTGTGTGCGGAACGTGCGAAAAGTTTGACGCAATTTTAAAATTGACGATTTCAAATAAAAATTTTAAGTTTTGTGTGGGTTTTGTAGCGTATTAATTCGATCGTTAGGCTGCTAGACCCGTTCGAAGTGTGCGCGTAATACCATGAGGACAACCTGGTGAATGAAACGAGCTAGAAGCTAGACGTAATTTTAGTGTAAATTCCCATTGCAGCAGTCTCACAACGTTTATTGGTTCACAGATTGGGGGGCTGCATCGCTGGTAACGTGCCTGTGTTTAAGCGATTTTAATGTTTTCACATTTTGGCATATTTGTTGTTTTGTTAAGTATAAACTTGAACTGTCATTGGGCCATGAATTTTACCGGAGCCGGAGCCGAGACCAGAGTTTCAAAATCTCAATTGTATCTGGTCAAGTTTCGATCATATGAAACATAGAGTATTTATTTCAAGTTTTAATCTTAAATTCGGTCTTAATCTTTTAGTACCTTTCAAAAGAAACTAGATTCAAGATACGAAAAGCCTCACTAAAATATAGTTCACCTTTTGATGGTATGATTTTTTCTAGACTTGTAAACAACACCGTATGGTTTCGGCTCTGGCATCCTCTGCACTCGGTTCCGGAACACTTCTACCATAAACTGAATAAATATATTGCGTGCAAGTATTTGAGCGATTTTTCGGTTACGTCTTGTATTAAATTATAGCTTAGAAGGCCCATGTATAGAACATGGCCGGATCGTTTACCAGAGGGGCTATAATAGTCAGTTTAAGCTTTAGACTAATTTTTTTGCTTAGGCTTAGGAATAGGCTCACCCATACGGTTAGCCTTAGGCTTAGGAATATGCTTATACTACTATGGGCCATGAAATCTTATCAAAGAATCGTCCACAGC
>JASANG010000193.1:0-185000 GCA_030248215.1 Enoplolaimus lenunculus | reverse complement strand
GCACAAGAAGACACAAAGTATATCTAAACTGTTGCTTCATAAAATGATACAAGAGCCGCTTTGAATTCGTTTGTTTTTTCGGTCCTTTATGTTCACACATTGTTCGGCAAATATTTTCGTGCAAAATTATCGAAAAATACCTATGTTCTTGGAAAAGGTCAGCATATATATAAGCTTTGATGATTAGCATATCATAAATTATAGACCCATGTTACTTTAAGGTGCGGCCAGGTTTCTGGTGGGTATATAAATCAGTAGGTTTAGATTCTAGATTACATTTGTTTGCTTAGGTTTAGGCTTACGCTTAGGAACACATTTTTGCAGCGCTTAGGCTTAGGCTTATGCTTAGGAATACGCTTAACCTACTGTTATGCCCCTAAAAGTAACATAGGCCAAATTATATGTGGATTGCCTAAAATTATTGTTTTCGCTGCAGGGGGTTGAGATTCAAATATATGTATACATATACATACATATATATATACATATATATAAAATATTTATTTTTGTAGGTGTGTCTATATAAAACTTCTATTTTCATGGCTGATTAAACATTGTTTGGGGTCATGGGTACTTTCTATTATTATCATAGGTATATCTTTATTTGATCTAAGTTCTGCTTGTATTGCCGCGAGTTATTAGTGAGCTGAGTCGACTATTAACACAGCGGACTCGTAATTGAAATCTATTAGCGAAGAGAAGAGCAAAAACTGTAGGAACGAAAAAATGCCTCTTTGTTTCTTTTTATATAATCTTTTTTCTGTTTGCCAACAAACATGGTTGAACTTTTTAACTATAAATCCTTAGACGGGCACACCGACTTTGGGTTGACTGCGCCGGCCTGTAGCCAGTCAGTGCCCAGGGCGCTCAGCTCACCTGGAAAACTTTGGCTCCCCAAGTATACATCTTCAGCGTAAATTTCAGTGAGTTGATTTTAACTCAGAATGAGTTGAATCACTCAGTATGAGTTAGAACTTTCACAACTCAGAAAGTTGAGTTGATTCAATTCATTCTAAATTAATTAATCAACTCACCCAGAGTCAACTGAACCCAGAGTGCGAATCAACTCAACTCAAAGTGAGTCAATGTTTACTGATATTAATTCAGAAATAACCAACTCGCTAGGCTGAATTGATTAATCAACTCATTGGAATTTACAGTGTTCTGAAATATTTTTTAGCCCATTTTACAGAGTGAGATGGCTAGCAACTTATAACTGCAAATACCAGTCTATCCGTGTCAAAAAATAAAAGGCACCATTATAAACTTTAGTATCCAATTGTCTACAACTGACCAAACCTAAGTTTGGTTCACCGGTTTGCCCAACAAAGCGAAATAGTGCCGATCCCATGGGGCGGCAGTGTATGATTTTTAACCCACGAACCGGATATATCTTATGCGCGTTGTGTTTGCAACACGTAATTCATGTTCATTTTCACAGTTTTGAAACTGTACTTTTTAAATTTTCAAACTTGTGTCTTGTTTTGAATACCGCTACGATATTTGTTGCAAAAAATGGTGAGTCAAATTGACTCTCTCCGAAATAGGCTTTGCGAGACTACACAAACTGAAGTCGAATTCGACTCCGCCAGAGTCCAATTCGACTGACTGAACGACTCAGGTGAGTCGAAATTGACGCTGACGGAGTCAAATTTGGCTCAGTTTGTCTAGTCCGGAAAAGCCTATTTCGGAAAGAGTTAATTTGACTGACGATTTTTTGTAGTATATATATATCTATTTATATATAATTTGCAAATCACTGACTTTAGTACGCGATTTTCAATTTAAATTCTTGTTCTATACATTGTATAATTTATTGCTCGAAGAGAAAGCTATTTTTTTCCAAAATTTTCTCTCGTCTCAGGTTATTTTAGAAAATCATGGCGTTTGAATTTTTTTCATCAACTGATCGTATAATAAGAAGCAAACAACGTTGGAGCAAAATGCAATATTAATAGGCAAGTACTTTCAAAAGACAAACCGGAACATAACCAAATTCCTGGAGATAAGAAAAAAATAAACATTCACAGGGTTTAGAATAACTTGCTGAATTCTAAACGATGAGTAACTTTTTCTTGCTCGCTTCGCTCGCTTACAAAAAAACTGTTGTTTGACTGTAAACCCGTAGCCGTTTCGAAACAGAAATTCCGACTACGCTCCTGAACGTAATAAATTTGTTTAGGTTCATATTACTTTAAGGGGCGTCCAGGTTTCTGATGGGTCCATAAAAGAGTAGGTTTAGATTCTAGATTACATTTTTTGCTTAGGCTTAGGCTTAACCTTAGGCTTAGTAGGCTTAGGCTTGGGAACACATTTTTGCAACGCTTAGGCTTAGGAATACGTTTAGCCTACTGTTACGCCCCTTAAAGTAACATTGGCCGCTTTATACAACTGGCAATGATTTGTGTGTTCGTTCAGTTTAAACGCAGATTTACTGCGATGATCACACATTTATTCCGATATTTCTATCACGATCGTGCCAGGATTTTGTTTCGAAAGGGTACGACTCATTTTAAATAATTTTTTGTAAGCAAGTTTCGCGACCGAGAAAACTGTTTGACCCCCAAAGCAAGCAGGACATTGACGAGGTGCAGTATAACCTGGATGGTGCATTATATTATCTTTTAAAAAATTTTGCTGGGGGATAACTTATCCCTGGTATATCTGTTTGTATATGGCCGTGATATTAGTAATTTCTAGCTTTTACCGGGCAGCCGGTTTTCAATTCAATTTACCATTTTTGTCGGTGGTGTTTTGTTTGTTTTGAAGCCAATCAAATCGTTGCTTGAATCTGAATGGCAGATGGCAGCAAATATCCAAACGGGATGAACCAATCAGGCGGTTTACTTTCAAATGAATTTTGGTAAATTTGATTTTCATTAATATTACCCAGAACGGATAATCACAGGTGTGACAGGTTTGAAAAAGTTACCGGTTGCTATTTAGGGTATCACATGGTCTCAATATGATGGTACACCCTCGCTGATTAGGAAGAGGGTATTACGCGACTTTTTCGCACTAAATCTGTAACATAAACATGGTGATATATGGTCTACAGCACACTGCGAGTTGCCTACTTTATATGTCGCTTGAAATGAGCTTTCACCCCCCCTCAATTGTAGGTGGGTATGACGAAAAAAGGTCAAAGCGATATGCTATCAGATTATCTCATAAATACTGCAAGTGTTACACTCTTACGTAACCCTTTCTCACATTAATATTTTCAATTTCATATGAGATGCACTTTCAAGGTAAGATTCGATCCCTAGTCTCTCGGGTGGAAGGCGTTTGCGATGACCACTCAGCTATAGGAGTTTGATGCTCGAGTTCGAGGGGGCTCTCACGTCTTGTAGATATTTTGCACTGCTCATATTTGCGCTATACTTTTGTTGACGTCCGGCGTCGTCCGTTAGCCGTCGGGCGGCGCCGACCATCACCGTGCGATATCCTACGCAAATAGTTTACGTACGATAACGCTTGGTATGAGCGGTGACCGAAGAGTTGCACTACACTTTACGTCCGGTACCGTCTGTCACCGCGAGTCTCCCGTACGGCGCCGTCCGTCATCATACGTTATCGTACGTGAGGCGCCGTACGGTTGACGCACGGTGACGGACGGCGCCGAACGTCAACAAAAGTATAGCGCAACCCTTCGACTTTTTAAATGCTTATGCTACTGTTTCGCCCTTTCCAGTAATATTGGTTCTGATAATTGCTTAAATTCCTGATGGCCCTCTGAGTTTTAGTATAGAAATTTCTAAACTATAACGAAAATAATTCTACGTATTATTCGTTATAATTGTGCCGAATGTGTCAAAATTGTATTTCGCAATGCGTGACGTTGTCAGCTTTACATTGTCAAATTTAAAACTTTGTCATATTTGAAATGAAATTTTTACCTTAAAATTCGACAAATTTTATAAATTTTACCTAAATCTGGTTGCAAACATGGATAAATCGGAAACATTTGCCTGTTTCTGTGGTGAAGGCGAACAGGTTTAACGGATATATTTTTGCGACTACGTTTAATACCCAAAGCATAGAGGCTCGTGATTTAAACTTTAGGAATAATTTCTCAAATTCTCGTTCAAAAGCTACATTTCAAAATATGTTTCGCACGGCAGGCGGCGGTTAAATTCATCTCGCCCCGGTAGATCCGGCCGGTACTGATTTAATGCGTACATTAATCGGGCGGAAAAACCCTTACTATTAGCTATGTATTTAAGAGATTTAATTTTAGATATTTTTACTTGACACAGCTATACATCTGTGTCAGTTATAACCTAGTGATTTTAACCTACAGCAAGCAACGAAAGAAAACACAAGCTTATGTCTTTGGTGTGCTGATTAAGAAGCCTTTTAGGCGTATGCTGTCACGCTGTCAAAGAATTAGTTTCGCTTTTTTGGCTAAACACTCAACATTTTTAAGTTTGCCAGGCATGTAACCAGCCCAACATATTAACAGGGGCCAGCGACTGTTGTCCGGATGAAGCCAAAGCCAGGGGTGTTAGCATCCTCTGGCAGAATTTGGACCTCTATAGAAAATGTGCAACCTTGCTTTAAAGTCATCGAAAACCCTTGTATGCCGCTTCTGTAGTATGTTTAGTCCCCTAACATGGTGTGCTGGCTACGGATCTGCAGGAGCCAAAATATTGCATGGAAGCATAAGGATCCTGTGGTATACTTTTAAACACCGCCGCCCGCCCCTATGGCGTTGCTAACTAAAATTAAGTAAAATCTTATTCGGGGGTCGCCGCGGTGTACGGCTTCGAACGTCGCCGTCCTGCGGCACGCGACGAGTATAGCGCAACCCTAAGCATTTCAAAGTATCAGTATAAGATTTCAAGGATATATATACTCAGTTTCTACAATGTGAAAATACAATTCAGCTGACAATATTTTGGGCAAAAAAATTATGGTGAGGTCACACTGCAAGCATACACCGTAAATTTCAGTGAGTTGATTTTAACTCAGAATGAGTTGAATCAATCAGTCTGAGTTAGGACTATCAGAGCTCACAATTTTGAGTTTATTCAATTTATTCTGAGTTAATTAATAAACTCACCCAGAGTTAACTTAACTGAGAGAGAGAATCAACTCAACTCAGAGTGAGTTAATGTTTACTGATATTAATTCAGAAATAACCAACTCGCTAGGTTAGTTGATTAACCCCACTCATTGGAATTTACAGTGTATATGCTAACGTGGTTATCTTGCTACGCTTTTAGGCAGAACGTTTCAATTCTCCTAGCATTCTATTGTACACAACTAAAACTTTACTGCTATGAAGACACCAACCTGAGT
This sequence comes from Enoplolaimus lenunculus, assembly GCA_030248215.1. Lineage (NCBI taxonomy): Eukaryota > Metazoa > Nematoda > Enoplea > Enoplida > Thoracostomopsidae > Enoplolaimus > Enoplolaimus lenunculus. Next base: position 179,696 of record JASANG010000193.1, on the reverse strand, counting down.
AGATCAAGATTAATTATTGTGTGGATAGAATGCAATTTTTTAGCGTTCTTTAAAGCGCTATTTTACCATATGGGGCTTTAGTTTTCAAAGTGAAGTGTATTATACGCCATCAGGCTGGCAAATAGGACATCTGATAAGTTTCGAAAATGTCATGATTTATTATGACACTAAGAATCTCTCTGAACCCAGGTAAAAATTTGTTGAGTATAACATTTTTAAACTTGCAGTCCGTAGTAATTTTAGGTTGCGTCCCGGGTCCGCAATTAGCGATTTGATTATTTATATACACTTTTAAGAATATAAACGGAGCAACTTTTTTACTCATAATTAAAATCAGACAATTATTTCTTGTATATAACATACTGTAGTGACTCGAGTTCGAGGGGGGACACTGATATTTATTTGGCCTCTCCAGATGGATCCCCCTGTTATTCGGTTACGGACTGTTATTTGTGTTTAACCAACTCTCTGGCACCCTTCGTTACTGATATATATTCGGTATTGTAACTATCCGTTGAATTAAACGTTTATTTGTCTTTTGTCAATAGCTTGAGCGATAATGCAAGGTAATATACTGAATGTACTTTCAAAACTTAAGTACGCTTTAAAGTTTCGAACTCAAGTTTATTCTGGTCCCCTAGTCATTTATGCGCTACAATTAGGGATAATTGACATTTATATACCCCATTTGGGGTCCGCCCACCCCTATGGTGGCCCCCATCATAACCGGTTAAAACAAAAACCGCCAAAGTTTTAAAATGCGTCTGGCTTCACGTTAGCATTTCTGCTTCGTGGACCCCCACCCTGGAGTTTACCGGAAGTTCCGACCCCCCGTCTGCTCCAGCATTGCCGGTTGGGCTTTTATTGGCGTTCTCGTAGTTTGTTTTCCTTCAATTTTACAACGCAACCGTGTTTTCTTAACAGTTGATTTCATTGGCTAAAAAGCTGACGATGCTTTTACCGTAGCGTAAAAACCACGATTTCATTTCAAAAGGGTACAACTTCATTTAAGAAAAAACTTTGATTTGCGAACGAAAATAGTGAAAATTTTGTTTAAAATGTAACTTTCAGTACATTTTTGAAGCCTGTACAGATGCGTTTATTTTTCGTCTGAGCAGAAATTTCGGGACCAAATGCGTCCGGCCTGGTTTGAACCTGTTTATTGCCAGGTTGGTTTCATATAGTGCAGGTTTTGTTCGACAAAAAGCTTCGTTGAATTATATATTTTGTGTAGGGTCAGGGTCGATTAACGGATCATATTTCGAAACCTGTTTATCAACCAGTTTTTGAGGGTTTTTTAACTTTGCATGCACTTTGGAACGGAACCGAAAAATGTTTGTGTTTGAAAAATTCGCCCATTTGTGGATCGCGCCGGACCGTTTATTCCTCGGGACTGCAATAGAGTAAGCTTAAACTTTAGGCTAACTTTTGTTTAGAATAAGGCATAGATATAGGGATGTTCTTACGCTTAGGTTTAGGCATAGGCTTAGACGTAGGCTTAGGCTTAGGCTTAGGTATAGGCTTATACACCTTGAGCTTACTCTATTGTAGTCCCACAAAAAAGGGCCAATGTAAAGAACACGGACGGAACAGTGTTACGCGCATATTCCTAAGCCTAAGCCTAAGCGTAAGAATGAGATTATTCCTAAGCCTAAGCCTAAGCATAAGCCTAAGCCAAGCGAAATAATTAGTCCAAAGCTTAAGCTTACTCTATTCTAGTCCCATAAAAACTTTCCGCCTCTGATCTTTACATGAGCCAAAAAATGAAAAATTATGCAGAGTATTTGTTTGTTTTTCTTGTTTCCCTTCAAATTTCAAGACGGGATATATGTCCTGTTGCCACTTGTACTCGTGTACCATGCGAGTAAATTGGGTTTCAGTTTCGGCGCAAACTCGTTTTCCTAAAATTCTAATCAAAATTTTTCAATTTAAAAGTTTTAATTTCTCAAATTGAAAACAAAATTACCGTCGCATGTTGTTGGCTCAAGGACCACGATAAGCGATGACTACGGTAATGCCGAAATCATTTTCACTCAAAATAAAACACTTTTTTCATAAATAAAAATAAAAGTTTTTTATTTTGAGAAAAAATGATTTCGGTTCACCAATAAATGTTTTTTAAATATATTTCTTAAACTTGAAGATTTTTTTGTTGATCCTCATATAAATAAGGGGGTTGGTCAAAAACGCAACGCGTGCCGGGTACATTTTGTACCATGCGGAACCACAAGATTTGCACACTTTTGTATCATACATTCTAGAAAATAGTACGTTTTTGCAAAAATTTAGACAATGAAATTTTATTTTTTCCTAAAATATATAGTTTTCGCAATTCGAATCCGTATATTTTCAATTGATACTCGCATAAAATAAACCAAAATTTTTAGTCTTTTTTCGTTTTGATGCCATCCAAACTTTAAGAGACTCGTGGGAACCGTATTTTTCTTCAAAAACTCTTAATATTTTCAAAAATGATAACTAAGAAAAAAGCTTATGACAAAATAATCTTTTATTTTCTAAAAATAATTTTCTCAATTCTCAATTTGTCTTTATTCAATTTGAGTTGAAGATAACCTTACTATTTGTGCCCTTTTTGGCCAATGTAAAGAACAGGGGCGGAACGGTATTATCAGCATATTCCTAATCCTAAGCCTAAACCTGCGCCTAAACCTAAGCGCAAGAATGAGCGTTTTCCTAAGCCTAAACCAAGCAAAAAAATCAGTCTGAAGTTTAAGATTACTCTTTTCTAGTCGCACAGAAAAACGTTCAGCCCCTGATCTTTACATGGGCCCCTTTTTTATCGGCTTTGTTTCCATTAGTGCGAACTGTATATAATATTTTTGTGAAAAAATTTTTTGAAATAAATATTGCAAAAAAGTTCAAATTCGACTTTATTTGACTAACTTGTTACTCAAGTTTCACTCGAATTGAACTCAACCAAGCCACCGCCGTTTTCAAACCAATTTTTCGGGTTTAAACTCGAGAACCGTAGTTAAAATTTTCTATTTTTTTCACCCAAAAAATACTCTTATTTTAAGTAAAAATCAACGTAAAATAGTTTGCTTAAACTTTCACGCCGTGGCGGTGACCAGTCGTCTGCATGACAGAGCTGAATACACAAGCTCTCTCTCTCTCGCACGCATATTAGTCCGCATTTATTCGCACGTAAAGCACCGTTTGATAATAAATAATTAATGTTCGCCTAAATTCGACGGTCATCAAACAGGTAATACGGGTATATGCGAGTTGTGGTTTCAGTCAAAAATATGCTGATGTTTTTTTGCTAAGGGGTAATTTTAGACATGACAGTGGTCGCTGTTGCGTTATTATTCCAAATTCATAACAACGACTTGCTAAATATATTTTAAAAATCAATATTTTGGTCGTTTATTTCCTGTTCCGGTTCGTAAAACCAAACCGAAATTCCTTGGTACACAACTGTTGTTTGTTGGTTGTTTTTTTGCCTAAAGTTTTCAGCGTACATGTTTGCCAACCGTTTACCTGGCTAAATATGTATGTATGTTTTTAGGTTTATAGTTTGGCTTTTTGATCTGCCCGCCGGGTAACCGTAGTTGCTGTCGAACTAATATAATATTTTTGTTCTGTTTTTATTGTAGAACTTGCAATATTTCTATTTGAGGCAGAATTAATGGTGTAAATATAATAATGAAACAGGGTTGATCCAGGAAAATGTACGAGAATGCCTCACTCCTTCACAAATTATTATATGGAAATATGCCGGTGCAACCGGAGAGGAAAAAACCGGAGCCGGAGCCGGAGGTCAACGAAACTTGCCGGAACCGGAGGTGAGACGAAATTAGGTAGTAAAAATGATGGTTAATTAGTTAATTTTAGCCAATATCTGCAATATGTTATTAATAAGTTGTTTGGTTTTACGCTAATTTTCTGCGAAATTTCAGAAATTCTTTCCCGGAAATTGCGACAAAAGTAAAACGAAACGCGCTAAACGGAGAAATTTTGCAAAATTATGCAAAATTCTACTATCGAAATTGCCGCAACCTCAGGCAAAAATTCTACCGGAGCCGGAGTCGAAGCCGTAGGCGGAGCCGGAGCCGGAGGCAGACCTCCGGTTGTACCATGCAAATTATGGTACCGTTGTAAACTTGAAATATTTTTATGCAAAGTGGAACAAAAATTTTAACGGCGGAAGCGTTTAACCTGAGGATCGAGGGCGTCGGCTGGAAGGCAGCTCAACATTTTAGACGGGCAGAATAATTTTAGGAGGGTCATTCGGTTGAAATAATAGCGAGGCTAAAACTTTTTAGTTGGGGCCAAAACTTTCTAGTGGACCTCATACGCCGCCGGGCACCGTTCTAACGTTGCTAACACAAATTTAGGCAAAAGGTGAGCCTAGTGCAACCTTTAGTTTACCATATGCCTTGAATATTTTCAGTTTCAACATACATTTTATACATATTCCATTCAGAAAATACCAACTTACATATATGGTATATTTACTGTACAATGATAGTACCTGTTATAGACGTACCGGATATTTGCGGTTGTGGTTTCAAATATTACAATACAGCTTTTTACATGTCAAAATACATGACATTCTGCAGCGACTACAATTCCGGGCAAGTCAAGACTCAAGAGTTGACACTGGCATGGAATGCAAAATCCAAGCCGACTTTAGTCGTAAATTAATAAATACTTACGTATTTTTGCACTACTCAAATATATTCTTCCAACAGTGCCCAAATATAGATCCTACATATCCGGTTGACATTTGGCTCCGGTTCCGGTACAAAATTTACCGTCCGGATGCGATGCCGGCGGTCTGTTTAAATTAATATCCGGTCGATTCCTGATATATCAAAAATTGAGTAAATATGTATCAGTTGAAAATATGTTTCTGTCATGTTTTGTGCCTTTATACATTAGATTAATTTCCATCTTATTGCTTAAAGCATAATTGCTGAACGTGATGTTTTGTCAGCAAATTCAGCTTAAATTCTGCTTAATTCCCACTTTATTGTCATATAGTTTCATCTGTAATGTTTATCGTCAAACCACGGCAAATATTTCTGCAACATTTTTAGTAACATTTGAATCAGTCATAGCGTGCGGATCACATTAATCATTACTCAACTTTACACAGTCAAAGCTTTAATATTTTATACAATTATACTTCGGGTTAATTTTAGCAATATTCCTAGCCTCTTAAACTACAGTTTGGTTTTGTACCGCAATTCAAGTCTGATAACCTTTCTCCAACATACTACTGCGTAATATTTTCGACTTACAACAAGTGCAACTAATTGCATCTGCAATAAATTGCACGTTTGCAAACGGCCAAACCGAAACCTAATTTTGGTAACAAAAAAATTGCAATAAATGTCACTACCAAGAATGCAAACAGTATGTGGGCTTCCGTATGATACAAAATGTACCACCGGGAGTTGCGTTTTTGTCCGACGCCCCTTATTTACAGGAGGTTACAACCTGTGTGAACCATGGCACTGTATGTATCCGGTATGAAAAATACTCCTAGTTTAATTTAGGGCCATTGCATGTGACAACAACCCGCCCTCTAAACAAAGGTGGGTCGACCAAAAACGCAACGCCCGGTGGTACATTTTGTACCATGCGGCACCCCAAGAGTTGCGTACTCTTGTATCATGCACTCTTGTTACTACGAAGCCGTATTCATTAGTGCATCGGTTTGCAGAGTAGCTATTAATGTCTGAGACACGGAAAACGTGTACTTTATTAATTATTACATATTACATTTAATTGCAAACATATACCGCAATTCCAATGCCATTACTTCGAAGCAGTAAGCATCGCGCGCGACGGAACAAAAGTCATCCAGCTCCGGCAGTCCTTGGCGCCGCGTTTGGCCGAAGTCTTCCCGGATGTCCGCCAGGCGGCCGTCGCGGCGCCCCGGCGTCAATTTCGGAACCGGCTCAATTTTCTGCGATTGGTGCGTTGCTTGCGAATCATGCGATGTCACAAGCGGTGCCGTTGTTGCAGAAAATCGAGTCGTCTTCTGAAGAAACAACCTCAGGTGAGTTCACGCAATTTTTAGTAGCCGTATTTTCAAATGTGTATAGCACCTATCACCGATCAGTAATAAGTTCTGAAGTAAGTAAAGGTTGAACTCAATGCTAGAAGTGTGTTAAATTTTTCACATCAAACGTAATTGGTTCAAAAGTTACTTGATTTATTTATTAACTGATGGTGTGTCTTACGATACAGATGAATCTACGACAATTCGTCACCCGACAACGTGTCGCCCAGTAGTAACCTGAAGCCGTTGAATCAATCTAAGCATACTCCTAAGCGTAACCTTACGCCGAAGTCTACACTGCAAATTCTAATGAGTTGTTTAATCAATTCAGCTAGCGAGGTGGTTATTTCTGAATTAATATCAGTAAACATTAACTCACTCTTAAGTTGAGTTGCTTCTCACTTTGAGTTGAGTTGACGCTGTGTAAGTTGTTTTATTAACTCAGAATGTATTGAATTAACACAAAATCCTGAGTTCCGATAGTCCTCCTTACACAGACTGAGTGATTCAACTCATTCTGAGTTAAAATCAACTCACTGAGATTTACAGTGTAAGCGTAAGCATATGATATGGGCGACGAATTGTCGAGTCGATGAAATTTCGGATTACATGCTGTCGGTTGACGAGTTGTCGGGTGACCAATTGTCGTGATACTGCTACAGGAGCATAAATCAATATAGATTTAAGATGTCGTATTCTTAAATGAGCGGAAAAGACGTATATATTTCCGAATCTCAAAAGTTTTAAGAATAGAAGTGATAGCAGCCAATCATCTGATCGCTGCCTGCTACTGTTCCGTTAAATGAATTTTCAAAAAATAATTGAATTTATTTTATACTTTGCCATTAATGGTTTTGAAAATTAATCCCCAGGGAAGGTTCGGGCACACATTCTCAGTGTATATAATTTCGCATAATGTGATGTTCAAATTTCTGTCATTTAGATTTCTAGCAAAATTTCCTTTTGTTGGCCTGAATTTAACGTCAGCCGAAAAAATGCGTGTACTCTCTAAAAGCTTAAACTAATTCGATTTATGCTGAAGAAAATTTTGCAGTATTAAACCAAGTGTGGATAATCGTTATTTAACAAGAGTGTGCAACAGGGCACAGTCTGTGTAGAAAAGAATGTACCCGGAACACGTTGCGTTTTTGCCCATCCCCCTTTTATTTAGAGGGGGGTACAACCGGTACAAACCATGACAATTTATGTATGCGGCGTCAAACATGAACCTCTTATAGTTTAATTTAGGGGCAGTGATGTGATAGCGACCCCCCTGTAAACAAGGGAGAGTCGGCCAAAAACGCAACATTCGGTGGTACTTTGTGTATCAAGCCGGCCCCCAAAAGTTGCATACTCTTGTCATTATTCACTCTTGATTAAACTTAATTTCTCGATAAATTATAATTGCTGATAGGTTACGCTTAAACCCACTAGGAATATGGCTGATTTTTGGTTTAATCTAAACTAAATTATTTCAAAAACCTACAACTGTTTCTGAGCACAACTTATATATTTTAAACCAAAAATAAAAGTTTAGCTTAATCTCGGCTTGAATTTAAAAATGTTTAAGTTCAACTATACACATTTTTAAATTCAAGCCGAGATTAAGCACAACTTATATATTTTAAACCAAAAATAAAAGTTTAGCTTAATCTCGGCTTGAATTTAAAAATGTGTATAGTTGAACTTAAACTTAAAATTCTAGTTTAGATTGCGTGGCGCTATACTTGACGTGCGGAGTCGTCCGTCATCATAGGGTATCGCATGTGAGCAATTCATGTACGATACCGCACGGTGGCGTACGGTGACGGACGGCGCTGGATGTCATCAAAAGTATAGCGCCACCATAAGGTCGTCCAGTCATTTAAGGCCTACTTACGCTCGTATTCAAGTTAGGTTAAGCTATAATACAAATTTAAGCTTTGTATAAAAGAGATGTTAAGCGAAAACTGGTTGATTTTTCATAAAATTTAATTTTCCGCTACAACCGAGTACTGAATAAGGAACAACGTGACGGTTGATCTGGTCCAGTACGAAATAAGGTCAATGTTAATTTTAGAAGTTTGTCCACTGGGATACTGGACACTGCGGGACTTAGAGTCTGAGAAGCTTATTCGTAGGCTTAAGTTCATGGTTAAGATCACTAAGCAGTTTCCAATAAATAACATGGGGTCGTCTTGAGATATTCTGTATGTATGTATGTATGTATGTATAAATATCTATATATACATATATAGATAATATGTATATGTATATATGTACAAAAGTGTAGATATCTATATATAACATATAAACAAATAAATAAATAAATGAATAAATAAATATATATATATTATATATATGTGCACCGTATTTCAAACCCCATTTTCGCCAGCCCAAGATACATAAAAACCATACGTAGTATACTGAATAAGAATAAAGTTAAAACTAAAAGTTTTCTGTCAGCTTTTAAGTTTTAAAATCTGAAAATGGTTCAAAATCAACAAATTGAGAACAGAGAGAGTTTTGTGATGTAATAAAATTTAGTTTCATTATAGCAATGGGCCTATGGTGCATTGCAGGCGGTCGTGGCGTTTACTCACAGTTCGGCATAGAAACGTGCCGACAGGGGCAGACTGCGCCCAATCGGGACACTGTTGGTTGAAATTATTTTCAGTCAGATAAGACAATTTTGTTGTTACATAATCTTTTAAAAAATATCTGCCAATTCTAGTTTAACAGCGAATATTTGGGTCGAGTTCCGTTGCGGACACCCAGAAATGCAAATTTCAGGGTGGTAAACCACTGGTGTGCCAAGTTTGATTGTAGACAGAAAAAACCCTGTATTTGACTAGCGAATTTAACGGAAATGTAATTTAGACGATTGAATAGTTTACGTTTTTACGTTTCTAATTTAGAATCTAAGAGTCGCTGCCTTGCGGGTCGAAAAGTCGTATAAGACAGATGTTTGATAAGTTCGTTTGTTTTTCGCTGCGAGCACAATTTTAAGGTCTGTAGTGTTTGAGAACACTAAAAATAGTGATTGTCTGTAGAATGAGCTGATCTCAATTTTGACGCAAAAAGACTTTTTAATTCAATGCAAAATGTTTCAAATTTTACGCATAACTTTACAAAAACGCAATGTGACTCGTGCCGTTTTTCAGTTTGTGCTAAAAAGTTTCAAATTCGACATAAAATGTTTTAAATTTTTAAGACAAAATGACACAAAATTTTTGCAAATTTTATGCAAAATGTTTTAAGTTGTACACAAAATTTTTCAAATTTTACAAAAAATGTTTCAACCTTGACACAAAATTTTTCAAACTCAATAATTGAAATTTGACGCAAAACGTTTCATATTTTATGTAAAATGTTTCAAATTTTATGCAAAATGGTTCAAATTTGACACAGAATGTTTCAAATTTGTTGCAAAATGTTTCAAGTTTCATGCAAGATCTTTCAATTTTGACACAAAATGTTTCAGATTTTATGCAAAATGTTTCAAATTTGGCACAAAATGTTTAAAGTTAACACAAAATGTTTAAAATTTAACACAAAACGTTTCAAAATTCACACAAAATGTTTCACGCTTTAAACAAAATGTAAAATGTCACAAATTGAACAAACAGTTATGCAATCTCGGCACACAATGGTCAACGGCCAATGTAAAGAACATGAGCGTAACAGTATTATAAGCATATTCCTAAGCCTAAACCTAAGCATAAGTCTAAGCGTAAGAATTAGCATTTTCCTAAGCCTAAGCCAAACAAAAAATAGTCTAAAACTTAAGCTTACTCTTTTCAAGTCCCACAGAAAAACTCTCCGTCCCTGATTTTTACATGGGTCAAACGTACTTATATATTGCAAAAATTGTTACAATAATGTCTTAATTTTAACTTTACGATAAGTCTTCCTAAACATTTTGGCTTCGATTTATTAGCTAAGTAATTATTGAATTTAAAAATTAAAAAATGATTTTATAAACCGAGATACGTATGAAACGGTCAAAAACGTTTCGAAGTCGTAGTACATCAGTGATTAGCGGCGCATTTAAACAACATCATGGCCTTTATGTTCCGCCTCCGCCGTATTCGGCCGGTTATGATAAATCTGGTGGTTCGAGTACAAGCAATCTGCATTCAGCACAACATTTTAGTCAGAGTCCAGCGTCCGCAGGAACCCAACAGCCACAACAGCAACAATACAAGTTTTCTGTCAAAGGACCTAAGTCGCCGGTTGGAGGTAAGGAATCAGTTCTGAGACATTTTTCTGGAAACGTTTTACAACGCGAGACAGCCAAAGCGGAACGTCGGATTACAATTATTTGGTCACGGCAAAAACTAATTTGTTTCAGGTCGAATAGGGCAACTAGGACACTGTTAGGCGACAAGTTGTCGGGCGACAAATCGTTGTGGATTTGTTTCATGCATACTATTGTCTAATAGTAATCGCCGAATCTAGAAATGGTCTTTTCATGTGTATTTCACACAACACCTATCACCAGTTATCGATAGCTTTTCTAAAAACAACACAGTAAATTTAAATGAGTTGATTAATCAATTCAGACACCGACTTGGTTGACTTAGCATCAGTAAACATAACACTTCACTCTGAATTGAGTTGGTTGAGTTGAATTGACTCTGTGTAAGTTGATTAATTAACACAGAACGGATTGAATCAACTCAAAATTGTGAGTGGTGATAGTCCTAACTCAGACTGACTGTTTCAACTCATTCTGAGTTAAAAGCAACTCACTGAAATTTATAGGGAGCGAACTCTGCTTTAGTAGTAAATACGACAAATCAAATGTCAAAAATGTGCTAAATTTTAAGGTTTACTCGTATAGCTATATTACGGTAATACAGCTAGGCTTATTTCTGTTTTCGAAAGGTGATCAAATGTCTCACATTTGTCAAATATATGCTGTTAACCGCTAGCTATGTACTTTATGCTTGATATAAATCAAAATATTAATTAAAATTCCACAACTTATAGCTTTTTAATTTGACCAAATATGCAAGTTTGATCGCACAATATTCGTTTAGGGTTGTTTTCAACTGAAATATTGGCGTTCAAATTAAATTCTTTACGTTTTTAGATATTAGTTTTAGACGTATTTGTAGTATAAAGTACGGAATATACACTGCAAAAAGCGGTGAGACAAATTGACTCACTCCGGAATGGGCTTTTCGGGTCTACACAAACTGAGTCAATTTCGACTCCGCAAGCGTCAAATTCGACTCGCTGAGCGGATCGGGTGAGTCGAATTTAACTCTAACGGAGTTGAATTTGACTCAGTTTGTGTATTTTGGAAAAGCCTATTTCGGAGAGAATCAATTTGACTCACCATTTTTACAGAGTACAAAATTTAGAGGCTGCCAGCCTCCTGACCAGGATATTCAGGATTCTTGAAATTTCATATTGGACCAAATAACTTTTTTTTCAACGTAACTGAATTTCTCTCAGGGCCTGCGTTAGGATAATAGGCCCTGCACCAAACAGGTCCGACGGGAGTCCAATAAAATGTTTCACAACTGTATAACTTCGTGGTCCGCGAAATAAATTTTTAGGTTGCCAACATTTGCACCTTTCAATGGTCGCCCGCACCAATTGGAGTTATGGGGAGGCACTTCCGCCGCCACTGCTGGGCTCTATCAAACACTTCATTATATTTTAGCATTTTGTTTTTCCTGCACTGCAAAAAACGGTGAGTCAAATTGACTCTCTCCGAAATAGGCTCTACGGGACTACATGAGTCAAATTCGACTCCGCCAGTCAAATTCGACTCACTGAGTCACTCGTTTCACTCTGGCGGAATCAACTTTGACTCAGTTTGTGTAGTATCGTAGAGCCTATTTCGGTTAGAGTCATTTGACTCACCATTTTATTGTAGTGTTGATCTTCTATCATGGTTTCGGTGGCTAAGTTAGCTTTGTAATTGAAAGTTAAGTTTAATAATTTGACCTTGATTTGAACCAAGAGAACAAAACTATGCACGAATCGTCTAACGAAGCACGTAATTTATCAAAATCGACTAAAACTAAAGCCTATTTCACCCATACACTGATAATTAATTCAGAAAACGCTCAACAACATGCATTCCGATTGGTCAATTAAAATGTAGGTTCAACAAATTCAACAGACTTGCAACTGCGTTCACAAGTGACAATTGAATTTAGCAGCGTAAAATGCAGTGAATAATTTGCATCTGCAAGAACGGCAGCGCAGTTTGTGTCCGAACTTCCACTTGCATATTGCCCGTGTAAGATTTTGTTTCAAAAATTTGCAGGCGTGTATAGGACTTAACGCTATATCAACGTTTTCTAGAAAAGAAACGGTACATCCAGAGGATCAAACAGCGGAACTTTGACACAGTTATTTAAAATTGACCTCTCTAGAAAAATTTTAGCCTCGCTTGTAAGTCATGTGGAGCCAAAACAGAGCTTGTTTGAGGCAATGTGACCATTACATCGTCATATTTAGCGTATATAACGCACACTGCAACACGGGGTCACTCTTCGCTTTTAGTTCCGGCAAAAAATGACCTCCGGCTCATGTAGAATTTTGTCGGCGGAAGTGAAGATTTCGCTATCGTTATAAAAATTGTGTCGTTTAGGAAATCGCAGTGTGTAATTTAGAAGCCGTTTTTAAGCTACAATGTATCGAATATTCTTAAAACCAAGTACGATAACCAGTTGCTGAAAACATTTTACAGATACTTTATAATCATTAGTGAATTCAACATAAAATACCGACTATCTCACTTTTGGTTCCGGTTCCGGTTCTGGTTCTGGCAAAAATTTGTCGACCTTCCGTTGGATGTGGCTGCGCTATTTTGAATAATGGTTGCACTCTCAATGATTTTGTTTATTATATAAAAATATATGCTTCAACATATAAAGTTTATGCACCCGCCTTAATATATATGTGCTTCTGGTTACAGCTTACAGGCGTACGGGTTTTTGGTAGGATTTAGGTTCATTACAAACTTATATAGGCGGACCTATTTGGCATTAAGCCTTTTAATTTTAATGAGGATCTTTGGCAAAGCGGTATTTTTGTAAAATGTGCCGCTGGAGTGAAAATTAAGTCTTTGAATTCAGCCTGAAACATCCGTGGTCTGTGGTCCATTGATGTCTATCTATACATATTTATATATACTGTAGTGACCCGAATAAAAGTGGGGACTGAGATTTATTTGGTCTCTCCAGAGGGTACCTTCCTGTTATTCGGTTACGGACTGTTATTTAAGTTTAACCAACTCTCCGGCACTCTTCGTTACTGATATATATTCGGTATTGTAACTATCCGTTGCATTAAACGTTTATTAGTGTTGTATCAAAAACTTGAGCGATAATACAAGCTTATACTTAGGAATGTACTATGAAACCTAAAGTATGCTTTAAAGTTTCGAACTCAACTGTATTTGGGCATGGAGTCATTTGTGCACTAAAATTAATGACAATTGACTTTTATGGACCATAATCAGGGTTCAAGGACTCTATCCGCTTACGGACTCATATTGCCGATACGGACTCCTATTGATTGGGACTCAAAATGGGGACACCCCTTTTATTACCCCTTCTTATTCGGGTCACTAACGTATATAAAAATTCTAAAATCGGTATTTAGGCAATAGATTTAATGCAGTGTTTAGCGTATACAAGTTTTGAGGATTGTGGCAAAAATCACTGTCGATGGTGGAGCTATGCTTGTCGTACGGAGTCGTCCAGCGTCGCAATTCCAAAAAATTGGGTCAATTTACTATGCGATGTTCCGTGGCGTTCGGAGTACGTTGCTGTACACCGCAAATAATGGTGGGTCAAATTGATTTTCTCCGAAATAGGCTCTACGAGACTACACAAACTGAGTCAAATTCGACTCGGCCAGAGTCGAACGCGCGTGGAAGTCAGTAACATTTGACTCTGGTGGAGTCGAATTTTATTCATTTTGTGTAGTCCTGTAGAGCCTATTTTGAGAATAGTCACTTTGACTCACCGTTTTTTGCAGTGTAACTTTCTGGACGGCGTCGAACGGCAATAAAATAGTAAAAGCGCCGCCCGTAGGATTTGACTTCGGTGAAGTATTTTTGTTATTTTTCAATCTCAAATAATTTTCGCTATGCTCTATTAAATGCGTAGTTGCTCTTCTATAAACAAAACGCAGGTTTTTGACGATAAGACACAAGCCGAACCGCTACACCAGTAATTATTATCAGTAATTAATGTTAAGGAATATTGCAAAAAATAATTTTCGTTCCGTTGTAAAATTCAAACTTTGTGACGCTGTTTACACGGTGAGTTCCAGTTGAAATTTTAATTAATCAAACCTCTGACTTGTATTCTAGAGTTGAAAATAGTTTAGTACTGGCCACACTGCAAATTTCAGTGAGTTCATTTTAAGTCAGAATGAGTTGAATCACTCAGTGTGAGTTAGGACTTTCATAACTCAGAAATTTGAATTAATTCAATTTATTCTGAGTTAATTAATCAACTCACCTAGAGTCAACTTAACTGAGAGGGAGAATCAACTCAACTCAGAGTGAGGTAATGTTTAATGATATTAATTCAGATATAACCAACGCGCTAGCTGAATTGATTAATCAACTCATTGGAATTTACAGTGGCACTCGCTAGTGGTCAAAAGTAGCTCGAAGGTTACTCAAGTGATATACCAACCCCCCACGATACTTTTAGTTTTAAGCCATATGAGTTCGATTCTTACCCCTTCTAAAATGATTTAGACTCCCGAACAACCATGCCCAACCAGCTATGGATCTGCGGTCCATTTCAGGTTTAAGCACATCGTTGTTCTAAATTGAAATGTTTCCGACTTTCTTTGCGAAGTCAATCCGTGTAAAATCAATAGAATTTTGCTGGCTTGACTGGCTCGCAAAATTGTACTGATTTTACCCGGAATTTCTTTGCGAATAGAATTTTTGTCAGAAACACTTCAATTTAAAATATACGCTATGCTTAATCTGAATGGTGCCGCAGGGGCAACATTTTTTTCCATCGCATGGCGATCGATTCGGCCGAGGTCCCTCAAGGAGCCTGGTCGGTCCAGCCGCGGCACTGCAGGCAAACATTACGTTTCTGTATTGAACGTATATACAGTTTTGTTTAACCATTGAATCGAATGAAAAGTCAAACGACCCATGTATAGAACAGGGCCAGAAAAGTAGTATAAGCATATTCCTAAGCCTAAGTCTAAGCCTGAGCCTAAGCGTACAGATGAGCATATTCCTAAGCCTAAGCGTACAGATGAGCATATTCCTAAGCCTAAGCCTAAGCCTAAGCGTAGAGATGAGCCTATTCCTAAGCCTAAGCCTAAGCCTAAGAAAAAGCATACAGATGAGCCTCTCCTAAGCCTAAGCCTAAGCAAAAAAATTAGTCTAAAGCTTAAACTGACTCTATTATAGCTCCTCCGGAAAACACTCCGGCCCTGTTCTATACATGGGTCAGTCGAACGATACTTTTGCGTTCAATTGTAATTCAAAATTTTTAAATGTGCGTCCGGGTTTGGCATGGATCATGAGATCTCGAGTCGTAAATTTATCTTTGCCTAAATTCATCCTGTATTCCTGCCACAAAGCCATAACGTACAACTAAACTGGAATTGTTAGTATAATTGTCTTACAATTATGCTTCTAAACTTTCGACGAGTATAGCGTAATGTTCGGAAGCGATTTTAAAACCATTTAGACCCGAACTGGTCCAAAAATATTAGGTGTTTACCAGGTTTGGGCCTGACAATGAACAGCTTACTCTTAACTCAGAGAATACCCAGTGAATAGGTAACGGGCCCGTAGCCAAGGCGTGAGTAGGTAAGGGCGGGGGCTGAGCCGTACTGGAAAAATTTCGGTTCCACGTGGAAAATTTTTAATCTTGTGCTTGTAAGTCAACGAAATCCCTTATATGCACCTCCTGAAAAATTTATTAGCCCCCTGTAGCAAGGTGAGATGCTGCAGGCCTACTAGGTAGTATAAGTTTAGCTAAATGTTAACAAAGGCAGTCGTCTGGTTCTGGTTAAGCTTCTTTAAACCAGTAACAACCAGTTTGTACACGAACCTGTATTCTCAAATGTGTGTAGCATCTATTGTTTGACGATATCAGTAGGATTTTAAACATTTAACAGTGAAAATAACAAGAAGAATTAAAATTTAGCGAAATTTTCGAACTGAATTAGCAAAAAGTTTTTTTGCTAAATTTGAAATGTTTTAAATTAATGCCATCCGTAGTTCAGCAATCATGTGTTTGCTTCCTGATTAAAGGTCAGTTAAGTTGCCAATATACAGGTTTTGTATATCTGGCAAGGACTATTTTACACCGAAAAAACCTCCGTCCCTAACAATTAGGGAAGAGGTAGTTTACTAAATTTACTAGACTAATCTCTAGGGGCTTAATTTCTAAATTAGGCCTAGGATTATTTCTAAACCAGTGCTGTAATCTTAGTACGTTTCTAAGTTTAAATAGGATCACGGCGAATTTTGTTTAACTGGGGTTCGAAATGTTAGTTCTTAAACGTTTCCAGTCGCCATTCGGTTCAAATTGTTTTGTTATGTATTGCAAGCGAGGTGTAAGCGGATAGTAAACAATAACGCAAACGGAAAACGGATATTGAAGTATAAAAGTGTTAAATATGTTGTATTTTTCTGCCAACACAATCGATACGTGTAAATATACACCGGGTTTTCTAAATTAAAAAATGACCGATGCACCTGCATTTTTATGCTTTTGAATAAATTTCGTTACATTTATTTCATTTTAAGCAATTGCAGTATATCTGTAATGAAAAATTGCGAGATATATACGTTATTTAGAACGAATCTTGAACGTGAAACTAACCGAATTTCCGATATTTATATCGGAAACGGAAACTAACATCGATTTTTATCGCAAACGGAAACCGATATCCGGTTACACAGTCAAGGTAGAATCGAGCGGTAAATTATTGATTTAACTTTAGTAGGCTGTATACCTTGATTCAACATTTTAATCTATATTATTAAAACCGATACACCCCACATATACGTACTTTTGGCAGCGTTCCAGCTGTTGTAATAATTGCTTTATATATAAACAAGACACAGCATATATACGCAATTTAGAACACATTTTTAGCAGTTTAATGAGGAATATTTTAGGTTTCTAAATTTGTGACCACGTTGACTAGTTAAATAATAAATGATAAGTAAAAAATAACAAGATAAAGCGTAAACCGTCTGGTTTTAGCCTTCAGTTACCATTGTGTTGTGAGGTAAGTTTCCTTAAACGTATTTTACATAATGGTAAGTTTGCCAATTACAGCGTACATTAACGTTGGGCAAGTTAACTTTTTGGACAAAAACAAAGAAATGCGAATTATGTATCAGTGACATAACAATAAAGTCATAGATTTGGTTTAAACTAAAATGGTTGCGTTATAGTCTACAATTCCAGCGGAAACAAGACTAGTATGCCTGAACTGTTAGTATGTAATTCATTAAATAATGGGATTGACTTATAAATATTTATACTCTCTAAAAGCTTAAACTTAAATTATAGCTTAACTAAACTTGAATATTAGTTTAAGTAAAACATAAATTGCTGGGCGGACTATCTAATTTACGATTTACATAAACTAACATGTTTTTAAGATTAAAACGAGTTTAAGTAAACTTATCTTTAGTTTAAGCAACAAGTGCAGCCCAGGAATTATGTGTATCTAAGAATTCATTAAGTTTTGCTTAAGCTGAAAATATGTGAGGTTTTGAATGAGTTTAAGCGTAAGCTGTTTTTGGGCACACGCGATTTGGCCGCATAACGGTAATGATCCACTGTGTCATTTGTAAAATTTCACAAAGTCAAAGAATCTTAAAATTATAACACAATTTATTTTCTATGCATTATAATCCTTTGGATCGTCCGGTAACCGAAACCGGGACCTACAGATGTCATGTGCCTTCTATGCCTGCTGACATAATTTCTATGAACCACAATATTGATAACGACTTTTTTCCCTTTCAATCGTATAAATATTTAACTCAACATTCAAACTAAGTTTTCACACCTTTGCCAGTATCGAGGCTTGATTAGGAAACTTCTTCAGTAAGAGTTAGATGGCATTTAATAGACTAGTTTTTTTCTAAACCATCAGGGAAATATATCTAAGTGGTCGTTGCTAAATGTCACCAGTGTGTCTAAGTCGTCTACACCGACGCTTGAACTAAAGTATGATGTTATGGGGCCCGTAGCTAAGGGGGGGGGGGGGGCAGGGGCTCAGCTTCTGGAAAAAGTTTGCCCCTCAAGACAATTTTTAAGATTGCCTGTAAAAGTCAACAAAAACCCTTGTATGCCCCTCTGGAAAATTTTTTAACTCTGTCTAGCAAGATGAGCTGGCTACGGGCGTGGATGTTATTGGGTTGTAGTTTTTATTGAATAAATGTTTTGGTATTCGTTCGAGTTTGCGCCTTATATGGTTTATGTTGTTGCGTTTGTTTTTACCGCAGGTGTAAGGGTAATTTTATTAAGTAGGGTCTCACGTTAGCCAATCATTTTTCGAGCAAAGGGTGCAATCCTGAGTATGATTGGAGGGATTTCTAGTAATCTTGAGACACCAATAGTGTTGTTTCGAACTACCGGTCACTAGGGCGAATAGGTATTTGCCGACTTAAAGTCACATCCTACAGCGTATATTTTAACCCATCTCATGGAGAAGTGAGTATGAGCAACTCAGCGGAATGTTTATATTTATCTATTATATACGTCAGGATGCAACCGGAGATGAAAAATACCGGAGCCGGAGGTCAACAAAACTTGCCAGAACTGGAGCCTGATGTGAAGCCGGGGGTGTGGCGAACTTAAGTATTTTCTAATTTTAGCAAAGATCTGTAAAGTGTTTTTGTTCTACGCTTATATTTTAACAAATCTTCGTAATTTTTTGCAAGAACTTCCGGCAGAAATTTTACCGGAGCCGGAGCCTGAAATCGAATTTGTACCGTAGCCGGAGTTGGAGGCAGATCTCCAGTTGTACCCTGAATACGTTAAATAATATGTAGCGCACAAATTTTAGCAATTACAACACGTATACGCAGTACTAAATTACCTCAAGTCGTAAAGAGCCCCCATAAGCTTGAGCTTCAAGCACCTATAGCTGAGTGGTGATGGTGAACGTCTTCTACTCTAATCGTTGGGGTTCGAATCCTAACCTGTCGGTCTCAAATGAATTAAAAAATATTCATATAGGAATGAATTAATATTACCACTTCGGCAGGTAAGGGCCAATGTTAGTTTGATGGCAGCAGCAATAATATAAGCATATTCCTACGCCTATGACTAAACCTGTAAAAATATACCCTAAAGCTTAACCCTTTCTCACATGAATATTTTCAATTTCATACAGGAATGAATTAATATTACCACTTCGGCAGGTAAGGGCCAATGTTAGTTTGATGGCAGCAGCAATAATATAAGCATATTCCTACGCCTATGACTAAACCTGTAAAAATATACCCTAAAGCTTAACCCTTTCTCACATGAATATTTTCAATTTCATACAGGAATGAATTAATATTACCACTTCGGCAGGTAAGGGCCAATGTTAGTTTGATGGCAGCAGCAATAATATAAGCATATTCCTACGCCTATGACTAAACCTGTAAAAATATACCCTAAAGCTTAACCCTTTCTCACATGAATATTTTCAATTTCATATGAGCTGTATTTTCAAGGTAAGATTCGAACCCCAGTCTCACGGGTGGGAGGCGTTTACGATGACCACTGATGCGGCGTTCACGTTATAACTGGGGCAGCTTGGAACACGTTTTGTCCAATGTTGATTCGACGTCAACATAAAATTCTGTGATCCGAATAGCGGTTATGTAGACCAAATGTGAATGTCATATGACATTGGCTTACAAATCACTGATGTCGAGCGATCATCGTATACAAATAACCATTTGTCATATGATACTGCGGGACATTTATGCGAATATCATATGATATTCCAAAATTCTACTAAATATCATATGATATTTATACAGGACAATGGAATTTGTGCACGCTAAATAAAACAGTAAAAAGTCGGATAATGCAGCATTAAATGATTTCGCAAGTTGAATTAGCTTCTACCGTTCTGTTTCACGCTAAGTTTTTCCCAAAATATATTCCTAAGTACAAATAATTCAAATTTGAAATTTTAGTATCATATGACATTCTATAGTACAATCAAGCTAGTTTACCACAACTTTGCACACATTTTCAAACATATCATATGATACTAGCAGACAATATTTGGAATATCATATGATATTGCAGTACAAACAGTAGATGTCACATCAGGATAGCAGACAATTCAACTTTTTTGAATCTCATAGCGGACAAACGGTCAGACAAAATGTTACCAGCTATAGTCATAGGGACAAAACGTGTTCCAGGCTGCCCCAGTTATAACGTGAACCCCGCATGAGCTATAGGAGCTTGACGCTCGAGCCCGAGTAGGCTCTCACGTCTTGTGGAGATTTTGCACTGCGCATATATGTTAGAATTGTTAAACACTGCTCGCAGTCTGAGTATTGCTCGTATATTATTGTATTTAGTTGCTCATAGTATGCTGTATGAGTGAAGGGGTTAAAAAATAGTAAACTGAAAATTTTTCGCTTAACGCTTTATCACATGAATATTTTCTATTTGCCCTGAGACCTACTTCTATGCTCGGATTCGGACTCCAGTGACTGGAGTGGGAGGCGTATGCCATCACCACTCAGCTATAGGAGCTTGACGCTCGAGCCCGAGGGGGCTGTCACGTCTTGTTGTGATTTAGTACTATGTATACGTGTTGCAATTGGCAAACACGGTGCGATATATTATTTAACGTATATACACTGCGCTGAGTTGCCTATAGGCAACTCAATGTGAGAACGGGTTAAACTAAATCTATAGGAGTTTCACGAAAAAAACAATACGTCCCTCAAAGTATAACATTGGCCTAAACAAGACACCGTATCAATGTCTATTCAACAAAATAGACCTCAGGTGCATCGAAAGTCCAGTTTAGTTACTCAGTTTGCCCTTGGTCTTAGCAACGACTCAGAACGCTTAATACTAAAAGGGAGACATTTGTGCCAACAACAACTTTCATTGCTACTTTTCGTACCTGAACCAGTTGGAAACCAAGCGGAAGATATAAGAGTTTTTCGTATCCGCTGGATAAAAACCTACCGAGTGCCACATCGCAGATGTTTAGTGCCTGTTAAAATTTAAAGCTATCACACTCACTTGGGCCCCAAACGCACTATAATATGCAATGTTAACGATTCCGGAACTACCCACATTTCGCTATCTTTTCGTCAGTGGTGGTGAAATCACAAATTTCGGACGCAGAGGCTGGCAAAAGTTATGAAACGCAATTTTTACTGTATGTCATATGTATGTGCGAATTGTCTGAGGGAAAAAATTGTTAAACTAAATCTTATCATCGCAAAAAATTTCCTGACGCGGCGTTGTACGACCGTACGCCCTGCTCAGGATCCGCTCGTGTTTTTCGGCCTTTATCTCATGGGGTTTTTTTGTTATACCATTCATTAGGCCTAATGATTTCTAAATCTTGCCAACGGCCAAATGTAAAGACGTGGGGCCTATATTACTTTTAGAGGCGTAGCTGTGCGCTATGGGTATTCCTTAGCCTAATGCTAGGCTTAATCGCGTAAAGATAGGCCTACAAACGCCTTAGCCTAAGTTAAAAAATTGACTCAAGCTTAAAATCCTACTCTATTGGAGTCTTGCCGGGAAACGGAGACGCATCTGAACGCAATATGGGTCGGCGTAAACCGTCAACTCGGCAGATCATCATGAGGTTGTTTTGGCTTGACTTCGGCCGGTACCACAACCCCCAATGTGTTCCAGCCAAATTTTTGCAACTTTTTAAACCCAGCCAACTAAAAATTTCTGCAGGTCATATTTATTGAAATTTTGACCCTAGTTTGCCTAATTTTTTTGTGATTTACCCGCTTGGTCAAAGCTATATACCGCCGTCGTTGAATGGTTCACTAGCCAGTTCAGCCTGTTTGGGGTGGGTGCAAAATTACTTTACGACGGACATACGGTTGCTGAAATAACAAGTTGACAACAAAAGTTGAAACTTTTGGCCAATGTATAAGACAGGGCCGTGACCAGTAGTATAAGCATATTCCTAAGCCTAAGCTTAAGCCTAAGCCTAAGCGTAAGGATGAGCGTAAGGATGAGCGTATTGCTAAGCCTAAGCCTAAGCCTAATCCTAAGTCTAAGTCTGAGCAAAAAAGTTAGTTTAAAGCTTAAACTGACTCTAATACAGCCCCGCCGGAAAATGATCCGGCCGTGTTCTATACATGGGCCAAACTTTTTTCCTGGGAATGGAGAAGGGGCTAAGGGATCGCATTCTTAAATCCAAGTTGTTGTGTTTTACTCAGACGCATACTTTATTCGCCCCATGTTACTTTAAGGGGCGTCCAGGTTTCTGGTGGGTCTGTAAAAGAGAAGGTGTAGATTCGAGATTACATTTTTTTACTTAGGCTTAGGCTTAGGCTTAGGCTTAGGATTAGGAATACGCTTAATCTGCAGTTACGACCATTAAAGTAACATTAGCCCCTTATTCAATGATCGTTGCAGTACAGATAATTCGATTAAAGAACTGTTAATATTTTAGTCGTTCCTTTAATGTTGCTTGTCAAATCCAAATTTTTCCTGCAAGTCCCTGGGATCGCACGCGCTTATAGTCCACTGTCCGCACATTCCAACAATGACTACCAATCGTTTCTTTGATTGAAATTTAAATTTAAAAATATTTCAAAACAAAAATCAAAGTTTGTATTGATTAATTGCGGCCAAAAAGGTCAACGACTCGGGTCGCAAAGTTTAAAATGGCTTTTAAAATGTTATTCAAAACGCTCGTAATACTATTATTGTTACGCGAAATTCATGATTTAAAGCTGTATATTCCTTTTTGTTTTCAATTGGTCCCATGGGAATGAGTGTTGGTTACACTGGTGCCTTCGAAGAGGGGTCTTATACTGGTGATACCACCAAGTTTTCTGGTTCTAAATTTTTGAGACCTACCACAGAATGATAAGTCCTGCAATGCATACAGAGGCGGATCCAAAAATTTCTAACGAGGGTGCGCCGCTGCCAAATGTCATGAAACGCAAGAATTGTAACCTAGGGACGTTATTATTTTAGCTCCGGAGTTACCTTCAAGTTTTCTGGCTCTAAATTTTTGAGACCTACCACAGAATGATAAGTCCTCCAATGCATACAGAGGCGGATCCAAAAATTTCTGACAAGGGACGGTCTGGCAAATGTCATGAAACGCAAAAATTGTAATCTGGTTACGTTATTATTTTAGCTCCAAAAAATTTTGTGAGGAAAAAATTGTAAGGTAGCAAGGACGTTACCATATTGTCACAAAAGGTTCTGAGGTAAAAATGGTATTTTTTGATAAAAAAATTTTGAGAAGAAAAAGTTGTAAAGTAGGGAGGCACCTTACCATTTTATCATAAAAAATTTCTAACGACGGGGACATACGCTCACCCGCCCCCCTCTGGGTCCGCTAGTACATGCATATGTCGTAACGTAAATTATTGCTACGCCGGGTAGTTTGCTACGCCTAAACCCGAGACTGTTGTCGTAGGAGTGGAATTTCCTAGACGTCGTTGCTTATTGTTTGGTTAGTATTTACCAGCGACAAAATTTGGTTTCGACCTAAACCGGGTATGAGTGAAATGATAGCGCAGTCAGGTTAAAATTGCTGGTATTGTTGAAAACCGCTGGCATATTTGAGTTATTCGGCTATATACAGCAAAGAGCGTAGCAAAATACGCCACGTACACTTTAAATTGCAACGAATTAATCAACTCAGACGGAAAGTTAGTTAATTGTGAGTTTTAATAACAGTAAACTATAACCCTTATGAATTGAATTAGAATGAGTTCAATTAACTCAGAATTGTGAGTTCTGATGGACCTAACTCAGACTGAGTGATTAAGCTCATTCTGAGTTAAAATCAACTCACTGAAATTTGCAGTGTAGAAAATTTTGACGCTATGAACACAAAACTTGGATAAATGTGATAAACCAATTTTTCACCCGTCTGATAATGGATGTGCAGTATCCAAATAGTTCAACGAGTAAAATTTTAATATTAATTACCCAGTTAACACCAGCAAATTACTCATCTCTACACTGTAAATTCCAGCGAGTTGATTTTAACTCAGAGTGAGTCGAACCCACTCAGGAAAATGAGCTCTGAATTGGGACTTTCAGAGCTCAGAAATCCGAATTGGGACTTTCAGAGCTCAGGATTCTGAATTGATTGAATTCATTCTGAGTTTAATTAAACTAACTCACCTGGAACTATATCAGCTCAGAGTGAGTTAATATTTACTGTTATTAACTCAGAAATAACACCAGAAATAACTCTCTCTCCCTCGGAGTCAATCAACTCACTGGAATTTACAGTACAAAAATTTGGCGATCGATATGAGTAGTTTTAACCCCTCTCCCCCAGGGCAGTGATGGATCCTAGGATCTCAAAATGGAGGGGCAAAATTACACAGGTAATAGACTTACTTTTGACCCACACACAAATTACCAACTATTGCCATAAAAATGACTTCTTCACGTTCGTTCAATTGAAATGAATCACAAATAAAACTAACTGATCAACGCAATTTAGATCTAAACATCAGGATGGCAACATAAGTTCAGATTTGGTTTCAAGCAGGCACAATTTTAGATTCGGAAACCAATTCAGTTTTGAAAAAGCAAAATCCAGTCAGATACAGCAACATCTGCTTCTGTCATTGATTGAGTAAGAACTGCCTGACTCTATATAACGTTTGTTGAGATGCTGTTGGGGGTCCCACAGCCGGGGTGACCCCCCCACGGATCCGCCATTGCAGGGGTGAATTATAACTACTTATACATTTTCCTAATTGCTTAAAAACTCAGAGTAGGGGGTTGCAGCTGGTAGCTGCCCCAAACTGTCGCATATTCATGAATACAATTAGTTCTGATCCCAATGTCTTAATTTCGTTTATTCAACGACTAAAAGTACAAATTATGGCGTCATATAGCAAGTGTGCTCTTGACCATCAGCTCTATTGGGACATCAAAAAGCATTCGAGACAAGCGAGGTTTGCCTTTTTTACCAAGTCGTAGGTTGTATGTTCAGTTTAGAAAATTGTGGCTGAAAGATATAGTTCCGCTTGAAAGAAACGTTTTACCAGCATATATTATAAGCTTGATGTTTTATTGTTGACAATAAGAACTTGTTCCAGATCTATAAAACTGCATAGGTTCCGTTTAGTGTACGGATTTAGGGGGGGGGGGCAGAAGTAGTTGTTGACTACCGGTTATTCTAAATATGGCACCTGTGCAGCGTTCCCGACAAGCTAAAGCCTAAGCCTAAACCAAGGCTGTATCGTTTGCTAAACAGGGCTATAGCTGGATCATCTTGCGAGGGGGGTTAAAAATTGCTCAGGAGAGGCATACAAGGGTTTTCAATGACTTACAAGCAAAGTTGGAAATTGTTTAGGGTGGTGCTAAAATTGTTCCAAGCGGGTGTGGGCTGAGCACCCTTGGCTGTCACTTGGCTACGGGCCTGAGCACAATGTTATTCCAAAATACCAATATTTCGAAAAGAGTGATTGAGGGGATCGTGTGCAAAAATTCCCTGACATGCCTTTATCGTTGTGGTTCCATTATATTCTCGGCCCATGTAAAGATCACAGACGAAAGGTTTTTCTGTGGGACTGCAATAGAGTAAGCGAAATTCAGGCATTTTTTTGCTAGGCTTAATCATTTCCCATGTATACATCAGGGGCGGAACATTTTTCTGTAAGACTCGAAAATAGTAAGCTTAATAAACTGTAAGCTATTTTTTGCTTGGCTTAGGATTTAAGCTTAGGCTTAGGCTTAGGAAAATCCTCATTATTACGCTTAGGCTTAAACTTTGGTTTAGTTCATAGGAACGCTTTTGTACTAACTGTTATGTCCCTGTTCTATAGTCGGCGTTCACCAGAATGGTTCGATTTTGAAAATATTTGCATATTTGGTCATATGCCGACCTTCTGTCGTGCAGCTTGTGCTGTACCTACCTGGTATAGGGCAGTAATTTAAGCGCACTTCACATAGAGTGTACTATGAACAACTCAGCGCAATTTCTATATTTGCAAATAAAATACACAATGCACAGTGTTTAACAGCAACAACACGTAGCGTTCCAGCTGTTGGGTTTATGGTCAATCTCTCTTTGCCGAGAGACCGATGCTTCGGGCCTAACGACTTTAATGAATTACTTCAATTATTAATTCAAAGTAATTTTGAAGGGCTCAACTTTTACGGAATTGACCATGGACCCTGATATATTTACGGCAATCGTAACAAACCTTGCACATTGTGAACAGGGTTTAAAAAATCGGCCCAAGTAAAGATCAGAGGCGCAACGTTTTTCTGCACGACTGCAATAGAGTAAGCTTAAGTTTTAGGTTATTTTTTTGCTTTGGTTTAGACTTAGGCTTAGCAATCTGCTTATATATACTACTGTTACAGACCTTTTTCCATACATTAGTCGAAATGGGGCGATTTCGGAATAATTTTCGTTTGCGATATAACATATATGTTTAAATAAACGTCTGTCACCATTGTTTAACATGGATTTCTTAGTAAAGTAAGTATTGTCAAACCGTTCGGGATCATCGCTGTTATTTCCTTCCGAAATGGACCCCCTTCGCCGCTGAGAATATGGTTTTGTGCCCTGGTCTCTTTCCTCCCATTGAGAAGCCACGGAACAAGAATATAATTCAAAGACCGATCGTTTTAGTTATAGCTTATATAAATAAATAAATAAATAAATATATATGTATATATATGTATATATGTATATATACTTATATGTTTATATATATTTGTTTGATGCTTTTTATTATTGTTGTTATATTTGTAAAATAAACTCAATTTTATACCACAAAGATAGTCGAGCTGAAATTCGCATACAGGCATGTCATGGGAGTGAAATTAAAATTACAAAATAAAGCCAGTACGTCCACACTGTAACCCTCCTGAAAGCGAAGATTTTCTGCTAATTATTAAATCGTTCAAAGAAAAATTATTTAACACAGAGATTTAAAGGGTTTTCTGGATCGTCTACGACCCAGTCAATTGCCAATTGAACATTGATAAACAGTAGACAAATAAAACTAAAAATAAAACAACATAAATATAACAGTTTAGTTGTATCTAAGTTTCCGTCGAGCAAAGCTTAATACTATGTGAGCTCATGATACTCTTAGTCAGCTATCTCTTTCTCTGTCTCTCGGTTTTTTTGGGTCGCGTGTTTACATAAGAAAACCGAACAAAATGGATGTATATTTATTGGAACTGAGGGTGAGGGGGTTGGGAATGGTCGACAGTAATTGATGAGACAAGCAGTGTATACCACGGACTGTTTTGTTATGGTTAAACTCAACGGCGGATCGAGGAAGTTTAGGTCGGTGCTGAATAGGGGCATAAGAGACATACAAGGGTTTTTAATGAGTTACAAGCAAGGTTGAAAATTTTCTGTGTGTGGGGGCGTAATGATTACAGGCGGCTGAGTCATCCCTGGCCGCCCTCTGGGTACGGGCCAGCTTGTTGGTGTATTTTGTAATCCACGAGGGTGGCGTAGGGCGGTAGTGAAGCGGAATCGATATATGCTCTATTTGAGAGCTGTTGCGACGCGAATGGTGTACTTAAAATGGTTTCTAAATTTTGAAAAATATTCAATATTTAAAAACTGAAAAATATTTTTTGAATTTAAAACATTTTCTTTTCAAAAAAGTGAAAATTGTAGGATTGGTCGGTAGAATCTGCGGCGGATCCAGTCATTTCTCGGACGGTGTTTGGGTTAGCAAATGTTATGAAATGCACTTTTTTACTGTATGCAATATTTGTGCTAATATTGTAAGAAGGAATAATTGTAAGGTAGGAGGTACCTTTCCATTTTATCTGTGAACAATCACAAAACCTTTTCTGGCAGAGGGGCGTATGCCCCCCCCCGGCACCCATCCGCCCTTCGAAAATGGTTTTCAATGCTACATAGAAATATTTACATATTCTTCTTTGCTTAAAATATATTTCTCAAATGTATGATACTTTTCTTTGGAAATTTATTAATATATTTTGGGTTTTATACAAAAAAAAGAGTTTGAAAAATCGGTTTTTGCACCTATTCACTAATGATTGAAGAATGGAAAAATTTGAATGCGACCCTAAAATGACTGTTCATTTGGCATTCATTTGCTCACATGAACCATTGTTTGAATTTTGCACAGTGTCGGTTGTTTATCACTGAACGTTTCGTTTGACTCCAACTGTTGGTTTCGCTGCTACAATTTGCTCATTTAATTTAGTATTTTGAAACGTTTCACCTAAAACATCTCGAAAACTGCGTCTTGTGTCCGTATTTGGGTGTCCTAAGTTCGAGTTCAGCGTAGTATATTTCGAAGGCAACTCTGCTATTCAGGCCAATTACTAATTGGATTAGGCTAATCTGTTATTCAGGCCAATTACTAATTGGCCTTGGCCAATCAAATATTTTATGTCATTAGTAGTATGAGATACGATAAACTGCTATCGACATTTTTGACCAATCAGATTTGGCTATTTGGACAGATGCTATGCATTAACCAATCATCGTTGGTTTTAAATCACTGTAGGTTTGCTACATTCCATAATTGCTATTTGCACTAGGCCAAACTGCTAGTTGCTCAGAATAGCAGATTGGCCAAGGCCAATTGGTAATTGTCACTGAATAGCAGAGAGTCCTACGACATATACATAAAGGGAATATAATTTCATTAGTTTTTTCGCAATGTTTTCGAAATAAGCGATGGGCATCGTATATTATTTCATATTCAGACGCATATTTCTCTTCAGATACGTATTCAGATATTTTCATGTCCGGATGTCCGGATATCCGGATATCCGGTGCACATATATAATATATACATATATATTCACATATTTAGGTTAAGAAAATTTTATGGTTTAGATTACGTTTTTTTCACAACATATGGAAGAACTGTATGCTAGCAACAAAACTAGCGTCAGCTTCCTCGTGTCATGGCTTTAGAGATAATTTGACAATATCATGTTGATGCTTTGATATATTTTGACGATTTATAAGCTGAATTGAGACACCAGAGTGAAACGTTTTATTTTGTTGAATTTCAAGTAGTATAGAGTAATAGAAGTTTAATCGAACTCTTATTTTCAGGCGCAGATAATTTTGAACAAAGATTTACATGCGCATGCAAGGGTTGGGTTCGTACTTATAGTTTTGCTTATGCTTATGTTTGGGCTTAGGCTTAGACTTAGAATTATACTCTATAGTTATCGGTGTTAAGGATGAACTAATTATTAATTGAGCGAAGCGAAACTTCGAGCGAAGCTCGGAGTTTCGCGAAGCGTTATATGTTTTGTACTTGGGGGTCGAAAGGTGGATGTCCGTCCGTCCGTCTGTCCGTCCGAAAAGAATGTCAGGAACCGCTGAACCCATTTTGATAAACTTTTTTTGTTTGAAAACCAATTATCCTGGGGTGTTAACCTCGCATTGGGGTTTTAAAATTTCAAGCCGTTTATTAGCTACAGGCTAATTTGCATAATTATTTAAGCCTAAATTAGGATTTCCACAATATTTCACTAATTATTACAGTTAAAAGCAATCTAATTTTAGCATTAAAGGGTTTTTGGGTGCGAGGAATCTGCGGAGACTGCAACCTTCAAAACCGATACTTGAGCAGCTAGCTAATATATAATTTGCATATTAGCATAGTTTATAAGCCTAAATTATCACTTTTTACAATATTTCACTAATTATTATGGTTAAAAGCAATATAATTTCAGCAGTAAAGGGTTTTTAGGTGCGAGGAATTTGAATAAATTGTTTACAAA
Organism: Enoplolaimus lenunculus; assembly: GCA_030248215.1. Lineage (NCBI taxonomy): Eukaryota > Metazoa > Nematoda > Enoplea > Enoplida > Thoracostomopsidae > Enoplolaimus > Enoplolaimus lenunculus. The sequence continues at coordinate 149,738 of JASANG010000193.1, read as the reverse complement.
CATCTAAAACCGATAATTGAGTAGTTAGCTAATAGATAATTTGCATACAAGCATAATTGATAAGCCTAAATTAGGCGTTTTTACAATTTTTCACTAATCATTAGGGTTACAAGCAATCTAATTTCAGCAGTAATGGGTTTTCGGGTGCGAGGAATCTGAATAAATCGCCTACAAACCTTTAAAAGCGATTATCGCATAGTTAGCTAATGGCTAATTTGCATATTACCTTAATTGCTTACGTGTGTTCGAGCTTCGCTCAATAAATGTAGTCCCAGTATGACAGGTCTATTTATATTATTAAAACTGGAGCGCCCGACATACGCATTTTCAGCAGTGTTCTAGCTGTTGTGATAATTGCTTTACTTATAAACAACAGACAGCATATATAAATATATATAGATATGTATATAATATATATATTTATGTATATGTATTTATAAAGGTATAAATGCAAACTAGAACACATTCTTAAAAAGAGTTGTAAAGAATATTTTAGGGTTGCAAATTTGCTACCACGTTCACTTGTAGTATTAATATTCAACAATTTCTTGTATTTTTTTAGCGGTTTACTCCGAGTATAACCAAAGACTTAATACAGAAAAGATGTGACATTGCGAACAAAAAATAATTTTAATTTTATTATTGTATCAAATTTAGCTTATGTATTGTTTGAACGATTACGTGAAATCAAACAATGGCTGCATGTAAGTTTGGATTTGGAATTATTTAAGTGAGTTGATAACTGGTTCATTCGGTTTTCACCGTATTTGAACTCCGATGAATGTTTGTAAAAATGTGATAAAAATGTACTTTCAAGGTTTAGGTATAAGCTCATTTTTACTCTTTAGCTTTATGCTTAGGCTTCACAATATGCTTACAGCACTGTTGTGGCCCTATTCTATACATTGGCCAAACAACCCTGCCTATCAACGTGGTATAAAATTTTTTCAACGTTCTCTACTTTGATTTAGCTAACATTTGTGAAACGAACCCCTAGTTACGTTGTTGGATTATGGCCAACGGAACCAATGTAAAGAACAGGGGCGAAACAGTATTATGAGTGTATTCCTAAGGCCAAGCCTAAACCTAAACCTAATGCGTAAGAATGAGCATATTCCTAAGCCTAAGCCCGAGCCAAAACATAAGCCAAGCGAAAAATTAGTCTAAACATTAAGCTTACTCAATTGCAGTCCCACAGAAAAACGTTCCACCCCTGATCTTTACATGGACCGCCAACGGCATAGTCCAGGCGTTTTTCAGGCGTCAACAAGGTCAATGTTCACTTTGCTACTTTCATATTTGTCTATGGGGTGCACGAAAATTTTCAATCAGTAATACAAAACCCCCCTCTTCGAAATTTTATACACAGCGCATTTGCCGTTTTTTGCGAAACGACGAAAATGCAACGCCACACCCTCTTTTAGTGAATATTTCAGATAAAGAAGATGCTTCTATTCTTTTGGCACCATAAAACGTCAAGTAGCGAAATTAGGAAAAACTCAATTATGAATCTTTTTTGTAGGCTTTTTACTTTTTTTCAGCATTTACTATTAATGTTTTTATTCAGTTTTTGGGTTATCTTAAAATTGTATTTTTAGTGAATTTTTCGGCTCAAAGAGTACCGACACACTTGGGGTGATCGTGCCGAAGTTACATTTTTGCTGATGTCTTGAAATATTGGCTGTTATATAATTTCAGCCACATTTCAAGTTGCGGCTCCGGTTTATGCTTCGGCAAAAGTTTAGGCATTGGTAAGCATTATACGCTTAACTCTAAGTCTAAACCTAAATTAGCGGAATGTGTGCTAAAGCCTAAACCGCTTCGCTATGTTAAAATATTTTTTATCAAATTTTCCATATAGGAAGTACTCCATAGTCAAGGGTGTCGGGGACCAGAATTGATCACTTTTTTGAAACCTTTGACATGAGCTGGCTCCCAAAAATTTTTAGCCGTAGGCCATGGCCCATGTAAGGATCAGCGGTGGTCCGTTTTTCTGCCGGACTGCAATAGAGTAAGCTTAAGTTTTAGACTAATTTTTTGTCGCGTTGCGGTATGTCTCAAAATGATGGTTCTTTGTCGAAAATGTAGACCGCCGACGGAAATTAGCGATAGAATAATACATTTTTCACCATCACTTATTACAGAATTTCGCAATTTCTTAAAATTATACTCGTGTTTAAAGAGGTGAAATAATAGCGTACTTGGTTCAAACAAGAGTGCATGATATAAGATTGTGCAACTGTGTAGAAAAGAATGTACTCAGCGCGCGTTGCATTTTTGGCCTGCCCACTTTATTTAAGATGGGAGTCAAAAGTTTCCGCAAACAGAATGAATACTTTACAATTCTATATCTTCATAAATAGTCCGTCTATTTTCTTAAAAGCAAGAAACAAATTAGCATGCATGAAATCCACCCCCCTAAATAAAAGAGGGGTCTCGGGTCGGCCCAAAAACAGGGGGTTCAGGCGAAAAACAGGATGGGGTCGGGCCAAAACACAACGCGTGTTGGTACATTTTATACCGTGTACAGTCCGGGTAATGGCACACTCTTGTTAATTATCATACACTCTTTCTAAGCCAGTTTATACAAATATTAAGCTTAAAATAACATATTTTAATATACAGTTTTTGAATATAAAAATTGATTTGACTCAGGCGGAGTCGAATTTTGACTCAGTTTGTGTAGCCAGGAAACCCCTATTTCAGAGAGAGTTAATTTGACTCACCATTTTTTGCAGTGTGCGAAGGATGGAATTGTGATATACCGGTTGAAGACGCCTCGCAAGCAAATTGATAAATTTTTGCTCTGAGTTTTGTTTTTTCATTTAAACCAACAATTACTAAGAATCACTTTCTGTTATGGCTTTGCCCGAGACGTTGAAACTTTATAAATTAAGCTAATATGCAAATTTAAGGCTTAATTTGTGGTTATGTCCAGGTGCAAGACGCTGTTTGCAGGTAGGTTTTTAGGTTTTTCTGTAAAGTCGATATATTTATTACTGAATAAGCTCCGGATTTTAAGCGTATTTATTTAGTAGAGTTAGCAAATTTGCACGATTATCAGTAGAATCAAGAGTGAATGGTGGGTAGTCTTAAACAAGAGTATGCAACTGGTTACATTCTGTGTCGAAACGAATATGTCTGCCGCGTGCTGTGTTGTTGGCTTATCCTCCTCAATATGGCACAACGTTAAAAACAACAATTTGGGACCTGTGCCGTTGTCATCTTTGCAGCCGATTTTAGTATAAAAATGGTCGGATTCAAATTTTTTGCATATTTGAGCTTCTCATGACCTAAGTTGTTCAGTTCATGCCAAAATTTGAATTTTGGAAAAGTTCAATTTAAAGGACCCAAAGTCGTCCCCTCTTGGGGGCAAAAAATGTTTTTGGCAAAAATCTAAATTAATTATATATCATTCGACTCAGCTTGTGAAGCTGAGCTGAACGGTGTTAAATTTTTTGCAATTTAACAATTAGTTACCGAAGTATGGTTGTCGAATACGTGATTTGGCACGCTGATAGCCATTGAACCAGTGCCAAATCAGTTATTTTACCAGAACTCGGTAACAACATGTTTGAATTGCAATAAATTCAATATCATTAGACTCAGATTTGCAAGCTGCGTTCAATGATATATTTTAACTTGTCTAGTTTTTTAACGCAAATTTTTTTCGGTTTGCAAGAACGGCGTGGGACCAAAATAAAAATGAAATTTCTCAAAAGTTCAATGAGCGTAAAATTGTCAGAGGAGGTAATGAAAAGCTGAAATATGCAAAAGAAAATTTTTGAAATACGATTCTTTTTAGCTAAACTTCGACTGCAGTTAAGCATAGAATTGACTTAAAATTTGCGCAAACTTTGAAATGGCATTTTACACCGGATCAAAAAAATTTTCGACTATTTTAAACTCTTCAAACAAAATCATTTGTATTGCACATGATAACGACCCCTTCAAGTAAGCCGGGGAGTGTGAATACCACTGGGTACATTTAGGTTATCCTAGTTGAAAGACTGCAGTTACTTTTGTAGCAACAACATTCCACGCTTGTTGCATGATAATTTGGGACCATGTTACTTTAAGGGGCGCCCAGGTTTCTGATGGGTCTATAAAATAGTAGGTTTAGAGTCTAGATTACATTTTTTTGCTTAGGCTTAGGCTCAGGCTTAGGCTTAGGCTTAGGCTTAGGAATACGCTTAATCTACTATTACGCCGCTTAAAGTAACATTGGTCATAATTTGTATGGGTACAATAAAACCATACAATAAAAGTGCTATCATGAGCCGTTGCTACCGCTGATCTGGTTGTATTTTTGCTGCAACGTTGGTTTTGCCCAAACTAAAAGCCACGAATCGTTAACCGAAACGCGTGTTAGCTATCGAAAAGCCTTTGAACGTTCTGGAGTTTCTGTAGAATTGATTTAATGCTAGCATTCTTTTTTTGAAATTTTTCCGAAATTCCTACAGTAGGCTTGTAGCCCTAGCTCACCTCGCTTGGGAGGGACTACACATTTTTAAGCAAGGACATACAAAGGTTTTTGATGACTTAATACATGCAACGGTGACAGGTTCCTAGCGGGAGGTCAAAATTGCACTCAAGGTGTGCTGAGTCTCTCTGGCCCATTGTGGTTACGAGCCCGTCGTTCGAGATAGTGGCAATATAGCAAGCTGTTTTCGGAATCCGAGAGTCGAAAATGCTACTATATTGTCAACTTTTATAATACCAATGATTTTACTACAATACTAGTCATCCGGACCGCGGCAGCCGTTGTCCATACCCCCCGTTTAAAAGCCCCCCTCAAAAACAAGCCCCACCCTAACAAAATTTAAAAGAAAAAAATTGAAAAAATTTTCGATCATTACATGCCGTTCCCGTCCGGTAATTTTTGGAGTGTCCCCACGCTAGCCTGCACCGGCACCGCTGGTGATAGTATTGTATAGAGAATAGTATCCGAGTACCGCTATTGCTATTTAATCTATCGGTACCGTATTGGTTTAAAACTATATTTAACCTCTTCTCACATTGAGTTGCCTGTAGGCAACTCAGCGCAGTGTATATACGTTAAATAGTATATATCGCACTGTGTTTAACAATTGCAACACGTATACATAGTACTAAATCACCACAAGACGCGAGAGCCCCCCCGGGCTCGAGCGTCAAGCTCCTATAGCTGAATGGTGATGGTATACACCTCCCACTCCAGTCACTGGGGTTCGAATCCTAGCATAAAAGTAGGTCTCAGGGGAAATAGAAAATATTCATGTGAAAACGGTTAATATTTAAAATCCACAATTTATTCAGGGTCGACTAGTATATAGGAATGACAAAATCCTGGTTCAATTAACCATTTTGAGAGACGCCGTCCAGACCAGACGATTTGGTGGCGTATTCATATACGTATCTTGTAGTACCCAACTCACGGTTTGTGGAGCCATTATAGCGAAAAGTTTGCATCACTGCGTAGCGCAGTGGTTAGAGCAGCGGATCGGTAATCTGTACGTTGTGGGTTCGAGCCCTACCGCATCCGCAGCAAAATTTTCGTGAAAGACTCTATATGGTATTGCTTAACTTAGAATTAAATGAACGATAACATCGCTTTTGTACACTCGTATCGTAGTTTCGAAAACTTTCCAATATTGGCACATAACTTTTAGGCTTAGGTTTAAGCTTTGGGTTGTGATATACTTGCCGCGCGCGCCGTTGGACGCCGGCATGCGACGCTATACAACTTATTATTGAAAAATACCGCAAGCCGCCGCGGGCCTGCGGGCGGCCCGGTCCGGCGGCGCGCGTCAGCGTCCGGCTGAGTAAAGTATAGCGCAACCCTTATTCTTGTCAGCTTAACATTGTGATCAAAGTGTACAAGAGCGAACCGTAATTCTCTGGTTTGTTGTTGCTGCTGTTTTTTGATGCATTTTTGACAATAACTTACGTAGACTAATGAACTTACGATTGTACTATACTTAACACTCGATTCCTATGTATCATTATTAAGTGGAAATGTTTCTGAACTATTATTATTATTATTATTATTATTATTATTATTTTCATTATTATTATTATTATAATTATTATTATTATTACTATTATTATTATTATTATTACTATTATTATTTTCATTATTATTTTTATTTTTATATCTATTATTGTTATTATGAAACTTATTTTTCACAAATATTTTTATTTGTTTTAGTCACAAAAGCAGCTGCAATTTCATCTGCGATGCTCGCAAGGAAAACAAGTGTTCGCGCAGGATCAATTGCAGCATTCGCTGGTGCGGCAACTGGTCAAAGCGGTGGCGGAGCGGAATTGCACGAAGAAGCTGTTTCTCATCGAGACACCAGTGAGTTGTTTTTGAATACTTTTGGTTTTACTTCGCCAGGCTGAGTGATTCAACTCATTCTGAGTTTAAATCAACTCACTGGAATTTACAGTGTATGAGTGTAGTCAGGAATTGGAGGTGCAGTTGGTTACACCAATTATATATTGTTCCTTAGCCAGTAGCCAGCTTGTCTGGTTATTGGAACTGAAGAAACGGTTTAGGAGGGGCATACAAGGATTTGCGATGATTTACCAGCAAATTTTAAATTATTACAGGGGGCTAAAATTTTTCCGAGGGTAGGATGATTCCGCTGGCTCGTATCTGGCTGTTTGCTCGATTGACCCATATTTGGCGATAAATCTCATAGGGATGGCCAGGTCGGATCTGTTCCGTTATTACGTCCGTATTTCATTTCGTTGAGAAAACGATTCCCAAACAATCCGCTGTATCCCAACTTTGGAACCATAAATTTCATCAGCAGGTTCAGGGTTTTGTCATAGCTACGGTATGAAGTGTGGTGGAATCAAATAAAGATTTTCCAGTGGCGGATCCAGGATCTCAAAATGGGGGGGGGGCAAAATTTCACAGGTAATAAACTTATTTTTGACCCACACTGTAGTGACCCAAATAAGAGGGGGGTCCCCATTTTGAGTCCCAATTAATAGGAGTCCGTATCCCTAATAAGAGTCCGTAAGCGGTTAGAGTCCTTAAACCCTTGTTAGAGTCCATAAATGTCTATTATCCCTAATTGTAGCGCATAAATTACTCCAGGGCCAAGTAAAGGTGAATTCGAAACTTTAAAGCGTGCTTATACTATTGTGTATAAAACAGAAAAATAAACAGCGTAGAACAGCAATTGACACTATATAATTTTTGTCGAGATGCTGTTGGGGGGGCCACGGCCGGGGTAGGCCCCCCATGAATCCGCCCTTCCGATTTTCACCCCAAGATATCAAGTAAATTCACCTCTAAGGGTATCAAGTAAAGTTTCCCCTCGAATGGACGCAATGGAACCAACTTGCAATTTCGTTGCTGGAATGCAATAGTATGATCACGCACCTGTTGATAACCATATTGACTTAGTAGACACAACGGCATTAAAGGATTTTCAATGAATTATAAGCAAGGTTTAAAATTTTCTGAGGTAGGGCAAAATTTTTCCAGGGGGCTGAGCCGTTCCGCCTGCCTTCAAAAACTCAGAGGTAAAATTACACAAAAATAAGACTAAATGAGTAGTTAAAGTTTTAACGCCATTTACGGTGTCAAACAAAGTTCCACCCTCATTAGTTGAAGGGGACAACTTGCCTTGATCCTCGTCTTGCCTCCACCCCAGTTGTACCTGGGTACCGGCCAGGATACGACTGTCGCCTGATTTTCGCTAAAGTTTTTTACTATTATTCCGTTGCGTTGACTTGAAGTCAAACTTTATGCAACGAATTGAAAATTGCCAAAAAATCAATACCTAAACCAGATATAAGATTTCAACTTCAGTTCTGCAATGAGCCAATTTCCAGCGACAGTCGTACAGGATATTCGATTTACCCGCATATCCCAACCCCTTTAATTTGTTTTTCTATCCAGCGACCAAACATATCGCTTCATTAAACACGCAATGTATGATATTCACCAGGCTACTTCGTTAGCTGATGTACCGACGAATTTTGATTGGTCGAGGGAGGGTGGGTGGGAGGCTGGTACCCTAAAACAACTAAAATATTTGTTCTTACATTTAATTGGTCAATTGTTTACGATCGCTTAACAACGCAGTCTTCTTCAATGAGTGCCTATCAGGGCCTCGTTGGCCTCAAGGAAGCCCCAAAGCCGCCTGTCGGCCAGCCATTGATGAGCATCAACCGGTATTCTGTCGGTTCAGCGTTTCATACCGTTGATATAGTTGATAATTTCTCGTGGGATTATTTTTGAAACCTCCGATACGGAATATTCAAAAACCGAAATATATTATCGTATTCGGGTTTAAACTTGATTTGAGTGAATTTTTTCTCAATTTTTTTAACTCAAAAAGGATAATCTCTGGCACGAATTAATATTTTTGTGTAGTTGATACGGGCTGGTAGCCAAAAGGCGACCAGGGATCGCTGGAAAATTTTCAACCTTGCTTGTAAGTCAACGAAAACACTTGTATGCCGCGCGTGAAAAATGGTTCAGCCACTTCTATGAAAGTGAGCTGTACAATTGAGCCTGGGTTGGTGCGGCTGTTTTATTGAGAAAATTTGTCTTTTCTACACTCCATAATTGTTGTCAAAATTTTCATAATTTGACATCCCGTTATAATATTCCAATTTTCCAAAATCCTAATTTCTCGGGATTATGTCAATAGGCTTGGCGTTTTTTAGCTTATTCTAGGCTTATGCTGATGCTTTATTAGATGAATGTTTACTTCTTAAGCTAATATATAAAGGTGTCGGTTCTGGCTTAGGCTTACGGTTAACTTTGTGGCAGACAGCGTATAGAAACTAAGAAATTCTTTGATTACATAATGCAGTTTTAACGACCATACTTTATTATGCCAGTGTTACTATTAGTGTCGTAACAGTAGATTAAACGTATTTCTAAGCCTAAGCCTAAGCCTAAGCAAAAAAATGTAATTTAGAAATAAAAACCTATTCTTTTATAGACCCCACAGAAACATGGACGCCCCTTAAAGTAACATGGACCCTTTATTGCAAAATATTCCGCATGCGCATCCCTGACCTTTGTTGACCTGACTGCGTGTGTTTAACCAGTTTCAGAACTGAATATGTCCCCGTCAGTGACATGACAATTCGTCACCCGGCAACTCGTCGTACGCCAGACAACTTGGAACCCAAAATTTCGTCGACTCGACAATTCGGTGCCCGTTGCTATGGTTACGCTTAAACTGCCTTAGGCTTAGGATTACACTTAGGATTATGGCTTAAATTTATTCATAAGCTTTTAGAACACTGTTGGGCGACAAGTTGTCGGGCTACAGATTGTATATTCGCAACGGCGGATCCATGGGGGCCACCCAGGACATGCCCCCCAACAGCATCTCGACAAAAATTTTATAGCAATTTTATCGCAATAGTTCGTGGTGTGTGTGTGGGTCAAAAATAAGTTTATTACCTCTGAAACTTTGCCCCCCCCCCAATTTGAGATCCTGGATCAGCCACTGTATATTCGTCCGTCACGGGTGTACGCCAAAATGCGTCTAAAAATGTTGTCGTTGGTATCAAATTTTCACTTAAAATAATTTCTAACCTGATATTCAATGTTGTACTCGACATTTGTGGTGTTAGGTAAACAAACTTGATCAACCATTTAAGAGTAGATACAGAGACAAAACGGCAAGTGTGTTCACTTTAGTAGGTATATTTAGCTATCAACTCATATTTTCAAACACATTCAGTGGTTTTGCTTCCTTAGCACTAGAGTTTTCAACCCGTGTGCAGTCTTGTAGCTGGCTTAAGATGCTATCGAACCAAATACATTTCAAGGGCACGTAACGATTTCACACGAGCCGGTCCTAGTTGTCTCCAGGTACTATTTCTAGTAAATGCTCACCTAAGCTTAAGACTAAGTTGTCAGTCGAAGCGTAACCCTAGTGAAACTTAAAGGTAAACTTAAGACTACGCGCCTAAGGTTAAGCCAAAGTTTCTGGCGAAGCCTAAGCCTAAACCTAGGCAAACATAAGCGTAAACTTAATGGCTAAACCTAAACCTAACTGTCAGGTTGAGCCTAAGCTTAAACCTGATAAAACCTAACGGTACACTTAAGATTAGGCCTTATACTTAAGCCTAAGTGTTAGGCTAAACCTTAGCCTAAACCTAATCAAAGCTAAGGGTAAACTTAAGACTGTTCCTAAGCTTGAGCCCATGTGCCAGGTTAAGCCTAAGCCTAAACCATATAAAACCTAAGGATAATGTTTAAGCCTAATCATACACCTAGCTCTCAAAGGCTGACACCCCTAGGACATTGGGAACCTAGTCTACAGGCCTAGCATGGCATAGATGATCAGAAAATACGTGTCATCGTATTTTTGTCCCCCCCCGTCAATATTGTTTGGCTAAAAAAATTTGAACCCCCCTTTCTGAAAATTATGAATCCAGCATAGCTTTCACTAAGCTTACAACGTTTTTGTCCTGAAACCGTAAATTTTCTGAAAACATATTTTGTTTTATAAGGCTTCCATACAACATACAATACTTAGATATTTCAACGAAATTTGACTGTTTTTACTGAGACAGAACTATGAAACGTAATATTTACTGTATGCTATATATGTGCCTATTTTTTGAGCAGGAAAATTGTGACCCTACCATTTAGTCGCAAAATATTTTCTGACCGAGGGTGGTAGTACGCCCACCCACCCCCGGGATCCGTTAGAGCACAGCCGTAACCTAAGTCGATATCCGTAGCCTAATGATAGGCGATGATTTCGGATTACAACAAGTCGGTCGACGAGTTTAGCGTGTGACGAATTTTAATATTATTTTGTCGTTTTAAGGTTGTTTTAGCGAAACGGTGATTTTAAACCAAAGTTGCAAAACTTAAGTAAAACACAAATTAAAGTGTGAATCAGGTAATTTTTAGCAAACTTGGCATCAATGTTTTGGCCCATGTTACTTTTAGAGGCGTCCAGGTTTCTGGTAGGTCTATGAAAGTGTAGGTTTAGATTCTAGATTATATTTTTGCTTAGGCTTAGGCTTAGGCGTAGGCTTTGGCTTAAAATACGCTTAATCTACTGTTACGCCCCTAAAATACTTAGTAAAATTCCAAATTAATTTTGATTGGCCGAAACTATGAACGTTTCACAATTTCAGAGTTTCCTAGGTTTTGTTGAATAATTTAATTTAGCCCCCACCCGGTCAGAACTTCTGGACCCACGAGAGACCTCGGTCTTCACAGCGGAATATACTGGCTCAGGTTTAGATAGGTCACACACCTTCAAGAATACCTAATTAAGATTTTTTTATTACAAATTCGGCAAAAATTTCTACTTTGGATATTTTAATCTTAACCTTATTATCAAACTGTCTAATTAGTTGACCTTACCGGTGTTCGATACTCGAACCCGCTGCCAAGGGGGGTGGGTATACGAAATTTGAGATTTTTACCCCGAGAAAAGTTTTGCACCCCATTCGATAGCTTTGGCTCCGCTAAAAATTTATAGAAGATGCATTTAGTAAATTTTTGGCTTGCCTTTGGTCTGGTATGGTTAAGGGTTTAAAAGGTAGGGGGCGCAGGTTACTTGCAACTGACGGATTCAAGTGCTGGTATAGCGAATTAGTTGTGTCTTGTTTATACACACGGTATTTTTTGTTTAGCTAATATTTATCGTAAGCTCATAGAAGCGTTTTTACAACACGACTGTGGTGTGTTTATGTTCAAATTGCTATAGCGGCGAATCATCAGTTAGTAATAGGTTTTCAAACAAACGAAAAAGACTAAATTGAAAATGTTATCATATTTAAATCTGATGGTTGAAAAATAATTGTTGACCAATGCACGAAAGTTTACAGTTGATTTTGACAATATGTCTAATTCGGTATTCACAGGATAAAATTTGGCAATCCTGATTGAAATCTGATAGCTACCGCATGTATATGTTGAGATCTTACAAGTTCCCAAGGTTCGTGGGGGTGTATCCTGGTTGAAAGCGTTTAGGTTTAACCCTAAGGGTTGCGCTATACATTTTGATGCCTGTCACATTCCGGCGTCGTTTGTCACCGTCCGACGCCGTCCGTCACCGTGCGGTATCGTACGCGAATTACATACGATATCGTATGATGATGGACGGCGACGTACGGGTGACGAATGCCGGTGTACGGCAAGTATAGCGCAACCCTATCGCTGCATGATCCGGTGTATAATTTTGTGAAATCTAAAAACATATTAAAAATAAAAAATAAATCTAAAAAACATATTTAGAAACCAAAATAAATCTAAAAAACATATTTAGAAACCAAAATAAATCTAAAAAACATATTTAGAAACCAAAATAAATCTAAAAAACATATTTAGAAACCAAAATAAATCTAAAAAATATATTTAGAAACCAAAATAAATCTAAAAAACATATTTAGAAACCAAAAGAAATCTAAAAAACATATGTAGAAACCAAAATAAATCTAAAAACATATTTAGAAACCAAAATATATCTAAAAAACATATTTAGAAATCAAAATAAATCTAAAAAACATATTTAGAAACCAAAATAAATGGCTAACCTATTAGAACGGCAAGTGGTTTGAAACTGAACCCGAATAGCGAGTTTTGATTAAAGGCTTTCGTTTGTAGATTGGATAAGCTGAAAATTGTTCATTCATTTTAAATCGGGCAAACCAATTTAGCTTATGGTTGCAACGCTTCGCCAGAAACTGGTCAATAGTACCACGCAGAGGCGGATTCAAAAAATCCTGACGGATGGGAGGGGCGGCGGCTTGGAAAATGTTATGAAACGCAATTTTTACTGTATGCTATATATGTACAATATGGTAGCGGAAAATTGTAAGGTAGTGAGCTTATCATTTTTTGACAAAAAATTCTGTGGCAGACAAAATTGTACGGTAGGAACCTTACTTTAGTTTAGCAGAAAAAAAGTTTCTGACGGGGGCGTACGCACACTCTCTTGATCCGCTAATGTCACCCCGAGGTAGGTTTTGAAGTTCTCATATAAGAGAGAAAGGAATGTTGTTTAGCCAGTTGTCATGAAGAAATTGAATTTGTTTGACGTTTTGACCTTTTAAATCTTTGAAACAAAAATTCAGTTTCAGTAAAATTGGATGCTCATCGACACCCCTCTTCAGGATGCGTTCAGTTTCAATACGTTTTAGGCAAGAGTGGATGATACAAGAGAGTGCAACTACTGGGGTTCTACATAGTACAAAATGTACCAGTGCGCGTTGCATTTTTGCCCAACCCCCCATCAATTGGAGGGTGGTATTCGCCGCATAAACCACATAGCAATGATAGGAATTAAGAATAAAATTGGAAAAAATTTTAGCTAATATTCAAATTAATAGTGCATCGTATCCCCTTAAATAAGCAGGGATCGACCAAATACCCAACTTGCGCTGAGTACATTCTTTTCTACGCAAAATGTATCCAGTTGCACACTCTTGTCATATTGTAATCATCCACTATTGGTTCATTTATTGTACTTATTTTTGAACGTTTGATAATCGATAATGACTCTTGAACAAGAGTATTCAACCCTTGCACTTTGAATTTGGCATTACCCCCTTGATTTGCATATTTGATTTACTCCACCCGGAATCACGAAGGGGTGAGTTGCAATGGGCTTTGAAGCGCACGCACCAAAACCTTTCGGGTGTATCCTCGCAGAAAAATCTACTGGAGCACGCTGGCTTGCTCAAAATTAGGGCGGTGTTTTACTTTTGATGCCGTCCGACGACGCCGGGCGACAAGTATAACGTCACCCTTACACGCTTTAGTGCTTTTTACAATAGTTCAGTTGAAAATATTTGAGTAATACAGAGATATGTTGACTTTGAATTCAAATACTTGTTCGCTTGTGAGCTAATTTTCTCGATCGCTACGCTCGCTTAGATTTATCTCCTTAAGATGGTACATTTTCGAAGTCGACTGCTCAAATTTAGGCTACGTTCCTGGTCAAAATCATTTTCGATGGTCCATGCTAATAGGGACCGGTCCTTTAGTAGATTGGAAGACCGATGGTATTCGCGCCTACGCAGATTATTCAGATTATGGGCTGTAGCTAACCTACGATACAGGTTTTTTCGACGTTTTTGGGTGTAGAAGGTGACTATATTGAGTTTAGAGACTTGAAGGCTTTGCCTTATGAGTAGAGATATTTTTAGGCTTCGGCATAGGCTTCGATTTAGGCTTAAACTGTTAGTTGTTTCAATTAAAACAAAATGTTGATCGCTTTCATACATCGATTTTAAAGGGCATTGAAAAAGTTTGAGCAGTATATATGGTTGAATACATCCGTTGTATTAGGGATTATACGCACTCGAAATCAAATCCTGACTACGTCTCTGATGGCAATGACGTGTTCTTAAACGATCTTGACGTGTTCTTCAACCATCGTGACGGGTTCTTAAACCATCATGACGTGTTCTTAAAGCCCTATTCACACGTGCAATTTTTTGCTGCGAGAACTTGTAGCTGCAACTTGCACTTGAAAGTTTTTTCCAAAATCCCGTTCGAAACACTTGCAGCTGCAAATAATTCATTAAAAATCAAAGCTAGAAATTTAGTTCCCATGTGTGAATAACCATGAAATTTCAATGAATTTATTGCAGCCGCTTTCTCATTGGCTGATGAAAAAATGCAAGTTCTGCGTGCAATTTCCAGCTGCACGTTCTCACAGCAAAAACTTGCACGTGTCAATAGGGCTTAAACCGTCATGACGTGTTCTTAAACCATCGTGACGTGTTCATAAACCATCGTGACGTGTTCTTAAACCATCATGACGTGTTCATAAACCATCGTGACGTGTTCTTTAACCATCATGACGTATTCTATAAACCGTCTTAAAATCAAATATTAGCTATGTAATTTTGTCACAAAATGATCAAGTTACAATTTAAATTTATACTCGTAAGTTTATTTTGATACCAGTTGATTTTGAACAAAAATTCAAACCATTTGCCAATTGCAAAATGTTAACTCAAAACGCTCGCCGGCCGACCGCGCGGAGTATATTCAGTACACAAACTTCAACCGCAACAACAACAACAACAACAAAATGCTACGACTCTTGGCTCAGCGGTTCTAGAAGTCGTAAATCGGCAATAAACGTAACCGCTTCGTGCTTAGAATCCGCTCTGGCCACAGGCGAAGGCGGACCTTCAGACTCGATTCTCGGATCAACGTCGAGTCTCGGTATCCCGACTGCAACGTCCGCTTTGCCTCCTTCCTATAACCGGTGGAGTATACGCCGAGGTGCCGGCGCGTTTAGCCGCTCGGCGCTTTATAGCGACGATATGCGGAGATACGCGGCGCTGTACCGTATTGTGATTATTGGGCCTTTGTTGAGTCGAATTTTGCTTTCAGAATGGTACAATTCCGTTTGGGCCAAAAATGTGTTCAGATATTCGGCAATGCTCAGTTTGGTATCGGTCAGTATGAATACACCAAATACGTTTAAGGTAAACATCGAGGCGGCATATATAAAAAAAAAAACAAAAATTAGGGGCGGTATTTTAACCTCACAAAATTTTTACTGATCGAAAAATAGGATGTTTAAAACGGTTTTAGAATTTTCTTGTAGATTTGAAAATTTTTGGAGTGATTAAAAGCGAAAATAGTGTTTAAAATAAAGCATTGTGGATCCGCAAATTCCAAAAATTGCCGACCCTTCAGAACAGAAACCCTGGCTACGCTTCGGGAACCGCCTGGATTCGGAACAACAAGCGATATACAAATATATTCACCCTCCGTATAGGGGCGGATGTGGAGCAGAAGTTGGGGAAATATATGAAGAGTTAGAATAAAAATTCGCTCATAAGGGCTTTAAAATATTTTTGAGCCATACGAGTCAAAATATTCTATTCGCAACAGGCTTGTAGCAAGTTTACCTTGCTAGATGTTGCAAAAAAAATTTCAACAGGGGCATACAAGAATTTTCGATGACTTACAAACAAGGTTGAAAGTTTTCAACGGACGGCCAAAATTTTGTAACGGGGGGCTGAGCCCCTCCCCCGTGATTTGATCTGGTAAAATAGTTGATATGAATGGCATTTTTGGGAACACCAACGGTTGCCCCGTTGTCCGCCCCAAACAGAAATTTATTCCGAGTGTCCAAACATTTTAAAATCAATATCCGATCCCAAACCCGAAATTGTGGCAAAATTGAAACTACTTAAATTTTAAATCTATTAAATATTTTACAGCTTAGCTTAAAAGGTCGTGATCTTTGCTAATTCATTCCCATAATTTCTAAATTCTAGAGTCGAACTCAAGGGCTGGATGGGAGGCTGTATAGTCTTATCGGAACTTTTTTTGATGAAAATTTGTTCGCCGATTTCTTAGAAATTTTAAATTTTATGCGATTCATACAATTTTGTTCAAATCTGTAATGTCAGGCATTTGTACACTTGAAAAACATTTGACTGATCCGCTATCGTTATACGGGCCCGTAGCCAAATCTGGTTGCTAGGGAGGGCGGGGCCAAAAAATTTTCAGGAGGGGCATTCAAGGGTTTTCAATGACCTACAAGAAATTTTGAAAATTTCCTGTGGGGGGGGGTAAAATTTTTCTAGGGAAGCTGAGCGTCCCTGGCTCCCTTCACTACGGGCCCGTATCATGAAATTATTGATTGGCTTCTCGTTGGCTTACGGCACGCTTGTATTTTCTAATTTCCCATCCAGATAAAATTTTACTTGGAAATTTAACCAGTTGTTTTGAGTTGAACTTTAACCAGTTATTTTGAGTTGAAATTTAACCAGTTATTTTGAGTTGAAATGTAACCAGCAGTTTTGAGTTGAAATGTAACCAGTGATTTTGAGTTGAAATTTAACCAGTAGTTTTGAGTTGAAATTTAACCAGTTATTTTGAGTTGAAATTTAACCAGTTATTTTGAGTTGAAATGTAACCAGCAGTTTTGAGTTGAAATGTAACCAGTAGTTTTGAGTTGAAATTTAACCAGTAGTTTTGAGTTGAAATTTAACCAGTGATTTTGAGTTGAAATTTAACCAGTAGTTTTGAGTTGAAATTTAACCAGTTATTTTGAGTTGAAATTTAACCAGTTATTTTGAGTTGAAATTTAACCAGTAGTTTTGAGTTGAAATTTAACCAGTTATTTTGAGTTGAAATTTAACCAGTTATTTTGAGTTGAAATTTAACCAATAGTTTTGAGTTGAAATGTAACCAGTGATTTTGAGTTGAAATTTAACCAGTAGTTTTGAGTTGAAATTTAACCAGTTATTTTGAGTTGAAATTTAACCAGTTATTTTGAGTTGAAATGTAACCAGCAGTTTTGAGTTGAAATGTAACCAGTAGTTTTGAGTTGAAATTTAACCAGTAGTTTTGAGTTGAAATTTAACCAGTGATTTTGAGTTGAAATTTAACCAGTAGTTTTGAGTTGAAATTTATCCAGTAGTTTTGAGTTGAAATTTAACCAGTGATTTTGAGTTGAAATTTAACCAGTAGTTTTGAGTTGAAATTTAACCAGTTATTTTGAGTTGAAATTTAAACAGTTATTTTGAGTTGAAATTTAACCAGTAGTTTTGAGTTGAGATGTAACCAGTGATTTTGAGTTGAAATTTAACCAGTTATTTTGAGTTGAAATTTAACCAGTTATTTTGAGTTGAAATTTAACCAGTTATTTTGAGTTGAAATGTAACCAGCAGTTTTGAGTTGAAATGTAACCAGTTGTTTTGAGTTGAAATGTAACCAGTAGTTTTGAGTTGAAATTTAACCAGTAGTTTTGAGTTGAAATTTAACCAGTTATTTTGAGTTGAAATTTAACCAGTTATTTTGAGTTGAACTTTAACCAGTTATTTTGAGTTGAAATTTAACCAGTTATTTTGAGTTGAAATTTAACCAGTAGTTTTGAGTTGAAATGTAACCAGTGATTTTGAGTTGAAATTTAACCAGTAGTTTTGAGTTGAAATTTAACCAGTTATTTTGAGTTGAAATTTAACCAGTTATTTTGAGTTGAAATGTAACCAGTAGTTTTGAGTTGAAATTTAACCAGTAGTTTTGAGTTGAAATTTAACCAGTGATTTTGAGTTGAAATTTAACCAGTAGTTTTGAGTTGAAATGTAACCAGTGATTTTGAGTTGAAATTTAACCAGTAGTTTTGAGTTGAAATTGAACCAGTTGTTTTGAGTTGAAATTAAATGCAGAAAATCTTAAGGGTCGATTTTGTTTCAGGCGATACCACAGCTGAAATATGCGACGTTCGGTGCTGATATCTTGGTCACACTGATATTTTCAGTTGAAGCGATTGCTAAAATTTGCCATCGCGGTGCAATCAAGGTACGTTACAGTATTTTGGTATTTACTAGTCAGCCGGTTTTGCACTATGCGCAAAAGTTAGCGAACCCACAACAGTCTGCATGCAAATTTTCGTTCCATAGAACGTTCACATTTCTGTTGTTAAAAAAATATTGTAAACAAAGTAATGCTTGTCTAAACAACGTATTTGGGGCGTTCAAGCTTTAAATAAAACATAGATTAAATTTTGATAGGCTCTTGTGTACCAAACCACACATGCTTAGCCTAAACTTAAACCTGAGCCTAAGCGTTTTGGCCTTGT
Source organism: Enoplolaimus lenunculus (assembly GCA_030248215.1). Lineage (NCBI taxonomy): Eukaryota > Metazoa > Nematoda > Enoplea > Enoplida > Thoracostomopsidae > Enoplolaimus > Enoplolaimus lenunculus. The sequence continues at coordinate 131,187 of JASANG010000193.1, read as the reverse complement.
CTTGATCCTAAAGCCAACGCCTAAGTGATTATAGTGTCCAAAAATTTCGAAAACTGGGTAAGAAAGTATACAATAGCGTTTGAGAGATGGCCCTAGGTCTACTCCACCGTATTCCACCAGTTTGAGGCCAACTGGGACAAACGCTTTGTCCTATAAACTCTGATCTTTGCTACTGGTTCAAATCAAACAGCAGTACTGTCGTGTTATTGGTCATTACCCGTTCCGATATAAGGTGATGTCTTTTACATTCTCAGTTACACCAGATTATTTTGATTTACAAAACGTTTCGTTGAATTACTTAAAATGAATTTTGAAGTTGAGATTTCTTTTTTGAAAATTAAAATTTAAAACTTTTACTTATTTTTCAATTTGGTTTCAGGAATCACGGTCGTATATGCGCGATCGTTGGAGTCAGTTCGACTTTTTCATGCTGTTTTGCCACTGGATATCGGTCAGCGTTCAGGTAAGATGGCAGCATCGTCCGCCAGAAGTTGGGCCAATGTATAGAACAGGGCCGGAACAGTAGGATACGCATATTGTTAAGAATAAGCCTAAGCCTAAATCTAAACGTATAGATGAGCCTATTCCTAAGCCTAAGCGTATAGATGAGCCTATTCCTAAGCCTAAGCGTATAGATGAGCCTATTCCTAAGCCTAAGCGTATAGATGAGCCTATTCCTAAGCCTAAGCGTATAGATGAGCCTATTCCTAAGCCTAAGCGTATAGATGAGCCTATTCCTAAGCCTAAGCGTATAGATGAGCCTATTCCTAAGCCTAAGCGCATAGATGAGCCTATTCCTAAGCCTAAGCGTATAGATGAGCCTATTCCTAAGCCTAAGCGTATAGATGAGCCTATCTCTAATCTTAAGTGTATAGATGAGCCTATTCCTAAGCCTAAGCGTATAGATGAGCCTATTCCTAAGCCTAAGCGTATAGATGAGCCTATTCCTAAGCCTAAGCGTATAGATGAGCCTATCTCTAATCTTAAGCGTATAGATGAGCCTATTCCTAAGCCTAAGCGTATAGATGAGCCTATTCCTAAGCCTAAGCGTATAGATGAGCCTATTCCTAAGCCTAAGCGTATAGATGAGCCTATCTCTAATCTTAAGTGTATAGATGAGCCTATTCCTAAGCCTAAGCGTATAGATGAGCCTATTCCTAAGCCTAAGCGTATAGATGAGCCTATTCCTAAGCCTAAGCGTATAGATGAGCCTATCTCTAATCTTAAGCGTATAGATGAGCCTATTCCTAAGCCTAAGCGTATAGATGAGCCTATTCCTAAGCCTAAGCGTATAGATGAGCCTATTCCTAAGCCTAAGCGTATAGATGAGCCTATTCCTAAGCCTAAGCGTATAGATGAGCCTATCTCTAATCTTAAGCGTATAGATGAGCCTATTCCTAAGCCTAAGCGTATAGATGAGCCTATTCCTAAGCCTAAGCGTATAGATGAGCCTATTCCTAAGCCTAAGCGTATAGATGAGCCTATCTCTAATCTTAAGCGTATAGATGAGCCTATTCCTAAGCCTAAGCGTATAGATGAGCCTATTCCTAAGCCTAAGCGTATAGATGAGCCTATTCCTAAGCCTAAGCGTATAGATGAGCCTATCTCTAATCTTAAGCGTATAGATGAGCCTATTCGTAAGCCTAAGCCTAAGCGTATAGATGAGCCTATTCCTAAGCCTAAGCCTAAGCTTAAGCCTAAACGTATAGATGAGTCTATTCCTAAGCCTAAGCGTATAGATGAGCCTATTCCTAAGCCTAAGCCTAAGCGTATAAATGAGCCTATTCCTAAGCCTAAGCCTAAGCTTAACCAAAGAAAATTCGTCTAAATCTTGAACTGACTCTATTAATAGCCCCTCCGGAAAACGATTCGGCCCTGTTCTATACATGGGCGATAAGTTGTGTACGCCGCGTCACAATTCCTTAATATCAGTTTTTAAACACTTTAAGATTTGAAAAATGCCCAGTTTGTATGTTAGAGCATTGAGCGATCTCGGTTGGCTCGTCGAGGGTGCCAGACGGGCATGTGGGTATTTCACGTAACCTACAACTGGGGCTAAAACTTTTTGAGCGGCCGCCGACGTTTTTATTGGTGGGTAACGTTTTCTGGACCCCCCTTCTGGAGCCATATTTTCAAATCGGTATAGCATTTATCATCAGTTAGCAATTGGTTTTCAAACTGACGAACATCTGCAATTATAACTCTTAAAATTGGTACAAACGAAGGGCCTAATTAAACGCGAATAATGTGCTGAATTTCGACACTTCACCATGCGCTAGAAAGTTATGAACCTATATCCAACTGATGGCCCATGTATAGAACAGGGCCGGATCGTTTTCCGGAGGTGCTGTAACAGAGTCAGGTTAAGCTTTAGACTTAATTTTTTTGCTTAGGCTTAGGCTTAGGAATATGCTTAATATACTACTGTTCCGGTCCTGTTTTATACATGGGCCCAACTGATGATAGGTGCTATACACACAGTTGAGAATACGAATTCAGACTACAGCGCCGGTTGTAAAGTTGTCACCTGTTTCGATGCTGGTTTTTAGCTGTTTTTTGTTGCTTTTCAGAGTTTCGAGCTTGTCAAAGACTTGTACCCTTCCACACTGTCAATCGCTTGGTTGAGTGTATTTCGATCGCCACGTCCGTTGATTATGGTTCGGTTCATTCGTTCAGTGGTCGAATTTCAATTGCCTAAGAATCGACTCAATCAAATATTCAAGTAAACTTAAAACCCGGGTTGTGTACAATGTGGTTTCGCTTGAGATATATGCTGTTTAACTCTGTTTCATTTTGAAGTTTTTTTTTGCATATTTGAGCGTCTCATGACCTCCGATGATTATTTCGTACTTAAATAAAAAATACACAAATTATATATCATTCGACGCAACTACTTGAAGCTGAATCCAGCGATGCTAAAATAGGCTTAGGAATACGCTCATTCTTACGCTTAGGTTTAGGCTTAGGCTTAGGCTTAGGAATATGCTCATTGTTACGCTTAAGTTTAGGTTTAGGCTTAAGCTTTAGGCTTAGGAATATGCTTATAATACTGTTCCGCTCCTGTTCTTTACATTGGCCAGCATTGTTTAAATATTTTATTTAAGTTACGAAACATTACAGGAGATCGAGCCAACAAATATACAACGTTACAGTGTTCTTTTTGTTCTTTATGGCGCTGTACGGAATATTGGGAGTTCAATTTTTCGGCCATATGGACTATCATTGCATTCGTAAGGATGCCGACGAAAAGTAAGTCACACCCTGTTGATAATCCGGCGCTGCAAATCTTCCCCGCCCCCACAACTTTTTCCCACACACATAAGGATTGTATATAATAAAACAGACTGAGGCGTAGACAGAATCCTAGGATCAGATTAAGCCTAAATCTAGGGCCGGTATAATCTTTTGCAGGACTTCCTAAAGTTTATGCCAGATGCCAGTGTGTCGGTTACATATCTGAGCAGTCTTAGCCATTATTATGCTTTGCCCGTTTTCATTTTGTATAATATTAAAGCTTATGAACTCTATCCACTAACCGACTCAAATTAAGTATACAGACTCCGATTGATTGGGACTCAAAATGACGAACCCTGTTTATTACCACCGTTTCTTTTATTCAAGTCACTACAGTATGGCAAGTCACGCTGTTAACTGAAGGTGTGATGTGTCCGCATAATTGTATCAAATAACAATAATTTAAAATTGTTGTGTTTAATTTCAATTAATTTTTAGAAACATTACAATCCGAGATTTAGCAATTCCGGACACGTATTGTTCACCGACTCCCGGTTCCGGTTATCAGTGTCCTCCGAATATGAAATGTGCCAAATTGGTACTGCAAGCGTCCCAAGAAGGCTACTACGGGATGTTTAGCAATATCGGTGTGTTTGATGGAGGAATGCGCTATATTTCATTGTGCCAGACGCCGCGGGACACCGTTGCAATAATATTTTTTTGGTGAAAATTTTAATAAAAATGCTACGGCGTGGCAGAGTCCGGCAGGACGCGGTGATTAGAGCGCAACTTAAGCCTAAAGGCTTAATGGTTCAAAATAATGCTAGACATAACCTGAAGATTTAGCTTTTAGCTTAACTGGTGGGACAGGAGGGATCTGTAGTCAGAGAGGTCTGATGCGGAGCCCTTGTTCAAAAATTGTAGTCCCCCCGAACATAGTTACAGCCTCATTTTAATGGTGCAAGATCCCACCGGAATGCGCGATCTCAATTGTTTTGCCTCATATTATATTGCGCTAACGCTACCCACTCACACTTAACCGACAGAAAAGTTAAATGTCATCTCCGCTTCCGGCTGATTATATACGCTGATAGTTGCCCGTTATGGTCCCTGTATAGAACAGGGTCGTATCGTTTTTAGAAGGGGCTGTAATAGAGTCAGTTTAAGCTTTAGAGAATACATGTTTTGCTTAGGCTTAGGCTTAGGCTTGGGAATACGCTCATCCTTACGCTTAGGCCTAGGCTTCGGCTTAGACTTATATACTACTGTTCCGGCCCTGTTCTATACATGGCCCTCAGTTAGTAATAAATCACTAGCTAAGTCGCCTAAGTGGAATAAATACATATTTTCAAATTGTTTCGGTTTGTAAAATTTTAAGTTTACATTTGCGTTAGATTTAGTGTTGATAAACCTATCATTAGATTAAAACGTACGAATCCAAACGCTAAATTAATAGTTGAAATAATAAAATAAATAGTCAACATGGTTGCATATTTGCAAGCGGTAAATGTATTTCTTCAAAAAAGTTTTTCTTTCAATCTGACAACTGCGCAATACTTTTCGTTACGTTTTATAATCAGTTTACAAAACTTCACATTTTTACTACATCATGTTTTATTGGCTTTCAAACTATATATATGTGTTCTAATTAGCATACAACAACGGTTAAAACGCGGACCAAAATACGTATGTGCGGCGTTCCAGCGTTAATAATATAAATGCTTAGTTTTCAAACTTTAAAGAACCAGCAGTAAATACCACACCCTCGTGGTTATAGTTTACAAAACGTGAGTAAAATCAAACGTCAGGTTAAAATCAAGTTTATCTAATGTCGATGCTTCCAATGTGTATAATTAAAGCTGGAACGCCCCAAATACGTATTTTAACCAATGTTCTAGCTTAAATTTTATGACCATATTCAAATTAAATGTATTAATATATTTATTGTTGTTTATGTGTTCGATATGGTTTTAATTTGCGTTACGGCATTTTTGCAGCAAATATATGTGTTGGCATCGGTTTGCAAATATTGATAACCGTATTTACGAGTTTATTTCTAGCAAATAGCATATTTACGGTTTATATGGCGGCGTCTCAAGAAGGCTGGGTGTACGTAATGTACGACTGTATTGACAGTTTGCCGGCATGGAAAGCGTTCTTCTATTTCACAACGCTAATATTCTTCCTCGCTTGGCTTGTTAAGGTAACTGGACGCTATTTGGTCTGAATCATTTTGGTCTCGTGTGGATAATTTTCAGGGTAAATCTTACTGAAATTACAAAATAGAATGATAAACCACGTAAAACCAAACCCGTAGCCAAGTTATTTTGCGCTAGCGTACGCTAAACAATTTTCAGGAGTAGCAATCAAAGGTTTTTGATGACTTACAAGCAAGGTTAAAAGCGCTAATGTTCTCATTATTCTCTTTACAAAATCAGGATATATCACTCTCTGCAGCTGTTATACACTTCTTTTAACTGGCTATAGGTTTTAGGTTCAGACTTTTGCTTTAAGACTACGCGTTTGCATAAGCCTTCGCCTAGGCCTATAAGCTGTAATAATTTGAAATGTGGGCGAAAAATTGAGTACAGGACTAAGTTTTACTTTGGTCAATGGAAAGTTTTTGAGATATATCAGGGTTTCAAAAGGAATTTATTTTGCCAGAACAGGAACAGAAATTGAATTTCTTTGCGGGAATGGGAACAGGAACGGAAACCAGAATTTGAAACAATTTACATCACTGAATTACTGTTTTGGACTTTTATACAAAACTTGCCAAAAACGGCTTAAGTGAATTTCCACGCTATTTTATCATCAAGTTTTGCAAAAACACATCAGAAACAGTTTATTAACAAAATAAAGGTATATAATTGGAAAAACACTCATATGTTGAGCAATTTTTCAAACACAAAGTTTCCAATTTTAAAATGATTCTGAATAATTTGCTCCAAAACCGTGAAACTCTGGTTCCTGTGTCTTCAAATGCAGGAACAGAACAGGAACAGGAATTGAATTTTTTGCAGGAATTCCGACAGGAACACGAATTCTCGTTGAACCTTGATACATATATGTGTATGTGTGTGTGACGGTTCTCAGGTTTTGTCTAAACGATGAACGTTTTCTAAAATTTTAAACCCAAACTGCAATTTTTGCATGCGCAAGTTGTTGCAGATAAAACTTGCGCGAGTTCTCGCCGCAAAAACTTGCACGTAGTGAATATAAAAGGCCAACGTAAACAACAGGAGCGGAACAGTATTATAAGCATATTCCAATTAGCCTATGCCTAAGCCAAGCAAAACAATTAGTCCAAAGCTTACTCTATTCTAGTCCCACAGAAAAACTGTCCGCCCGCAGATCTTTACATGGGCCGAATATAACTGTTTAATATTAATGTTTTGGCTTTTTTTCTATTTCAGAATGTTTTCATCGCAGTGATAACAGAAACGTTTGCTGAAATTCGTGTTCAATTTTCACAAATGTGGGGCAGCCGTGAAGTGATTAAAGACGATGAATTTAGACAGGTTTCTATGGGTTTTAAAATTAGTTTTAAATTAAAATTTAAATTTAATAACGGCTCAGCGTTGCGCTATGCTCGTCACACGTAGCCGTGCTTCGCGTTTAACAGCGCCGCGCGTCACAGCAAGATTTACGAAGTAAAATTACCTCTACAGCACTGAGACAAGCATATACCCGTTAAAAATTAAAATTTAAATTATAGTTTAACTAAACTTGAATATAAGTTTAAGTAAAACTTAAATAGCTGGACGGACAAACTAAACTAAGGTTTAAAGTTTAGTTTAAACTAGCGCATATTGGATGGAAGCTTACGGCGAGTTTAAGCTAAACTTTTATTTTTTGGTTTAAAGTATAAGTACTGCTCCAGAAACTATGTAGTTGTTAGAATTCATTAAGTTTAGGTTAAACTAAAAATATGTCAGATTTCAAATGAGTTGAACGTGCCTACGAGTTTAGTTTCGTTAATCTAAAAAGTTACTTTAATGCTGCTTGATTAGCTTAAGCTTAAATCGAGTTTTAGTTTAAGCTTTTATAGTAATAGTTGTGTTGCGGCTTTGTGTTCTTTCGATATAATGCGCACTGTTTCGATGCTTCAAGCGTGCGGCACTAGAGTATCGCTGTCATGTATGCAAGCGAATGAAGTATTCACTGCGCAGCATAACAGCGATGTTCGAGTGCACAGCTTGAAGCAGTAAAGTGACATTATATCATTCGGGAGTGATAAGTCTCGCATGTCGTTGTGGGCCCGTTGGTAGAGGGGTCCAGAGGATCACCCCCCTGGAAAATTTTTGCCCCCTATAACATTTTTTATGAGTCGTCAAAAACCTTTGTACACCTTTGCTGATGTGTTAGCCCACAATAGCAAGGTGAGCTGGCTACGAGACTGTTATCAGCGGTGATATTTGGTTATTTGTTTCAGGTTTTAGAAAGAGGCGAAGACGGCATGTGGCGTTTGGTAACTGTGGATGCGAACAAACCACAAGGATGGGCTCCAAAGGTCGTTCAAGATTTTCATCGATCCACAGCATTTCAAGTTTTACAGATGCTTTTGGTGTTATCAAACGCGTTGGTGAATGCAAGCTTTGTTCATAGGCACGACGGCACAACAGCGAACAAGATTGTTCTGTATTACTATATTGAGGTAAGTATTTAGTACACGGGTCTGTACAAGGAGGTAACAAAAGGTTTAAATCCCGTTCCGAAATTTCAGAATGAAATACCAGGTCCCAAGAAGGATGCCCTGTCCTGTCAGAGGCCCCTTTTTCGGCCATTTGAACTGAAGTTTGGACACCCTCAGCTTAAACAACGTCGCGGTCATTCCAAACTTGATAGCGGTTTTCTAAAAGTGTTTCTTGGACAAAAGTAAACCTAATTCTATGTAAAGCCTCAAGTTTAAGTCCTGAGGCGCCATGTGAGTCACCCGTCATCATAAGATTAACCGAGTACCCATGTAATATGATCCATCGTCGAATCTTGTTACTCACTAAACCCTTTGTGCCATTCTGAGTGGCACGAAGGGTTTGGTGAGTAACAATATTCTTCGGTGTTCTATGGCGACGGGCGACCCACTCGGCGGTCTCAGGACTTGTAGCATCAGCTTTACATAAAATTTACTGAATAAATATTTTTCTGATCAGTTTTATCAATACGGAATAGTTTATTTTCCATTTTAGTGCGCGTTCACCGCGGTGTTCAACATCGAATGTGTATTCAAAGTTTGGTGTCTTGGATGGCGTGGATATATCAGACGTGGCATACACAAATTTGAGCTGATGCTTGCGATTGGGTCGACAAAGAACATTGTGAAACCATTGTACGATTTGAAGATATTTACATATTTTCAGGTTAGTCGTTTTTATTTATATTTAACCTTTGCCTAAAATTCTCAAATGCGTATAGCACCTATTACCAGTGAGTGATAAGTTTTCAAACTGACGAACATGTGCAGTTCCAGATTTCAAAATATGTACAGAAGTGGGGCAAATCAAATTTGAACAATGTGCTGATTTTCGGAGCTCACTATTAACTGATTCAAAAGCTACAAGACCTTTTACCGACTGGTGATAGGTGCTACATACATTTGAGAATACGGTTCATTAATACCGATAATAGCTTATATTTTATGACTGTAGTGCAACTATACATAATACACACAAAAAAGTATTTCTGAATTTATTCAGAAAAGTGTTTTCTGTGGCAAATCTGAAAAGTTTTGCTGATATTTAAGACAATTTTTCTAAAAATAACTGGAAAACGTTTATTTTCAGACTTTATTTCAAAACATTTTTTGAAATCATTTCTGTTATAACAGTAATGCTTTTCAAGTGCACCTTGATAATCACATTTCTCAAATGTAAGAAATTTTTTCTTAAATATCAGAATATTATTTTGAGTGTAGCGTAACAAATTGGTTTGTAGCTTAACTCATTTTCACACGACTATTTTGTATTTCGTCTAAAATCTAATTTCAAGCTGGTATATGAACCCCGACACACGTGGCCGTGAGGCATTTATTACCACCAGCTGGACGGCAAAAGTTTGAAGCGTAAACCCACAGACGATTTAAGTATAAGGGCACGTTTGAATTGGTAAACAAGTCTTACAGCTTCTCAAACAAACCATTTTAACCTGGCAAGACTCATAATAGCAAGGACTCAGAAAAAACGCAAAAAAACGTTTCCGTTGATTTTTTTCTGGTACCAAACCGTACCTTTAGATATCTGTTTACGTTAAAATTGATTTTATTTGTTTTAGGTTTTTCGCGTGGTTCGACTGATTAAAGCATCGCCTATGTTAGAAGACTTTGTGTACAAGGTAAGTCATTTTTACACTACAATTATTAGTATTATCAAAAATTGATAATACTCTTAGATAAGAGTATACAACTGCATAAGCTATGCATGATACAAAATGTATCAGGACGCGTTGCGTTTTCGCCACCACCTCTTTTTTGGTAGGGGGTCGATATTATCGAATGCATACAATACAGATAGCGTTTAAAAGTAGAATCCGAGCAGTTAAGTGAATGTACGGTCAGAGTGAAGACAATCGTTCAACTGTACCCCCTAAATAAAGGAGGGTGTAGGCTAAAAACGCAACGTCGCCGGACAAATTGTTAACTACAAAAAATGTATATACCCAGTTGCACATTCTTGTTCAATAGCGATTATCCACTGTTGATGGTAATTATGAAATTGTTGTATGGAATAAAATATTACAAAATGCCAACCCTTATGCGATAGCTTTAGTATCAGATTATGCGTACAGCAAAAGTGCAAACATATTATCATTTTAGTAGTAATTGTAAGATTTTAGAACGTAAAAAGCTAAAAAAATTTTAGTTTTCACAGAAAAATTTTTGATCTTCGTGCCATACGTGCGCCCGCGTTGTGAAAAAATGAAACTCTTAATTTCCTACTATACCTGGTAAAAAGTTTAATAATTTGGAAATTGACAAGATTTAAATTATACGGTAGTTGGAAATTGAAATAATTTTAAACTAAAGTTTAAAAGTTTACCAATAGTTTTGAAATGAAGTGGATAACTATACGAGTGGTGTGCAAGTTGTTAAGTTGGGCGCGGTTCGAAATGTACCAGCACTAGTTGTGTTTTGCCCTACCTTTTTATTTAAACTTTGGAGGCCGATTTTATATTGATTACACGGTAAATTTTGTGATAAAATGTAAGCGGACGTCTTTTCAATGTATACAACAGCATATGAATTTCAGTCTTTCAAAAGATCGACCCCCTAAATAAGAAGGGTCGGCCAAAAATACAACACGTCCTAAGTGCATTGTTTTCTACTCAGAATGTACCCAGTTGCATACTCTTATTAAAAAGTATCATGCACTGTTGGTAACACTGCGCCCTAAGTGCATTCTTTTCTACTCAGAATGTACCCAGTTGCATACTCTTGTTAAAAAGAATCATGCACTCTTGGTAACACTGTGCCATAAGTGCATTCTTTTCTACTCAGAATGTACCCAGTTGCATACTCTTGTTAAAAAGTATCATGCACTCTTGGTAACACTGCGCCCTAAGTGCATTCTTTTCTACTCAGAATGTACCCAGTTGCATACTCTTGTTAAAAAGTATCATGCACTCTTGGTAACACTGCGCCCTAAGTGCATTCTTTTCTACTCAGAATGTACCTAGTTGCATACTCTTGTTAAAAAGAATCATACACTGTTGGTAACACTGTCAGCAATGATAAAATACCATAATTATCATCTAGGGATAACACTGCTAAAAAATTTATATATATTTTATGCACGAAAATCGAGTAGCTATGTAATTTTTATCGCTAAAACGCCTATAAATTTGAAATTTGAACAAAATAAATTTAATAAACGTTAACTTTTTCCAAAAAATAATTCAATTTCAGATATTCGGTCCTGGTAAAAAGCTGGGCGGATTAGTGTTGTTCACAATGGTACTGTTAATCATTACTTCGAGCATTTCGTTACAGTTGTTCTGTTTTGTTCAAGGACTCGAACGGTTTAGAACGTTTCCTGAGGTAAAAGGTGGTTAATTGTTTTACGATCGGGCGCTTGTAAGCCGGGAAAACAGAGCAGGTTGATAAAATTTTTAAATTCTTTTGCGATTTTGGTATATAATCGGTAATATATACAGCGGCGTTGCCTAGGGGCCTAAGGGGGTGATGCCCTCCCAATGGTTTTGGAAAAAATTCATTTTTGAGTAAATTGAAACTATGATCTCCTGTACTTACGTTTAATTAAATACAAACTAGTACTTGGTGCTTTTCTATGCTGAAACAATATTGCTTTTAGTGGTATATGTACCATAATTTATTTTCTCACGCGTTTTTGTATATGTGTAGTGATTGTTTTTGTACGATTAACACACTATGATATTTAACGGATTTGTGTGCCACGCAAACGAAAACCATGGCTGCACCCATTTATATATAAAATTAAAAAATTTATATCCTTGAAGAAAATGTATGTTTCACCACTGTTGTTGTTTGTTAATCGTATTAAGATTATGTCGGCTGGGGATGTAAAGGATTCTCTTCCGAGAGTCAAGGGTCTGCCTTTTAGCCAGGGGCGAAACCATTTCTGACGGAAGTACGTGCGATGCTTAATAGAGAAAAAATTCGCGAGCGAAGCTAGCGAGAAGTCAACCGCAACTTTAATGGTGCTTAGCCATTTAGCAAAAATTTCGTTTTGATGCCTGTTGGGCCCTGCGATTTTCCAGCGATCTCTGTTTGAAATAATACTTCTCAAATGAAATAGGAAATATTGATTTTGACAAATTATTTTAAATATAATTTGAGTAATTTTTTTTGCACAATTTGTTGGCGCTTAAATTGTTCAAAAATTATTGTTTTAGGCGTTAATGTCAATGTTTCAAATCTTGACGCAAGAAGGCTGGACGGAAGTTGTCATCGAAAGTATGCGTATGACCGGAGACACGCTGGCGCCGATTGTGGCGATCTATTTTCTGGTTTACCATTTATTTGTTACACTGGTAAGGTATTGTCTTTTTGTTTATATGTTTGGCCAATGTAAAGAACAGGGGCGGAACAGTATTATTTGTCACGCTGGTAAGATATTTTTTGTTTATATGTTTGGCCAACGGAAAGAACAGGGGCGGAACAGTATTATAAGCATATTCCTAAGCCTAAGCCTAAGCCTAAGCGTAAGAATGCGCGTTTTCCTAAGCCTAAGCCTAAGCCTAAGCGTAAGAATGCGCATTTTCCTAAGCCTAAGCCTTAGTCTAAGCCTAAGCGTAAGAATGAGCATATTCATAAGCCTAAAGCCTAAGCCTAAGCCAAGCAAAAAAACAATCTAAAGCTTCAGCTTACTCTTTTCTAGTCACACAGAAAAACGTTCCACCCCTGATTTTTACCTGGGTCATACGTTTTAAGCTGATTTAGTTTTGGGTCATCCACGTTATACTGTCTACGCTACTGTAAAAAATTGTCCCCACTTACGAGCCCCTCACTTTGTAGTTGTAGTGTTACTAAATGACATGTCCAAATGTCACCCATATCCTGTATAGACCTTCCGGACAACTCGCATACTCTCCAAACAGCCTATACTTTGTCACATTGCAGTCCATACCCATACTACACTGTCGATGCGTCATATGAAGGACAACTGTTTTGTCCCGAGTCTGTCAGAACAGACTCTGTTTAGTCATCTAAAGAGTCTGTTTCAAGGGACTCTGTTTTACAGAGTCTGTCTGAAGGGACTATTGTAGAGCTTAATATTGAGTATGCCGCAACCACGGGCGAAAGAAGGGTGCAACTACCGTTGGGCTTGGTGTGCGGGTCGTTCTCTTACAAGTTATCTTTTACCGGCAAAAACCTTCCTGCCCCCTCTTTTAAAAATTACTGGTTGCAGTTAATTTTTAAGAAAGTAAAATTTTTAGAACACTGCAACGTTTTTAAAACAAGCCCTAGTTACGGGCTGTGGACTGTCAACAAGCTCTTTTTCGGACGTCCCGATGTCAGACACTGTGTCCAGACAGTGTCTAATTTGTCCTTAGTCCCTTCGAAGGGACTACTGCCAAAACGAACTAGCTATGTACACCTTGTGTAAAGTCTTAACATTGTAAGAACAATGTCGTTTTGTCCAGCCCTTGAAACCAGGGGTGTGGACAATTTTTTACAGTAGCGTAGACAGTATTACGTGGATGACCCAATTAACTCGTGAAATGTATATTTAAATCCATATTTTGCTATTTTATTGCAACTTCAAATCACGTTCATATCTGGAAATTTATTTCTGAATAAGGCTCGTTTAAAAGTATTTTTTCGACCGAACCAAACACCCTGGTTTAAGATATTTTAAATTGAGTAAAAACCTCAAAAAATGCTGGTTTTAAGTTGAATTTAATAAAAAAATATTTGTTTTAATTTGTGTTTATTTAAAATTAAAATGTGTTTTTTTTGTTTTGATTTTCAGATTGTGCTTAGTTTGTTTGTCGCTGTTATTTTGGACAATTTAGAAATGGAAGAAGAAATGAAGAAAATTAAACAATTGCGAACACGAGAACTAAACGAACGTGCACGGTCAAAGCTTCCACTACGTCTTCGAGTATTCACAAGGTAAGTTTTTCTTAAACAGACACTGGCCGGGTTTCAAGAAACAATAGTTAAGTACGACTAAGTACTCAAGTACTTGTTAATATATTAAGTTACGAAAATTTGATATATTACAGATTAACCGTTCAAGCCTACTGAACTTGTTCTATTTAAAATTGCAGACTCATGGTATCTGCTTAATATAACGCAAAACTATTACTTTCTTCTTGTGGCTGTGGCTCACATTTGGCGTTTATTTGTATTTGCTCGAAATCTTAAGTATTTACTTTAGGTGTGTGTAAGCGACTTAAGTGATTACTCAAAGATAATTTAAGTAAATATTTTAGTTAGCTATATATGAAGTTATTGAAATTAATTATTGGTTGAGGCCTTTGAAGTCAAACTATGGTATGGCGCCCGAACACTTCAACAACGGTTATTAACCAAAATGTGACCGTAAATTAAATTTCTTTTTGATATCAAGAAAATTACAATTATTTCATGAATTTTCTAGACTCATCTCAAACTAGCAATAGTGCTACACACATTTGAGAATACAAAATTTGCATTCTGTTTTTGACAAATTCTACGTTCATTTTTTTCAGATTTCCGGAACATCCGCAATTGGTTATTGTCCGCCGGGTCCCAGGCGAATTTCCGCTTCCGAAAATTCGTGACACATTTACGCGACAATTTACAGACGAAGATGCAGATGAAAGCGATGAGCACAGCGGTCAGTGTTAACTTTAATTTTAATAATTAAAAGTTTTAATAAAGTTTTGGTTTTAAAAATCAAATTGAATTTTTAAAGTAGCCTTCGCAAAAATATCCTCCCACCGCGGCAGTTTAGGTTTGGGTTTAGCCTAAGCCTGTAACGGGACGGGAGATGTTGAATAAATAATTCGACAATTTTAAGATTATAAAATGGCGTCGAAGGTAGAAAACTTTTTAAAGGCGTATGGCAAACATCAAATACCATAATGCCGATGGGATCAGTCGTCCCGCTATCCTCTGGATTCGGCTGTCCGTTTTCGAGCGGACTTTAAAGATCATATGGATTTTGAAAAAGCCACAGTCCGAACGATTTTAATGAAGAAAATCACAGTTCTGGCCTGCCCGTAGCCAAGGGGGGGCAGGGAGGATCGCCCCCCCTTTGTCCCCCGTAGAAACTTTTCAACCTTGCTTGTAAGTCAACCAAAACCGTTGTCTGTCCGTCCTGAAAATTTTTTAGCCCCCCTTGCAAGGTGAGCTGGCTACGGACCTGAGTTCTGGTATCTTTTCAGTTCAATTTTGTCAAAAAATGTTTTTTTCTTACAGTTCCCAATGCAAGAAAGTCCGAAATTGGCGGAACCGGAATCACGGATCGCAAGCAAGTCCGACGACGTCTTAAGACACGTCATATTGGACAACTTTCGTCAAAAACTGGAGTGACGTATATTGTTGAGTCAGTAACCAATCATTTGGAGTGTCAGTTCTTTGTCAGATTTGAAATTTGCCCATCTCTTTCATATTTTAGCAGTAAATTTCTTAAAGTCTTAGGCTTAGGCTAGCCCCATTTGAATATCTTAGCAGTAAATTTTATGCTGTGGGCGCATTAAAAACTTTCTCTTTCAAATCTTTAGCAGTAAAATTTTATGCTGCGGTAGGGTAGACTTATAAATGGCCCCATTTCATATCTTAATTTTCCATCTTCCTGAAAATTTTCGAAAATCGAACGGTGCCACAAAATTTGACATATCTCAAAATTTTACATCTTCCTCAAAATATTGAAAATCGAACGGTGTCACAAAATTTGCCCTAGTTCAGGACTAAAACGAATATTTGCAAATTTTAAAATATGTAACTTGATAGGTTTGTGTGTTGTTTGTGTATTAATTTGCGTTGTGGCGTTTGTATTGTGTTTGTGTATGTGCTGTATGTGGCTAAATTTGAGGATAGCCCTAAGCTATAAGCGATTTCTTTTATAGCCCAAGACTATCACGAGATGATTTTGAAAATGACCTCGTGATAGCCTTGGGCTATGGCACATTTTGTGGCACCGTTGACAAAATTACTGTGAACGGCGCATAAGTGCAAACTTATGCTTCATGCATCGTTTCACAATATAATGCAAATTCCACAATATTATGTGTACACTAGGTGACTTTTGAGGGGCAGTGTGCTGCACGCTGAAGCCAAAAATCTTCAGTGTGCAGCTTCTGCAATAAAAAATCCTTCAAACATCAACGTATAAATAAATGATTTATAAGAGAAACTAATGTAAATGATGCCCCGGAATTCTTTTACAGTTCCATAATGGTGAAGCCAAAACGCTTCAGTGCGCAACGCACTGAAACCAATAAACTTGCAGTGTCAATCACACCATCAACTCAAAAGTCACCTGGTGTACGTATGCTTTTGTGGAGTATGCATATTTTGTGTACGCCATGTCTCAAACTACAGTACTGTAGTTATCCGAATAAGAGTGTGGTAATAAGAGGGGGTTTCCATATTGAGCCCTAATCAATAGGAGTCCGTATTCGTAATAAGAGTCCGTGAGTGGATAGAATCCCTAAATTCTCCCTTATTATAGTGCATAAATGACTCCAGGACCAAATAAAATTGAGTTCTAAACTGTAAAACATGCTATGTTTTGAAAGTACATTCCTAAGTACAACGTTGCATTATCGCGCCAAGCTTTTGATGCAAGACAAATAAACGTTTAATTCAAAAGATAGTTGCAATACCGAATATATATCAGTAGCAAAGGGTCGCGGATGGCGGGTTAAAAAAAATAAAGTGGGGGGGGGGGGGGGGCGTGGGGGGGGGCCAGAAAAATCGTCTTCTTTCTGGCGCAGACGGCGGGTTAAAAATAAATAACAGTCCGTAACCGAATAACAGAGGGTGCTATCTGGAGAAGCCAAATAAATATCAGTCCATCCCCATCATATTCGGGTGACTACAGTAAGTAACCGTTTATAGGCAATCGAACAAAATGCGAATGCTTCTAAGCGACAGTGTTGGCATAATTCCGATGGCGAATCGATATACGCCGCCGATAAAACATAATCGACCTCGAAAGTACGTAAATCGGGCTACTGTACACTTCGCCGTCAAATTTATGCTTAAGAATATGTGCCCATGTTACTTTTATTGGCGTCCAGGTTTCTGGTGGGTCTATTAAAGAGTAGGTTTAGATTCTAGATTACATTTTTTTCGCTTAGGCTTAGGCATAACCTTATGCTTAGGAACTCATTTTTGCAACGTTCAGGCTAAGACTTAGGCTTAGGAATACGCTTAATCTACTGTTTCGCCCCTGAAAGTAACATTCGCCATATTATGAAAGCTGTTTTTTCACTGTATTTTTTAAACAAATATTATTTTAAATCTTGCTTCCTGGCAAAAAGTCGCATAAACTCAAATAAATTGAAATTTTGCGTTTCAAAATGCATTCATAAAACTTGCAGCTGTAAAAAACTCTAAAAATGTATAATGAAATTTTGTTATGAAGGCCTGTAAATTAAGTTTTCAGGCATAGTTTGACCGTATTTTTTGCCAGTCCCATATTTGCAGCTTTTGTGTTCGAATCCAAATTTTGATTTTAGTTCAGAAACCGTATTTTCAACTGCATGTAGCAGTTGTACGACGCTTTTATTGGCTTTTGGAGACTTTCGCTACAGCCATAAGCAAAGTTTGAGCGCTATACTTTATTAAAATTTGAAAAATTCAAATTTGTTTTTGGAATTGCATTTTTTATTTTTTGTTTTATTTTTAGGAATTGTATTTTTTATTTTTTGTTTTTTTTTGGGAATTGTGTTTTTTATTTTTTGTTTTATTTTTAGGAATTGTATTTTTTATTTTTTGTTTTTTTGGGAATTGTGTTTTTTATTTTTTGTTTTATTTTTAGGAATTGTGTTTTTTATTTTTTGTTTTATTTTTAGGAATTGTCTTTTTATTTTTTTGTTTTATGTTTAGGAATTGTATTTTTTATTTTTTGTTTTTATTTTTAGGAATTGGTTTTTTATTTTTTGTTTGATTTTTAGGAATTGTATTTTTTATTTTTTGTTTTATTTTTAGGAATTGTATTTTTATTTTTTTGTTTTTATTTTTAGGAATTGTATTTTTTAGAGTGTTATTCCTATTTATAGGAATTGTATTTTTCATTTTTGTTTGCAGAAAAAGTATTCTCAGCCGAAACGTTCAATCGGGTAGCTATAAACTTAAACAAATGTACGAGCATCATTTGAAAGAAAATGGCGATTTGAACGGAGGGGGCAGTGGAACGCTTGCAGGACCAGGGACTGGATCGGGGGGTCGAAATAAAATTTCAGTTGCAGCTCGGTCTATGGACAAATTTGGGTTTGGGGGCGGTAACCAAGGAAGCGCTGCGAATTTATCGGGTAGAAGTGTTGCGACTCGAAGGGGGGGTCAATCGTCTGGACGGAGGGCCAAGGGTGGAGGAGCCGGCCCGGGTGGTGATATTGATATTAAGGCGTTTCAGCAGAAAAAGCATCAGGCGGAGCTGACAAGGTAAGCTAGGAATAAGAGTTCGTCGGATAATTTTATATCGCTCCTGATTGATTCCACCACGCTCAGTGAAACAAACTGTTTGGTAGCCAACAGGTGGCGATTAATTAGCCAATTAGTACAGAGTATTCGTAACATCCAATCGTATGTGAGTGTGGCATTAAGCTAGTAACCAATTACGAGGCGTGCACTTGTCGTATATAATGAATTACGCCGTGGGCTAGACCAAGTCGTAATTCCGCGCTGGACAAGCCCAATTCGGAATTGGGCTAAATTACGACTTGCGCTACGATATCGTGGTGCAAGAGTGTAGGCACGCGTTAAACCATAGTGTGTACGGTACCTAGATGCAGTTATTTTTTGCAAGTGAAGCGAGCGAAAAGCCAAACGCAATTTGTGTTTTTAGTTAACCAAATTTGCAATTCTGAAACTTGTGCACGTAATCGAATTTAAATCAAAGCACAAAATCAAATTGTTCAAAAATTCAAATTTGGGTGTGCAATGGTCAGGTCATCAAGAGTGCATGATACAAGAGTATGCTACTCCTAGGGTTCCGCAGGGTACAACGCGTACCCGGCACGCGTTGCGTTTTTGACCAACCCCCTTATGTAGAGGGGGTACAACCTGTGCCAACCGTGGCACTTACGTATCCGGCATCCTAAATGCACCGGTTATAGTTTAATTTAGCGTTATTCATGTGACAGCAACCCTCCTCTAAATAAGAAAGGCGGTCGGCAAAAACACAACGCCCGGTGATGCATTTTGTACCGTGTGCGACCCGCGGAATGGCTCACTCTTGTAAAAGAGTGTCATGCACTTTATGGACTATCAAACGCCAAAAATCGAGTCTGTTTAAATTGTCATTTTAGGAATCGACTCGAAGAAGAAATGCGCGAAAATCATCCGATGTTCGACAAACCGTTGTTTTCTGTTGGTCGAGACAGCCGTCTGCGTCGTATTGCACAGTATATCGTGTACGCCAAATACGATCCAAACAGCATCGATCCGGTGACTGGAAAACAAATTCAACGAAAATATAAAGGAGTTCAGTGAGTTTAAACACAAGTTTAAAAATAGTTTCTAGCTGATATGAAGCCAGAGTCGGAGCAGCCACTCAAATGACCCCCGTTGAAGGAGGGCACTCCCAAAGAGCGGCCCCTTACCCGAACATAATTTTAAACAAAAAACAGCCGGAATCCAGCCGTGTTTTCTAAAGCCTGTGCATGCCTTTATCTTGTTTGCCTACAAATTGCGGGAATATTTTTCCTTATTCCCTTCTGTATACGTCCATGCTCCCAAGGGGTGATTGGCAGCTGTTGCATTCTGGAAAAATTTGGTGAATAACGCCGTTGTTAGTCAGTATCCTCGTGTATAGAATTTCGTCATAGTGATAGTGATAGGCCTTGTAACTTTGAATCGCGTGGCAGTATCGAATTTCACTTTATAGCTACAAATCGGTAAGCACCTAGCTACATTTTTTCAAAAATAAAGCCTAGCTATGTAGTTTTGAAATAAATTTTTTTTATTTCTTTTTCAGCAACGTCATCGGTTTGTTGACTTATCTTGATTGGACGATGGTGTTTGTGTCAGCGCTCGCGTGCATTTCAATGATGTTCGAAAGTCCGTGGCCGATTGGTGGCTCAATGCTTGTTATGAACAACGGAATGCTTCAGGTAAATCGTTCAAGAGACCTAAAAATTTACTTCGTAACTTAGCTTTAATGACAAAAATTGAGTTACAGTGGTAATTACATAGCTACCGCTCATGTAAAGATCATGGGCGGGGTTCACGTTATCAATTTTGCGCTTGGTACCTGTTTTGTCACTATGCTCATAACGGTACACACATATTTTTTTGTTACCCAAATGAATACCAACAGAAAATAAAATGTAATACGTAGCTAGGTTTTCGAAATATTGACCTACCCTTATAGGTAGAGTCAAGGTGTCTGCTCGTATCCCATATAGATGCCAACATAATGAACCTTCAAGCTTGCACTTTAAACCGGCTCAGTGCCCTGAGTTTTGTCTTAGAAGTCTGGCTTAGACTGTTTTTACAATATATCATTAAATATTTAAAAAATTACACTGGCTATTTGTTCAAGCTAAAACTTAGCCTTAAGTACAAGCTCATTCTTATGCTTACGCTTAAACTTAGGCTTAGGAATACGCTTGTACTACTGTTACGGCCCTGTTCTATACGTAGGTCATATCTGGTATAGCGATAGTATTTTTAGGTTATGGATTACGTGTTTGTGATCACAATGACAGTTGAAATGGGTGTCAAGATTTTGGCCAATGGATTATTTTTCACTCCGAAAGCTGTCGTTCGAGACCCTGGTGGAGTTATGACTGTATTTATTTATATTGTAAGTTGTAACCCCCCCACCCAATGGTGTCCGCACAAAATCTTAAACTCGAGTTGCAGTCAGAACTTTTCAGGGGATACGACCAAGTAGAAGGGCGGTGTTGAACAGACCCGTGGCCAGCTCACTTTACTAGGGGGAGCTAGAAAAGTTTCAGGAGGAGCATACAAGGATTTTTAATGACTTTTACAAACATGGTTTGTAATTTAAAACCGGGACCAAAAATTTACCAGAGGGGGGCTGAGAAGTCCATAGCCCTCCTGGGCTACGGGCTCGGTGTCGAGCGAATGATAGCGTTCAAATGTAGGGGTGCGTGTGACGTCATTTACATGCTGTTGAATTTTATTATTTTTCCTTTTAATTTTAATATGTTTGTTCAAATTATTGGCCAATGTAAAGAACAAGGACGGAACGGCATTATAAGCATATTCCTAAGCCTAAGCCTAATGCCAAGCAAGAAAATTAGTCCAAGGCTTAAGCTTACTTTTTTCTAGTCCCACAGAAAAACGTTCCGCCCCTAATCTTTACATGGGCCAAATTATTTAATATGTGCGATACTTTAAATTTGATTAAATTAGCTGACCACTTGGCCGGTGAGAAAATTTCATTTTTTACCTATACAAGTTATTCTACGGCCTGTAAACGTGTCTTTTTTGAGTTAGTCCACAGTTTTCAGTTTATATATCTCTCTATCTTCGCTTGTATGCCCGACCCTGGCTGATTATAACCTTTTTAATTTCAGACCAGTTTAATTTATCTGCTGTGGATGCCGCAACGAGTTCAGCCTAACTCAGGAGCGCAACTGTTGATGATATTTCGTGCTATGCGTCCGCTACGTATTTATACGCTTGTCCCACACATTAGACGAGTTGTCGTTGAACTGTGCAAAGGATTTCGTGAAATTTTGTTGGTAAGCAGAACCAAAAGTGTTGGGCGTTGCTAATATTGTGTTCGCCAATGTGGTACGTTTACAGGAAGGATAGGATATTAATGTAAAATTTTCTGCCAGCATTTCAAAGTTTTGCCTAGAAACCCCAAAAACTGTTTTAGTTGCTTGAATAAGTTTGGCTTGTATACTCAAGTGATCAACGGTTGGGCATCCTGAGGCG
This sequence comes from Enoplolaimus lenunculus, assembly GCA_030248215.1. NCBI lineage: Eukaryota > Metazoa > Nematoda > Enoplea > Enoplida > Thoracostomopsidae > Enoplolaimus > Enoplolaimus lenunculus. The sequence continues at coordinate 109,406 of JASANG010000193.1, read as the reverse complement.
GGACTTGGGGATGTTTACCAAAATATAGCCAATGTCCCCGAAGCTGAGTCAACGATACGCAGAGCGGTGCTTAAATGTTTGATGGGTATACGCAATTGGCGGTCTCAGGATTTTTTCAAGGAGCGGTGGGCTTTTTGATGTTATTTTTTGCATTTTAGAACACGTAATAAAATAGCGTTTGTTCTAAAAATTTTAACATTGTTTGTGAAAAATTTCGGGGCGGCCGGGGGTCGGCCGCCGACCTCTCCCCCGCTCCTCCCTCTGTGACCGCGCCTGGTATATGCTGCCGCCGGCGAAAAATTTTCTATTTTTGTTCAGTTTAAATTTTCTACGGACGCCCATGAAGGGATCAAGGATTTTTGTTTAAAAATATTAATGATGAATATTTTAGGTTACGGTACTGCTGGCAGTTCTGATGTTCGTTTTCGCGAGTTTTGGCGTTCAATTGTGTGGCGGAAAACTGGCACGATGCAACGATCCGACTGTTAAAGATCGGGTTAGTTTACTTTGGTTTGACTGTTTATCTGGTTGTTTACGATTTTTTGTTTGTTGGTTTGTTTGTTGTAGTTTGTTTGTTTGCTTTGTAGGGCACATTAACTTATGTTTGCGGTTTTGAAACGTCTGATGGTAAATATCAATAGAGAACGATTCCTCAACCCAAACAGTGGAGAGAACAGGACCGTAACAGTAGCATAAGCATATTCCTAAGCCTAAGCCTAAAAATAAGCCAATTCAAAAAATATTCTAAAGCTTAAGCTTACTGTTTTGCATTCCCGCTGAAAAACGTTCCGCCCCTGATCGTTACATGGGCCATATATATACAAAGGACGCTCACGGGCGCCCAATGAAATACACCCACCTTTTCGGCTTCGTTCCTGGCTGTACTCACAAATGTAAGTTTTTACAACCGGATTTGCCGATATGTCGTAGCCCAAGCCATAATTCAGCCCAATTGTTACGACTTTTGGCTACGACATATATACATTGCGGTTTTGTTTTCAGGAAAACTGTACTGGCGTATTTTACCAACAAATTTACGTCACAAAATTACAAGTCCCTGGAAAATTTGGCAAGCAACATCCGAAAATACTTGTTCCACGCGTTTGGTAAGTTTTTCCAAAATCGAAAATAAGGCCTGTTGTCTAACGAGAGGGGATCATCGTCAGCCTCCCTGCGGTATGGTGCTTTGTTCCACACCCCTTCTGAAATTTGGTATGTTTTTACTTTTAGTAAACAAATTATGTAATGTTTTTGTATATATATATTGTCGGCCCTCAAATTTTTTTATTGCAAATAATATTTTCAGGCTGGCTACGAAGCTTAAAATATATCGGATATGAAAATTTTGGCCATTAATGTTTTTTCAACTTATGTAAATTGAACAGAGGGCACGTCAAAATATTGTCAAGGGCTGGGTTTCTGAAACACTACTTAAGTACGACCGAGTATATACTTGAATACGTCCTAATTAATTACACCATTTTGTCGTTTTTGAAAGCTTGCTTAAGTAAATACTTAAGTCGCTGACTAGATTTGGTATATTATGGATTAACAGTTCAATCATATTATTGGCGTAAAATTGAAATTGTAGACTCGTGGTTTCTTCTCAATATGAAGCAAAAACAATTACCTGTAATGACAATGGCTCACAATTGTGGTTTTTTTATTTTTGCTTAAAAGGTTAAGTATTTACTTAAGTTGGCGACTCAAAAAAATACTTAAGTATAACTTTAGTAAATACTTAATTAAAATCACATTATTTACAAGCGGGTCAAAAGTGTTTACCTTTCGCAGGGGGGGGGGCAAAGTTTTTTTTAAATTTTACAGGGCAAATCCGAGAAATTTCAACTTTGATCATATCGGAAACGCAATGTTAGCGCTATTTGAAATACTATCGTTCAAAGGTTGGATCGTTGTACGTGACGTCATTCTAAATAACGTTGGAATGGTAAAAAAAATTATTTTTTTTCAAATTTTGAATTTAACCCCTTCTCACATAGAGTTGCCTATAGGCAACTCAGCGCAGTGTATATAGGTTAAATAATATATATCGCACAGTGTTTAACAATTGCAACACGTATACATAGTACTAAATCATCACAAGACGAGAGAGCCCCTCAAGCTCGAGCGTGAACCTCCTATAGCTGAGTGGTGATGGTAAACGCCTCCCACTTTAGTCACTGGAGTTCGAATCCTAGCATAAAAGTAGGTCTCAGGGGAAATAGAAAATATTCATGTGAGAAAGGGTTAAGCGAAAAATTTTCAGTTTACTATCTATAACAACTTCTCACATTGAGTTGCCTGCAGGCAACTCAGCGCAGTGTATATACGTTAAATAGTATATATCGCGCCGTGTTTAACAATTGCAACACGTAAACATAGTACTAAATCACCACAAGACGTGAGAGCCCCTCAAGCTCGACCGTGAACCTCCTATAGCTGAGTGGTGATGGTAAACGCCTCCCACTCCAGTCACTGGAGTTCGAATCCAAGCAGAAAAGTAGGTCTCGGGGGAAATAGAAAATATTCATGTGAGAAAGGGTTAAGCGAAAAATTTTCAGTTTACTATCTATAACAAAAATATTCATGTGATAAAGGGTAAAACTGTATTCAATTCAACGGATTTGTAAAGTTAAACTATATTCAGCCAAAGGTTTGAATGTTTTGTAGTTCAGAGTGATGATTGGCTCTGCTGAACACTTTTGCTCTGCAGGCTGAAACTTAGGCTCAGGCGTACGTTCAGTGTTAGAGTTTTACAAAAAATTAGAAAAGGTTTGACTAATTCTGAGCTTACGCTTAACACAAAGCATTTACCTATAGCGGTTACTTAAGCCTAAGCCTTAATTTTTTTACTATCTTTGAGCAAACCGTGTAAGAGCATTTAATTTTTAGTTAACAAATTCGATTAGATACTTGACGCAATTTTGGCCCACATAAACGATCAGAGGCGGAACGTTTTTCTGCAGGACTGCAATAGAGTGAGCTTAAGCTTTAGACTATTTTTTGATTAGGTATAAATATTAGCTTAGAAATATGCTTATACTACTGTAACGGCTCTGTTCTACAAATTGGTCCAATTTTATTATGATATTTCATAATTAATATTGTTTTAGTGGCCTGCTGTTTTTGTTCACATATACGTTTTCATTGGCTGCATGATTGGATTGACGCTGTTTGTTGGCGTTGTAATAGCCAATTACAGCGAGAATCGGGTATTATTTTTTAAATGAATTAATTTCATTGGCGAATCCAAAACCGCTATTGAACTCAATTCAATATGGCTTGAGCTCCCAGTTTTCTTAAATTAGATTTGTTTCAAGTTTATTAGCTAAGTATTTCTATGAATATATTTCCGATTTTACGATAATTTCAAGTGTAATTGAAAAAAGTCTTAATTTACTTCAAAATTTATTGAATATGCAAATTAATCAATCTACGTACATCATGTCATTAGCCCATGCTAATTTTATACGTGATTGCCGATTATGGCTAATCCTGTACCTAAGCCTAAAACAAACAGTAAGCCTAAACATAAACCTAAACCTAACAGTAAGCCTAAACATAAACCTAAACCTAACAGTAAGCCTAAACATAAGCCTAAACCTAACAGTAAGCCTAAACATAAGCCTAAACCTAACAGTAAGCCTAAACGTAAACCTAAACCTAACAGTAAGCCTAAACATAAACCTAAACCTAACAGTAAGCCTAAACATAAACCTAAACCTAACAGTAAGCCTAAACATAAGCCTAAACCTAACAGTAAGCCTAAACATAAACCTAAACCTAACAGTAAGCCTAAACATAAGCCTAAACCTAACAGTAAGCCTAAACATAAACCTAAACCTAACAGTAAGCCTAAACATAAGCCTAAACCTAACAGTAAGCCTAAACATAAGCCTAAACCTAACAGTAAGCCTAAACATAAACCTAATCCTAACAGTAAGCCTAAACATAAACCTAAACCTTACAGTAAGCCTAAACATAAACCTAAACCTAACAGTAAGCCTAAACATAAACCTAAACCTAACAGTAAGCCTAAACATAAACCTAAACCTAACAGTAAGCCTAAACATAAACATAAACCTAAACCTTACAGTAAGCCTAAACATAAACCTAAACCTAACAGTAAGCCTAAACATAAACTTAAACCTAACACTAAGCCTAAACATAAACCTAAACCTAACAGTAAGCCTAAACATAAGCCTAAAACAAACAGTAAGCCTAAACATAAACCTAAACCTAACAGTAAGCCTAAACATAAACCTAAACCTAACAGTAAGCCTAAACATAAGCCTAAACCTAACAGTAAGCCTAAACATAAACCTAAAAATAAAAAAATAAGCTTTAACATAAGTCTAAGCCTAAACGCTATCGTTCGAACTGATTTTACTGGGCAACCTAATATTGTGACTGTAGGCGCCCGGGTGTTACCAAATTCTGCAATATTTCATTATGGATCAACTCAGATACAAAAAATCTGACTGATTTTTTAAACTTAGGTTGAAAGCTCTATTTAAGGGAACTGCGCTGCTTACGGTGGACCAGCGGCGATGGAACGATTTGAAAAGCCGTCTAAAGATCGCCCAGCCGCTTCATATACCTCCGAAACCAGGTGGGTTTCAGTTTCTGCAATCCATGATTCCGTGGCGGATTTTGAAAGTTTTGAAGTTGATGTGCGATATAATAATAATAATAATAATAATAATAATAACAATAACAATAATAATAATAATAATAATAATAATAAAACGCTCTCAAACGAAGCAAGCAAGATGCTGAACACAATTTGACTGTTCAATCTTAATACATGCAATTTCCACAATATCATGCGTACACCAGGTAACTTTATTGAGGCGACAGTATTATACACTAAAGTTTTATTTTGCTTCAGTGTCCCGGATACTGAAGCTTTATATATATATATATATATGGATTGTTTATATCCGTAATTTTAGCAGAATCAGCCAGAATTCGCACATTTCTATACGAACTATGTACGTACTCTGTGTTCAAACGATTTTTTGCGCTCGCTATCCTGCTTAATTCAACGCTGCTTTGTTTCATTCCGGTAAGCATAAACTTCTTTTTTTGTGTGTCACCACCTTAGGACAGGGGTGTAGGATCAATACGAGCGTACGATATAGATTGAACTGCCTGTGCCGTTGAGGTACCTGAACCACTGCCGATTTAGGCAGACGAGGTTTCCTAATGACATACACAATTTCTATGGAAATGGAACATTGTAGATGATGTTTAACAAGAGTGCGCAATTACCTGAACTGTGCATGGTTCAAATTGTACCAGCACGGGTTGCTCTTCCGCCATACCCCCATATTTTAGGAGTGTCGATATCACATGCAATACCCGTAAATTAAACTATAAGCAAATCATTTTCGACGCCAGATCCAAACGTGCCACATGGTTCGCACAAGTTGTACCCCCTATATAAACGGGGTAGGCTAAAAACGCAATGTGCGCTGGGTACATTTTCTTCACCCACTGTGATATTCTTGTTGACGTATGCATCATTCACCCATGGTTCTGTTAATTTGAGCTTTGTTTAGTCTTTTTTTAAAAACGTACAAAATGTTGAAAAAAAGTCAATTTTAAATTTGTTTCAGTGGGACGTTGGCGAAAAAGACGAAATTTTAACTGCGTTAACGGTCACAAACGGAATCTTTGTGGTCGCATTTACTGTCGAAGTAAAAACAACACAGTTTTGATGTTTTATGTGCAAATTTCACAATATCACATGCGTATACCAGGTAACTTTTGGAGAATGCGCGACAGATACTCAAGCTAAAATTAGCTTCAGTGGTTTTGTTGTTGTTGTTGTTGTTGTTGTTGGCGTTGTTGGTGGTGGTGTTTCTGTTGTTGTTGTTGTTGTTGCTGCTGCTGTCGCTGTTGCTGTTGTTGTTGTTGTTGTTGTTGTTGTTGTTGGTGTTGTTGTTGTTGGTGGTGGTGTTGTTGTTGTAGTTGTTGTTGTTGTTGGTGGTGGTGGTGGTGGTGTTGTTGTTGTTGTTTGTTGTTGTTGTTGTTGTCGTTGTTGTTGTTGTTGTTGTTGTTGTGGTTGTTGTTGTTGTTGTTGTTGGCGTTGTTGGTGGTGGTGTTGCTGTTGTTGTTGTTGTTGCTGCTGCTGTCGCTGTTGCTGTTGTTGTTCTTGTTGTTGTTGTTGTTGTTGGTGTTGTTGTTGTTGGTGGTGGTGTTGTTGTTGTAGTTGTTGTTGTTGTTGGTGGTGGTGGTGGTGGTGTTGTTGTTGTTGTTTGTTGTTGTTGTTGTTGTCGTTGTTGTTGTTGTTGTTGTTGTGGTTGTTGTTGTTGTTGTTGTTGTTGTTGTTTGTGTTGGTGTTGTTGTTTGTTGTTGTTGTTGTTGTCGTTGTTGTTGTTGTTGTTGTTGTTGTTGTTGTGTACTGAAACTCAGTTTCAGTTGGTAAGCAATGCAAGTTTCGTTCATCATGCGACTTTGTCAAAAATTACCTGGAACACGCATGTTATTCTTATTGTTGCATTAACTGCTGGGGCCCCTGGTTTATAAATAAACAGCTTAAACAGTGGCGACGGGTTTACATCATTTTCCAAAGTTTTCTTGGATAATGGTTGTGTTTTGAAATTTAACAGTTAATTATGAGGCAAAATAACGCATATTACAGGCCTGTAGCCAGCTCACCTTGCCACTGAGGGAAGCTAGAAATTTTTTTCAGTCGAGGCATACAAGCGTTTTCGTTGACTTAGTACAAGCAAGGTTGAAAATTTTCTATAGGAGCCAAAATATTTCCAGGGGGAGGGCTGAGTCCCTCATGGCCCCCTCTTATCTGCAAACAGTTAATTATGAGGCAAAATAACGCATATTACAAGTCCGTAGCCAGCTCACCTTGCCACTGAGGGAAGCTAGAAATTTTTTTCAGTCGAGGCATACAAGCGTTTTCGTTGACTTAATACAAGCAAGGTTGAAAATTTTCTATAGGAGCCAAAATATTTCCAGGGGGAGGGCTGAGTCCCTCATGCCCCCCTCTTGTCTGCAGGCCTGGAAATTTTTCTTGTTGTAGCACTGTAAATTGCGTTTCAGACCCATTTTGTTTGGAAATGTTTATCTGCGTCGCCAGTTTCAATTTTAGATCCTGCTGAAAACAATCGCGTTTACGCCATTGGGATTTTGGCAAAGTCGACGCAACCGGATCGATACCATCATTACTTTGCTTGGATTAATATGGATGTTCACGCATTTCTTTGTCGCAGTAAGCGGTTGACGAGCTTCAATCGGGTGACGATTAGTGATGAGCATCGGATATTTTATTCATATCAAAACATCTGCAACTTTAAGCGGATATTTATACCGGATACTTGTATATATCCGGCTCTCCGGGATCCGGGCATAGTGGTGTCAAGGAGCCATATTCTCAAATGCGTACGGTCCTTAACAATACTATAGACGAGCACCGGATTGCCGGATATATGCGGATATTCGACATTTTTTACGCCGGATATTTATTCGGATATTTGTAGATATCCGCTTCTCCGGTGCTCGTCTGTAATGTTGTTGTTGTTAAGGATCCATATTTCAATGCGTATAGTAACTATCGCCAGTTAGCGATAGGTTTTCAAACTGATAAACTCGTGCAATTGTGAATCTCAAAATTAGCACAGAAGTACGATAAATCAAATGTGACTACAATGCTGAAATTTGTACCTGATTATTCGCTTGTTCGAAAGTTTGAACACCTATCACAGACTGCAGGTGCTAGGCACACAATTGAATATATACACCAAGTTTATTGAAGTGTAATCTCTCAAGGCATGTTCCTGCCTTGCAATAGGTACCACTCTTAATTGCAAAATGCAGTATCGACTAGAAACCACAATAGTTGCACGAATTGTTTCTGCAATATTTGTGTGATTGCAGTACTAGCTTTATGGCATTGGCGGTATCTGAGATTTTGAAAAGAGACGGGTAACATTCGGTGAAAATTTTCGAAGCGATGATGTTTTAAGCCCATATAAAGATTAGGGGCGCAACGTTTTTCTGCGGGACTGCAATAGATTAAGCATAAGCTTTTAGACCATTTTATTGGCTTAGGCCTAGGCTTAGGCTTAGGCTTAGGTGTAAGCCAATTCTTGCGTTTATGCTTAGGAATACGCTTTGCACTACGGTTACTGCTCTGTTCTACACATTGACCTATGTTTTACTAAAATCCTAAATCGGGATTGGTCCCTTACCGCCGCCTCGTTCACCTCCGCCCTTGTTCAATCAATCGGCCAATGTAAAGAACAGGGGCGGAACAGTATTATAAGCATATTCCCAAGCCTAAAACAATAAACCTAAGCCTAAAACTAGGCCTAAGTGTAAGAATGAACGTATTCCTAAACCTCAGCCTACTCTCTAAAAGCTTAAACTAACTTGATTTAAGCTTAAGCTAATCCACAAAGTATTAAACTAACTTTCAAAATTAACTAAACTAACTGGTAGGTTTACGCTTAAACACATTTGAAATGTTACTTATTTTCAGTTTAAGCTAAACTTAATGAACTCTTAAATACACTGCTGCATTTGTTACTTAATCTAAAAATAAGTTTACTTAATCTCGTGTTAAACTTAAAAACACGTTAGTTTAAGTAAAACTTAAAATTCTAGTTCAGTTAGTCCGTCCAGCCATTTAAGTTTTACTTAAACTGATATTCAAGTTTAGTTAAGCTATAATTTAAGCTTAAGTTTTAGAGAGGAAGCTTAAGCCAAGCAAAAGCCAAGCAAAAAAATTAGTCTGAAACTTTAAGCTTACTCTTTTCTAGTTCCACAGAAAAACGTTCCGCCCCTGATCTTTATGTGGGCCGATGAATCCTCAATTTGAATTATTTTATTTTTTCAGCTGACTTCCAAAGATCTCAAAATACAAAAATTCAGCTATACATTCGGGTATTTTACGATTATTTTACGATTTTTCACAATCACAGGACGTCATGTGAGTTGCTTTGCTTTATTCCATTAACCACAGTATGCAACTGGAAATCCGGTCCCTGTATCCGGTAAATTAATATCCGGTGGCACAATTGCCATTTTACTGCATATAATTTTCGAGTTCAGTTTAGGGTCGGATAGTAAACATAAACGAAAACGGAAAACGGATATTGAAGTATAAAACTTTCAAAGATGTTTCAATTTTCTACCAACACGAATGAAGGTGTGCAAATATTCACCGTGCTTCCTGAAATTTTAAACAAATGTATAATATATTGTTTAGATGAATTTCGTAATTTTTATTTCATTTCAAACAATTGCAGCATATCTGTAATGAAAAATAGCGTGATATTTTACGTGATTTAAAACCAAATTTTGAGCATAAAAACGACAGAAATTCTAGATAGTTCTATATAACAGCAACGGACACGGATTACTACCTTGAAACAAACCTGGTGATAGTAAAAGTAAAAATCGTTTCAAAACTACGGCGTATCAATGTGGTATACGGAAGATACGCTAAAATTCCGTTGTTGGATCCAAAAAATACCCGTCATAGACAGGGGTTTTGAAATTCATTTTTGATTTTTGATTGGTTTGAAATATTATTTCATTTTTGTTTTTAGGCAACTTTGAAAATGCTAATGATGACAGTGGTAATGTCGATGTTTCGCAGTGCATTCATTATTATTGGAATGTTTCTTTTGATGTTATTCTACGCGTACACGGGCGTTATACTATTCAGCACGGTTAAGTACGGTGAAGCTATTGGCAGGTAAGCTGGAGAACGTGCCCGTAACCCAGATGGGACGGGGGGGCTCAGCCCCACCCCCGTAAAATTTTTGACCCTCCTGGACGATTTTCAATCTTGCTTGTAACTCATTGAAAACCCTAGAATACCCCTGCGGAAAAATTTTTTGGCCCCGTAGCAAGGTGAGCTGGCTACGGGCTTGGCTGGAAACAACTGAAGCGAGCGATGAAAGCAGTCTCTGCTTTGTCGGTTAAGTGTTAACCTGGCGTGGGAATATATATTTTTAAAAACAATAATTCAAATTCCACAATATCATGAGTACACCAGGTGACTTTTGAGCGTAATACAATAGATTTCGAAGGGAAATTTTCTAGGCAGAACTGAATAAGTTCCTCCAAACGGCTGGGTAAAAATTTATAAAATGAGGGGTTTGACCGCCAAACCACCGTCGACAAAACCTTTGAACCGGAAGGTCGAAAATTTTACTAGGATTGGTTTCAATTCATGTGTACTTCTTAGCACAACAGAGCTGGGTACAGAGGACAGAAAACCTATGTGCGTTGGATTTGCTACCAAACGCGTAACATGGGAGTTTTAAAGGTTTGTGCCCTCCAACGTTTTGCAACGGTTACAAAGTGATTTAATACAAAAATTACGCCTGGCTTCTCGCCCGCTTCGCTCGCTAAGTTTTTAGTCAAATTTTTTGCTTTGCTTTGCTCGCGAATATATACACTTTAAAAGCTTAAACTAACTTGATTTAAGCTTAAGCTAATCCACCAGTATTAAACTAACTTTCAAGATTAACTAAACTAACTGGTAGGTTTAAGCTTAAACTCATTTAAAATGTTACTTATTTTCAGTTTAAGCTAAACTTAATGAATTCTTAAATACACTGCTGCAGTTGTTACTTAATCTAAAAATGAGTTTACTTAATCTCGTGTTAAACTTAAAAACACGTTAGTTTAAGTAAAACTTAAAATTCTAGATTAGTTAGTCCGTCCAGCCGTTTAAGTTTTACTTAAACTGATATTCAAGTTTAGTTAAGCTATAATTTAAGCTTAAATTTTTAGAGAGTGTATATATGTGTGTGTCAGGGTGCAACCGGAATTACAATTTACCGGAACCGGAACCGGAACCGGAAGGTGAAAAAATGCCGGAACCGGAACCGGAATTCCGGTTGCACCCTGGTGTGTGTATGTATACATGTATGTATGTAAACAGTTGCGTTTTAGACAAGCCAACTTTCGAACAGTGACAAACGCAATATTTGTCTTGTTTCGTATTGTTACTGGTGAAGACTGGAACAAAATCATGCATGATTGTATGGTACGTGATTTTGTACGCTCAGGGACGGAGCGGCCACCCCCATATTCTTTCATTTGAAGAGGGATGCCCACCCTAGGAAGCTTTCATTTCACAAATAATTTGATCATCGCAAAAAGCCCCCACCCTGAAATTGTTTGGAACATCCTAACCTGCTCCGGCACTGTTGCCCCTTACAAAGACACAAGAACGAATGAATAGCATTTATAGGTTTAGACTTAAAGCCTAAATATTTTATACACCTGTCCATTTTTACCTATTGGCTTAAGCCTTTCCTATAAGCTAAGCCCAAAGCCTTGTACACTTTTTCTTGCGCCTCCTGAACTGAAGACTGTCACGCCAAAATCTGAAACATTCGAAAACTATAGACAGACTATGAGGATTCAAAACATAAGTTGAAATCTTGACTTAAGTTAAAATCGAACTTTTGTAAACCGCTGACTAAATTTACCACTCCAAAACTTTGAGTAAATTGTTGAGTTTAAGACCCATTCACATGTGCAAGTTTTTACAACAAGAACTTGCAGCTGCAACTTGAACAAAATACTTGCAGCTGCAAGTATTTGTTTTCAAAGGAACATTCCGATTGTCCAATCAAACTGCAGGTGCAAGAAATTCAAGCGACTTGCAACTGTGTTCACAGGTGCGAATTAAATGCAATAGCATGAATTCCAGTGAATAATTTGCAGCTGCAACAGGCCCATAGCCAGCTAAAATTTTGTAGTAGGGGCATTCAAGGGGTTTTAATGTCTTGCAACCAAGATTGAAAATTTTCTAGGGGAACAAAATTTTTCGAGTGGGGCTGAGCCCCCCCTGGCCCTTCCTCTTGGCTACGGACCCGAGGTGCAAGAACTCCAACGCTGCTTTGTGACGCAACGCACATGCAAGTTGCTCATGCAAAATTTTTGCTGCAAAAACTTGCACGTGTGAATTGGCTTTAGTCAAACTCAGACTTTTAAGCAATTAAGTTTAATTAATATTAAATATTTTTCAGCGATCAGAACCGTTGCACATGCAAAGTTTTTGCTGCAAAAACTTGAACGTGTGAATAAGGCTTTAGTCTAAGTCAGACTTTAAGTTAATTAAAAATTAATATTTTTCAGAGATCAGAACCGTTCTGCATTTACTATCAAGGAAGTAATTATTGGCAAACGGACTGTGGCAACTATTATGGTGCAATCATTTATTTTTGTTCATTTTATCTCATCATCACGTACATTGTGCTCAATTTACTAGTCGGTAAAGTTCAAAGCGAAATGCATTGTTCACGGGCCCGTAGCCAAAAAGCACCCCCTCTGCAAAAATTTTGCCCCCTGCAGAAAATTTTCAACCTTCCTTGTAAGTCATTGAAAACTCTTGTATGCACCTCCTGAAAAAATTTTAGGCCCTTCCTAGCAAGGTGAGCTGGCTACGAGCCTTGTCGCTCATAATAAACTTTTTGTCAGCAGTGACACAAAAACTTTGAGGATCACAGCGATTCGTTGCTTTTTGGTTCCATTGCACCAGATGACGCCGGACGGCGTTGGATGGACCGTCATGCCTAATTGGAGTTAATACAAACTACAGCGCCACCCAGAGGATGTAAGCGTTTTAGTTGACCATCCATCGCTAACAGATTTCACAGTTGAAACTTTACAGGGTTTATTAACCGTTGATTTATAAATGTTTTTTGTGGCATTGTTGACAAAATTAATGTGAACGACGCATTGTGCTTAAATACAATCGAGAATGGTTAGCGACTGACAATTCTCAAGTGACTATAGCATGTATCATCAGTTAGTAATAGGTTTTCTCAAACAAATCTGTTTTTAGGTATTTTCAATTTATAATGTCATTTAGTAATTTTTTCAAGTGCTAAAGCTACTCTTTGTCGGACAGAAAAAAGTAACTATCGTAGCTCGGCAATCAATTCTCGGATCGAAAAATATAGCACCGACGTTGTGGTATCGTACGTGAAATAGTCATAGACTATACCGTATGGTGGGTAATGGACGATGACGACCGGCGCGTACGGGTGACGCACGTTGCCGGACGGCGCCATATGGGTGTCGGACGGTGACGGACAATGCCGGACGGCGCTGTATGGGCGTCAGACGATGACGGACGGTGACGCACGGTGACGAACGGCGCCGGACGGGTGACGCACGGTGACGGACGGCGTCGTACGACAAATATATCGCAACCTTAACTTGGGAAAACAATATTAAATTTAAATGTTGCAGCCATCATCATGGAGAACTTTTCGCTGTTCTATTCATCGGATGAAGACGCGTTGCTGAGTTACGCTGATATTCGAAATTTTCAAAGCGTTTGGAATATTGTTGATATTGATCAGAAGGTACTTGTTTTAATTTTAATTTGTTCAATTTTACAACTATTAAAATATAGACCCATGTTAGTTTAAAAGGCGTCCAGGTTTCTGATGGGTCTATAAAAGAGTAGGTTTAGATTCTAGATTACGTTTTTTGCTTAGGCTTATGCTTAGGCTTAGGAACACATTTTTGCAACGCTTAGGCTTAGGCTTAGGAAAACGCTTTATCTACTGTCACGCCACTAAAAGTAACATTGGCCAAAATGTATGCTAAATACGTTTAAATAACTGCTAAATTTCATAACGCAAAAAAAGTATTTTAATCAACTCACCCGGAATGAAATCAACTCAAAATGAGTTAATATGTTTATTCAGTGTGGAAAATCACGCAAAGTTGATCTTGACAGCAAAATGCAAAGAAAACAATTTTAGAACTTTCGTTGTTGATGAGGTTGTAAAATAGTTTTACCTCATAATGGGGGGCATTTCACGCTTTGGGTCGCGGTGGGTGGGAGCGAGTGGTCGACTACGCTAGCTGTGGAATTCAGCTGTGGCGTTCGATTTGAAGGAAGCTGCTGTGTGATAACGGCATCTGTATTATTTTCAGGAAACTGGTGCGTATTTTGGTAAACAAATTTATTTTTGTTTCAGAACGCAATTCCTGTCAAACGAGTCAAGTTTTTGCTTAGACTTCTTAAGGTAAGCGTATAGTTTATTTATATTTAGTATTTGTGTATTCTCAAATGCGTGCAGCACTTATTTATTACCATTTTATTACAATAACAGGTGTGGTAACTTTCGAACTAATAGAATGGTGAGGTTTGAAATTAAGCACATTTTTTTGTCATTTAATTTGCTCTACTTCTACTGTAAATTCGGATGATTTGATTTCAGTTCAAAATGAGATGGATCAGAGTCTGAATTAGGTTTTATCGATTGAGAGTTCTGTGAACTCATTCTGAGTTAATCAACTCACGCGGAAATGAAAATCAGCTCAGACTGAGTTAATGTTTACTTTTCTAAGTCAGAAATAATCAGAAATCACTAATACGTTCTTTGGGTTGATTTAAAAAGAAATCACTGCAATTTACAGTGTTCTCAGCCAGTTTTAACATCTGCAATTGCAAAAATTCGTCAGTTTGAAAGCCTACCACTAAGTACCACCTATGATGGTTTTGAATTATACGTAAAATATGGAATATTTTAGGGTCGCCTCGAAGTGGATCCAGACAAGGATCGTTTGCTATTCAAGCATATGTGTTACGAAATGGAACGACTAAACAATAGCGATGACGTAACGTTTCATGACGTGCTTAAGTATGATGATATATTTATATTGCACTGGAACCAGGGCAATCAAAGTTATATCGCCTGCGGGCATTTTATGCTACATTTTGCATCCGAGGTCGTCCCAGGGCACAGTTCTTTGCTAAAGACACCGAGCGACTGTTCCGACTGCTCGACGCCGAAGGCCAATGTATAGAACAGAGCCGTAACAGTAGTATTAACGCTAAGCTTACTCTATTGCAGTTCCACAGAAAAACGTTCCATTAATTATGGTTTACATGAGCGAAATTTGAAATTGATTTATTTTCAGTATGTTATCGTACCGTAGCGTTGACATTAGAAAAAGTCTTCAATTAGAAGAGTTGTTGGAACGCGAGGATCTTGAGTATGTGATCGAAGAAGAAGTTGCGAAACAAACGATACGTAATTGGCTCGAGCAATGCTTGCGTCGGATTAGAGCGGTATTTAAAAATAATTTTTCAAAAAATATTTAAAAATAAAAATGTCAAAAAATATTTAAAAATAAAAATGTCGAAAAATATTTAAAAATAAAAATGTCAAAAAATATTTAAAAATAAAAATGTCAAAAAATACTTAAAAATAAAAATGTCAAAAAATATTTAAAAATAAAAATGTCAAAAAATATTTAAAAATAAAAATGTCAAAAAATATTTAAAAATAAAAATGTCAAAAAATATTTAAAAATAAAAATGTCAAAAAATATTTAAAAATAAAAATGTCAAAAAATGTTTAAAAATAAAATTGTCAAAAAATGTTTAAAAATAAATATGTCAAAAAATATTTAAAAATAAAAATGTCAAAAAATATTTAAAAATAAAAATGTCAAAAAATATTTAAAAATAAAAATGTCAAAAAATATTTAAAAATAAAAATGTCGAAAAATATTTAATAACTATGTAGCGGTAACATGCATATTATAGTGAAATGTGTCACGGCTTATTCGTCGTTAATGGTGGACACAATGGATTCTAGTTTATAGTCTGGAAGTCCGAAAATGGGACATGAGCGGAACCGGGATTTCATTCTGGAATCGACTAACCTTATAGAATTTTGCTTCGAGCGAAGCGAACGAGAAAATTTTTTATGCTTTTCATACCTTGTGTATACACCGCTGAGCCAGTGGGACTCAGACCCCCGGCAGAATTTTGGCTCGCACTGTAGAAAATTTTCAACCTTGCTTGTAAGCCATCGAAAACACTTGTATGCCACTCTTGAAAATTTTTTAACCCGCCTAGCAAGGTGAGCTGGCTACGTGCCACAGACAGCAGCGTTTAAATTTGGAAATTTTTGAAATTCAGGCGTTATTTCAAATTGTAAGTCAGCATTTTTTATTTTATAGAAAGACCAAAATCCGTCAATTATCAACAGTTTACGGGCCACAAACGAACAAATGCTCGAGGGATTCGAAGGATGGGGCATCTTACAGCAGTTGGGAGCAGGTAAGCCAATTTTGGATCTCTAAGATTTACTTATTGCTTACAATTTTAAACCACGTGTTTGAAAGGTAGAGAGATACAGTTTACACCATAGATTAAATATATGTATTATTATTATTATTAATTAATTAATTAATTAATTAATTAATTAATTAATTAATTAATTAATGTTTTTCAAGTTCGAAATCGGACTCGGCACACTGAGGTCGTTTGTGTAAAGTTGTCTACTAAACATTAGATGTATTTTTCAATATACATCAAATATCAACAGTGTAGAAACCAAAGACCTTCAGCCTGTGCTTCTGTTTTGATAAAAATGACAATTTTGCTAGTGTAGGTAGTGCATCAAAACACGAAGACAATCGTTTAGATTTGCCCGACGGTGGCGGAACCGGAACTGGAACTGGTGGCACTAACACAACTGGGGCCGGATGTGGACCGGATACTGGAAGCATAGCGCCGTCGTCGGTAAAACGCAAAACAACGTTTGGAAGCGCGTTCAGTATAACTGCAGAAAAGGAACGACAACCAAGTCTTGGATCGATTGTGGTAAGATCTTAAGGATAGTTTTGAATCATGCCCTTGCGTACAAAATATTCATGATGACATCAAAAAAACGACTATTAGTACGCATGATATTGTGGAAATTGCATAAAATAATAATTTTCTAAATAATCCTAGGAATTTATGTGCCGGTCGCCTTAAAATAGCCCGATTCGCGCAAGTTTTGTAACTTTGTAGCAACATTAGACAGATTTCTGACAGTTTTTGACGCTGATTCATGTTAAATAGAAATTTTCGTTCCATAAAACAGTCACATTTGTGCTCTGAACAAATATTGTAAACAAAGTAATGCTGAAAATTTGCCCAAAATACGTATGTGGAGCGTCGCGATTTTGCTTGATAAACAAATAGTAAAGTTTCTTAAGACGGTTAGCAACCCGACACCAGCCCGGTCACCCAGGTCAAAAATTTAGTGCCATAGGATTACAAGATTTTTATACTAAGAAAATTTCCGTGGTTCCTGCTGTAATTCTTTTAGGTTTGTTTTGATTTTTAGTTGGGGGGGCTGGCTCTGGTTTTATTTTTAAAAATTATATTTTAGTTTACTGCAAAAAAGATACTTTCAAAAAGTAGCATTGAACGACCGGACGCATCTGTGAAGCGAACTTCATCAAGAGGTTTGTTGAGCAGAATACCAAATTTTAGCTAATGTATAGAACAGGGGCGGAGCAGTAATATAAGCATAAATCTGTCTAAACATAAGCCTAAGCCTAAACGTAACCGTAAGAAAGAGCATATACCTAAGCCTAAGCCTACGCCTATAAGCAAATAATATTAGTCTAAAGCTTAAGCTTTTATTCTGTTCCAGATCCACAGAAAAATGTTCCGCCCCTGATCGTTTAAATGGGCCAAAGTTTTTTAGCTTAGTCTTTAACATTAAACTTTTATTTTTAAGTTTTTTATTTTCAATCTGTACCCATATTATCTAGGTACCACCTATCACCAGTTGTCGATAGGTCGTTCAGATCTTGGGCCATATTCTCAAATGTATAGCTCCTATTATACAACCTGGCAATATAGTTTTTGGCTTTGTAACTCACGCTTTACGATATTTGACATGTTTAATGATTTATGCTTCAGCTGTTTCCTACCACTTTGCCAAAGTCCCAAACACTAAATACAGTAGTTCATTTGTTTGAAAACCTATCACTAACTGAAAATAGATGTGACATCTATTCGATACTATGATCCCTTAAGACAGCCAATAGGAAGCTTCTAAATTTTAATCGCACCTGATTGGTCGTATTAATATGAGCATAATTAAGTTGTAGCTACGTAGCTAGCTGGTTTGAAAATCTATTACAAACTGGTGATAGGTGCTATACACACAATTGAGAATATGATATTTAATTCGTTATTAGGCATGGTTGATTTGAGCCTTAACCTAAAATACGATGAAAAGTCAGATATTTCCAAGAGTGCAGGTTTTACTTGAAACATATATTAGTGTTGTAGATATTGCAAACACGTTGACTACTATTTTTAATACTTATATATTTTAATCGAATAGTTCGTTACGGCTTTGGTTTCAAGTTCATCCCAGGACAAATCAATCGGCCCATGTATAGAACAGGTTCGGAACAGTACTATAAGCATGTTCCTAAGCCTAAGCCTAAGCGTACGATGAGCCAGCCTATTCCTAAGCCTAAGCCTAAGCAAAAAAATTAGTCTAAAGCTTAAACTGACTATATTATAGCCCCTGCGGAAAATGATCCGGCCCTGTTCTATACATGGGCCAATCAATCTGTAGCTATTCTATTATTTTTAAAATTTTTGTTTCAGTGGGAGCCCCACAAAATCTTCCAGAAGTTACAGAAACAATCGAGCGTTCAGATGAAGAAACTGATCTGACTGAGTACGAAGCGGCTGGGGCAGGTAACCAAGCGGCAAGAACGTTGTCCGGCGGTGATACAAGCTTACCGTGCCCTGAGCGCCCAATCCACAAGCGCTCTCTTGGCAACTACGAATCGTCTTGGTTCGCGTCTGTAGGTTCACCGTTATTTTCCAATAACGATGACATAGCTAATAGAAGCGCCAATTTTGGCTCAACCCGCTCTGAACGACAAATGAGTTTAGGCGGAATCACTTCGCCAGGGGGTATACGAACGGCGTCGGTAAGGAATGAAATTGGAATAGAAGATACGGGACAACAAAGCCAAGTGGGATTGAACGAAAATGCAACTGATATTCGTGATTGGTGGGGATTTTTAGGAAACTCGTACGACGAACGAACGAAGATTGCTCAGTGATATAAGAATAATCACAATGGGGGTCAAGAGGACGATAGTCAGAGCTTCGATTTTAAGGCAATGGATGAACAGTTTCATTTCAATTTTATTATGCAAATTCGACAATAACATCCGTACACCAGGTGACTTTTGAGGGGGTAGTGTCTTGGACACTGAAGCATTTTTTGCTTCAGCATCCTGCACACTGCAGCATTTTTGGCTTCAGTGTGCAGGATACTGAAGCCAAAACTGCTTCAGTATCTTGCACGTTGAAGCCAAAAAGCTTCAGTGTCCAAGCCAAAAATGCTTCAGTGTCTTGCTCGTTGAAGCCAAAAAGCTTCAGTGTCCTGGACATGAAGCATTTTTTCTTCAGCATCCTTCACTCTGAAGCTTATTGGATACAAAGTCCAGGATACTGAAGCCAAAAAGCTTCAGCATCCTTCACACTGAAGCAGTTTTGGCTTCAGTATCCTGCACACTGAAGCATTTTTGGCTTCAACGTACAGGATACTGAAGCCAAAAATGTTTCAGTGTACTGCACGTTGAAGCCAAAAAGCTTCACTGTCCTGGACATTGAAGCATTTTTGGCTTCAGCTTCCTTCACACTGAAACTTTTTTGGTTTCAGCATACAGGACACTGAACCTTTTTTGGCTTCAGTGTCCAAGACACTACCCCTCAGAAGTCACCTGATGTACGCATGTTATTGTGGAAGTTGCATTATTTTCTGATTGCAGGGCTGAAAAGTTGCTATCTACAAAGAAGCCTGAGGCATCGTATTGTACTTTTGTAGTTTCCTAACCACAGTGGAATAGTTCCTCTATTCACAGATTGTCCCATGTAAACCTGATGGTCGTAACAGTTGTATAAGTATATTTCTAAGCCTAAGCCTAAACCTGAGCGTGTGAATCTCAAATTTGCAAAAGGAAGTTAATCCAATCGAACGTGTATCCTAAAAAAGGATTTTATACAAAAATCACCTTTAGCTTTGCGCTCGTTTCGCTCGCGATATCTATGTTATTAAGGCTGGAATGTCCCATATACGTATTTTGGGCAGCGTTTCAGCACATTATAGTAAACTTTATTTTTAACAATAAACAGATCTGTCTGTAAATGAATTGTAAATTTACTGAGTCTTCTAATTCTGAAAGTGTAATCAAGTATTGGGCCTTTTTTGACATATATACATTGCGAAAGCGTTTGAAACCACAGAACATTATTGGGAAAGTTACGCCTGGGTGCAAATAATTCTGCGTTCGTCTGTGGCGGCGGAACCATAGAAGCATAGGGTCTCACCCTACTTTTTGAAAAAAAGCATTTTGCCCCCCACGTTTTGGAAATTCGTGTTCTACCTTTTTTGAAGAAAATTTTCTGTCAGCGAAATTTTCGCTTCTCCACAAATTTATACACTGACTGTTCAAACTTGACCGTTGAGTTACACGTTATTGGTCCAATGTAGAGAC
Organism: Enoplolaimus lenunculus; assembly: GCA_030248215.1. Taxonomy (NCBI): domain Eukaryota; kingdom Metazoa; phylum Nematoda; class Enoplea; order Enoplida; family Thoracostomopsidae; genus Enoplolaimus; species Enoplolaimus lenunculus. The sequence goes on along the minus strand of JASANG010000193.1, from coordinate 89,075 downwards.
CACAGCCGTACCAGTAGCATAAGCATATATTTAAACCTAAACCTAAGCATAAAGATAAGTCCATACGTAAGCCTGTATTCCAAACGCTAAAGTTTAAGCTTACTCAATTGCAGTCCAGCGGAAAAAAAGTGACCTGACCATGATCTATACATGAGCCCGTTGTTGCCATATATTATTAGTTTATTGTTTTATTTTATTTGCCAACCAGGACAAATAGCTATTCAAAACACAATATACCATATAAATTTGACAATTGTTATTTCGAGATCTGCAATTTTTATCAAGTCTTTATATATGAAATTGAATTTTAGTGTCCAGAGTTACCACCGTTCCTCGATGACGGTAACACGTTCGACTCGTAGTGACCTACAATGTTACCAGGCGGATTATAGTTTGCGACCACGTAAATTACTTTACAGTCGTCAGTTGCAGCGAACCCGTGCCCGATAGACGTCGAAGACTTCCAGACAAGTTGAGTAAAATGTCCTAAAATGAACAAAATCTTTTTTTCATTTTATATATTAAAACTGTAACGCCCCACATACGTATTTTGGTCAGCGTTCCAGCACATTTGTATGCCCATATGCGAATTTGCTTCTATGCTTCGAAGTGAAAAATTTTGAAGATCGAAAATTGTTGTTTTCTTTTTGTTTGTGTTGTTTATTCTATAAAGACGAAGTGTGTTTGATTTATGCGTATATTTTCACTTTCTATATATTGTCGTAAGGAGGCATTAATTTGAGACGCGTATTTTCCTCTACGGATGGTGGGTCCCGGAGTCCACAGTGTATTAAAAAGAGTTACTCATGTGTGCAACTACGGACTAGTTCCAATTATAAGTAGTATTTTAATTTTATTACTACGATGGTTTTAATGATTTTGGTCAATGTAAAAAACAGGCGTGGAACAGTATTATAAGCACATTCCTAAGCCTATAGCCTAAGCCTTAGCCTAAGCCTAAGCGTAAGAATTAGCATATCCCTAAGCCTAAGCCTATAAGCCTAAGCCTAAGCCAAGCACAAAATAGTTCAAAGCTTAAGCTTACTCTTTTCTAGTTCCACAGAAAAACGTTCCGCTCTTGATGTTTACATGGACCATGATTTTTTATATGCTCGCAACGTTTGAATATGCTAACCACTATCCAGCTTACCTGTTACTCGATCATTTGCAGGAGTGCTTGATGTAAAATTCCAATTAGCTTTTTCGTTGTACCACCGGTTGACGCAACTTTTAGCTGAAATAAAAAAATAATTGTATAAAATCACGGCTATAATAGTTGTAAAATATAATATTAAATAAACTTCAAAACAGCTGCGCTATACGTACTGTACAGAGTTAGGCCAATGTTACGTTAATGGACGTATTACTGTAGATTAAACGTATTCCTAAACCTAAGCCTATAAGCGTTGCAAAAATGAGTTCCTACTCCTAAGCCTATTAAGCCTAACAAAACAATGTAATCTAGGATGTAAACTGACTGTTTTATGGACCCTCCAGAAACCTGGACGCCCCTTAAAGTAACATGGACGCAGAGTTATATGGCCTACTGTCCTAAAGTATCACAAGTAATTAATGTATTTTGTGGATGCAAACGATCCGCGGGATGCGACCTGTTCCAACTTGTAGCGCGTAGGCGTCCGGTGTCATCTAGTACCGCACGACGCTGTAAGTCAAATAATTTTTGTACCAATATATTGTTGTGATACACTGCAAAAAATGGCGAGTCAAATTGACTCTCTCCGAAATAGGCTCTACGGGACTACACAAACTGAGTCAAATTCGACTCCGCCAGAGCCAAATTCGTCTCACTAGTCGCACGTTTGACTCTGGCGGAGTCGAATTTGACTCAGTTTGTGTAGTCCCGTAGAGCCTATTTCGGAGGGAGTCAATTTGACTCACCATTTTTTGCAGTGTACCATTCAGTAAAGGGTTGCGCTTTATACTTTTGTTGACGTCCAGCGCCGTCTGTCACCCGTACGGCACCGTCCGTCACTGTGCGGTATCGTACGCAAATAACTCACGTCTCACGTATGATAACGTATCGTAACGGACGATGACGGACGGCGCCGTACGGGTGATGCACGTACTTTGCTAAAACATATAGAGCCATCATAAGTGAATGACTACTGAATTTGCTAAAACAAGAGCGTAAAATCCATTGAGAAAGACAATACCAAACCTACCATTAGCTCTCTGTCGTAGCAATTTTGCCAATCAAAAATTGTTTTATCATAAATTTGCAATTATTGGCCATTTAAAGATCAGAGGCGCAACGTTTTTCAGCGGGATTGCAATAGACTCTTAGCTTTACGTTTGGACTGATTTTTTGCTTACGCTTAGGCTTATGTATAAACTCATTCTCTATATGCGTAGGTTTAGACTTAGGAATATGCTTATACGACAGTTTACGGCCTTGTTTTATACATTGTCCGCAATTACTAAACATGATGAATAAGCTAAAAATGCGGCGATTCGCATTAAACAGGGTATTGTTTTAGCTTTGCAGAAGTTACCATCAAAAGTATTCGCGTAGCCGTCAGACCCGAATGACATATGTAAATTTTCGCCCAAACCATTTTTGCTGTGAACGAAATTTCGTGTTTTAGCCAGTTTTTCAGCGTAATTTTGTGCAATTTTCGTCAACGATTTGCGTTCGCGAAGCGCTGGTGCCCGATGATGAACGCGAAGTGCATTTGTGGTTGCAAGTGCAACTTTTCGCAGTTGTTGTATATTTGCTGAAAAAACTTTTTTTCTACAGCCAGATACGTATACTAGGAGGGGTCTTCGGGGATTTGCCACCTCCCCCCAATTTATGAAACAAAAATTATATTTGTCACTTCGTGGTCTGTTGTCAGATATTACCAGCTAGTGGCGTATCCACGGACGTGGGTAAGGCATTGTTTACCACGTCAGGAAAATTTTTTTATGATAAAATGGTAATGTCTTCATTTTATAAGTTTTTACTTTTGTGTTTTAATTGCGGTTTTTTCTATTAAATTAAGCTAAAAAACTATTCTGTTCAACATTTATTGCACGCATATTAATTTAGGTCTGGTGTAAGACATACGTTTGCATTTAATTGCACTTGATGTAACATTTGGTGAAATACCAGGACGACTTGGTGTTGTTTCTGAAAAAAATGAGAAAAAATCGACATGAATATCATTAATTAGCACGTTGACTGCTTGTGGTGACATAAATATGTCCTTGTCTAAGTCGTAAATTTAGCCCAATTCCAAAGCGGGCTAGTCCATGGCGTAATTCTTTCTATGCGACAGGTACACGCCTTGTGATTGGTTACTACGTTAATGCCGTACTCAAATAAAGATTAGCTGATGCGAATACATTTTTCAGATGGGTAAAGTTATCTCCGTCTGTTGGCTATCAAACAGTTTGTTTTACTGAGTAAAAGTGAAATCCAGCATGATTACGACAATCAAGTAAACCAATCAGAAAACGCCTATCATTATCAAACATTAATCCGGCCTTAGGCTAGCCCTAGTCGTAATTCTGCTTTGGACTGGTGCAATTTGGAATTGGGCTGAATTACGACAACCAGAACGCGCTCCTAAACGTAACATGGGCCCAAAAGATAGCGAAATGGCGTACGAGAAGTATAACTTTGGTTATACCGGTGTGTTGGTGGGGGGATTTATAGTTACCGAGTAAGCCACCTCGGAGGATACTTAACCATAGTAACTGTCATTAATTGGCCCACCGAAGCACGATATGCCTCACTGAGTGCCGATTATTAACCTGTTAATATGATCGTTTGAATCGTTTGAAGTAATAACGTCACATCTTGAAATGCTAGATCTCGTACTACAAGTGAAATAATTCAAACCACAAAGTAAACATACACTGTAAATTTCAATGAGTTGATTAATCAATTCAGCTAGCGAGTTAGTTATTTCTGAATTAATATCAGTAAACATTAACTCACTCTCAGTTGAGTTGATTCTGACTCTCAGTTTATTTGACTCTGGGTGAGTAAATAAATTAACTCAGAATCAATTGTACCAACTCAAAATTCTGAGTTCTGATAGTCCTGATTCAGACTGAGTGATTCAACTCATTCTGAGTTAAAATCAACTCACTGAAATTTACAGTGTAAGAATTAAGAATAATCAAACGGACTTCAAACTACATTTCAAAATATTGCAACGTACCCGTCTAAGTAAATGAGGTTGGCGAAAAATGCAAAACGCGCTGGGCACATGTTTTTCTATACAGAATGAACCCTGTTGCATACTCTTATAGACAGTCTTGGTATAAATACACTGTTAAAAATGGTGAGTCAAATTGACTCTCTTCGAAATAGGCTTTTCCTGACTACACAAACTGAGTCAAAATTTGACACCGCCGGAGTCAAATTCGATTCAAGTCAATTTGACTCACCATTTTTTGCCGTGTATTAAATATTAATTGTTACTTTTGCAATTTCGATTATATAGCGTGCACGGCAGTCCACGTAATGTAGTGCAAGTCGGACGTTTATACCACGCTTCGTAGCGATACTTATTTTTGCACCATTGAGCGAGTTGAATGCAAAAAAATCCTGGTATTTCGTTGCATTTCGTTTTCGAGTGCAGTCGAAGTGCAGTTTGTATTGCTGCGTTAGACGTATTTGGCAACATCAGAACGATGATGTGTAGATAAAATGCGAAGACACATGAATACGTCCAAGTTGGTCTAGAAAACTTAATACAATTTTATTCATGCCACTGTAAACTGCAGTGAGTTGATTAATCAGCTCAGAGAGGGAATTAATTATTTCTGGTAATTTCTGAGTTATTGACAATAAATATTAACTCGCACTGAGCTGGTTTAATTCCGAGCGCGTTGATTAATACACTCAGAATGAGTTCAATCTATTCACAATTGTGAGTACTGAAAGACCTAATTCAGAGCTTAGACTTCTGAGTGGATTCAACTCATTCTGAGTTAAAATCAACTCACTGAAATTTACAACAATGTCAACGTTTACCGATTAATTTTACAATTACACTAAACTGTAATATAGGAGCAATACGCCTAAGCGTCAAGTCTAAGCATAAGTAAACCTGATCTTAAATCTACGCCTAAGCCTAATCCTCTCGGTTTCTTGGTCCCACGATTGTCCAGTGCGCATAGACCTACAACAAACATGGACCTATAGTTGACAAATTTGTAACAAATAACAAAAAAATTTCCCTATAGCGGAATTGTTTGAACCACCTTGCCGATTTTGCCGGATACACCTAGATTCAAAGCCAAATCTCAGGTTGAACTTTTTATTCAAAACAAGGACCATGTAAAGTCAGGGGCGGAACGTTTTTCTGTGGGACTGCAATAGAGTACGCTTAAGCTTTAGAGTAATTTTTTGCTTGGCTTAGGCTTAGGCTTAGGCTTCGGCTTAGGAATATGGTCATTCTTACGCTTACGCTTAGGCTTAGACTTAGGAAATTGCTTATAATACTGTTCCGCCCCTGTTCGTTACATTGGCCAAGTAAATAAATAAATTAAATTAATTAATTAAAATAAAAAACATAATCCAATTTCAAGCAAACAGCAAAAAAGATTTGTACCAGTAGAACGTAAGCTGCAAATGATAATAAAATGGTAGTAAACATAAAACTCACTTGTTTATTACCATTCTGAGGAAATAAAATATTATAAGAAAATGACAAATCAGTATTTAAATGCAGTGTTAGCGCTCATGTAATAAATGCTAAAACTTGTATTTCAGAACCATCGAGGCCGTAGATAACACCTTTTAGTTGGCACTTTTACACAAAGCCGTATTTTGCACATATGTATGCTCTCCATCAAATTAAAAAATTTGTTTGGTTCCATTTGTATTAATACTTTACACTGCAAAAAATGGTGTTGGGTTCTCTCCGAAATAGGCTTTTCCTGATTACACAAACTGAGTCAAAATTCGACTAAGCCAGAGTCAAATCCGAGTCATTGTGCGATTCAGTTAATAGTCGAATTTGACTCGCAGGCGGAGTCGAATTTTGACTCAGTTTGTGTAGTCAAGAAAAGCCTATTTCAGAGAGTCAATTTGACTCACCATTTTTTGCAGTGTATATTGACAATTCAATATATATTTTCGGACAAATTTCAGCCTAAATGCAGCGGCAGATGTGTATATTTTGGCACGAGGAATGATGTTCTTTGAGTTCTGCAATTTACCGTTTTAAAGTTCGGTTTTAAGCGGGTTTGTCTTTTTAATTTCAAGATTGACAGGTTCTATTTTTCACGTATTTGGGCCAATGTAAAGAACAGAGTCGGAGCTGTATTATAAGCATATTCCTAAGCGTAAAGCCTAGCCTAAGCGAAAGTCTAAGTCTAAGCCAAACAAAAAATAGCCTAAAGCTTTTAAGCTTACTCTATTCTAGTCCCACAGAAAAATTACCGCCCCTGACATCTTTACATGGGCCCGTATTTGAAGAATTTTAACACTATGAATTCTGATTTTCCAATGAAAACAAATTTTAATTCGAAAAATATATTCAGCGTTGACTCTTGCGGGGCTGGCACAAATGTATGAAGCTTTAGATTTGAATTTAACTTTAGCAATTCCAAAAACTTCTAATTTTATGCATCGTCCACAATAATTTGCTTACGTTGTGTGCGGAAAGTGCAAATTTAATTCAACAATACTCTAATAATTTTAAACAATTTTTAAACCTTGTTGTTGAATTGACTATTATTAAAAACAGCAAAATTGTTTGAAAATTCAAATATTAAAACGCAATTTGACATTATGGCGTAAAATACTTACAACAGAAGTCCGTTTCTGCCACACAGGGCCCACATATGTAAGCAAATTTTATTAAGGATCATGCATAACGAAATGCATTTTTGCAGTTGGTCAAGCAGTTCCGAATTTTAAATACTTTTAGCAAAATTAAAACAAATAGTCTTTATGACTTTTATAGCGCTATAACGACGAAATGATATATTTAACTTCCATAAGTTTATAAAAACCTAAAGTTCACTCAAACTGTGTAAAAAAAGTGTAGAATTGGCTTGCAATAATAAAAGAAAACAATAAACGATTGTTGCTCAATTGTGTTATAAATTTTAATCATTATATTTTTATTTGAACGGTTTGCAACTGAAACAAACAATTTCTTTGTGAAAATTCATATAAGTCCACCCGAGCATGCGGTGCATGACGACGTAATTTCCGCCAACAATTTTTCTGTTTTTTTGTGTGTGTTCAATGGTCTTATTGAGCTCCGTACTACGTGATAAGAAAGCAAATTTAAAAATTAAATAAAGTTTTTCCTGTTATTGCGAAAACAAATAATTATATTTCATAAATTCGGGAGTCAAAATGTGAGAGCAAAAATTCTGGTGAACAAATAAAATTATGAAATGTTTTCAATAAAAAATTACGAGATAGAGGCGATACAGGAAGTTAAAGCAATGCACCTCTAAAATTAGATGTAACGCTTGCAATGTGTTGGTTCAAGCCTTTCCATGAACGGACACGTGAATTTTTATAACAATAGACATTTTAAGCTTTATTTTGCTACTGCGAGTGAACAGTGAACTCGTTTACAGGCAGAATCTACCATCGCGAAAATTTGTCCCTACCGCAAATATAGACTATAATGCTTGTCCACGCTTCCCTGAAAAGTTTATCTTTGAAAATTTTATTGTGCAAACTGAATTCGCCGCTGTGTATACGGAAGGCAATCTCCTGAACAACTTAAAGTGCATCGTAGTGAACGTACATTATGCACGTGGACACGCCCAAGGTCTGTTAAATGTAAAGTTTACATTTTGTAATATCAAGCTTTATTTAGAATTAAATTGTGATTATATATTAAATATTAAGTTGTGTGCTGCTGCACATCATGCTCACTGGCACGGAGATCATTATGCTACATATTGTATAGATACGTAGCTAGTAATATCTGCTAAATCGTTCTCAAGTGTTGTGTTCGTTGTCACGCGAGGCGTTTGCCTGCTTAATGGACCACGGCGCAGACCGTAAATGGTCAATAGGTCAGCATACCTAATGTTTCTAACCGTTATGAAAAGCTTTAAAATGGTTTTTAGGTGTTTGAAATTATGTTTTTTAGCTTCCTTAACATTGTTGGACCATAAAAATGGTTTGCCGGAACCCTGTTCGCACTTTTGCCCAAAGTTAAGGACCACAATGGAAATCGGACGTCGACCCTGCTGCGCTCGAGTCAAACATTCCCATTGTAACAAATATGCTGGTATGGCAATTTGTTGCTTGACATCCAGTTATTGTGCATATCCACTGTGACATGCGGATGCATGGAGACAAGTAATAACCTCATGCTGATGCTGTACATCGGTAAAATCACTGCTGCATATGTAGTGCGTTCGTATGCAGCAGCAGTATGGAAGAACTAAGATTCATGTGTATAATGTTGAGGTTCTTATAAGGCATAAAAACTCAAAAACCCAGCAGTTGATTTGAGGCGGTGTGGTTCAGTGGCTAGCGCGCTGGATTGATAATCTATCGACCGAGTTCGAAACTTCCTGTCAACGTTTCTCATTTTCATCTGCTGAGAACTCGGAACTAAAAACTGTAGTACCCCAGCCTATCTAACTTATTATATCCACCACCAACATCCCTCTTTTTACAGCTGGTCGACCCGTATACTGCTGTTCCTGTAGCTGTCCTTGCGCCATTATCTTATTTTTCGACTATATAATATGTGAACCCGTCTCCTGACGACAAGTGTATTAAACGGCGCATTGCATTAGCAATACGCATTTATTCTGTGTAGGTTCAGCTTCTGATTTTTGTAGGGTTACATATATATTACACGCATCATACTATAATTATACTTAGTAATATTAAATTTGTAATTTTGGTTCCAACTTGTTATACTACAATAGATTGATTATTTTGCTATTTTGGGTGTATTGCGCGTATTGATAAATCACGTGAAACATTACATGACTGAGATATTCACTGACGGTACGTATACATTTAAAACCTGAATGAATTTGAATGTCTGAAGAGTATCGATTTTGGACATACACCAAGTCAGAAGAATTCTAATAAACTGAAAATGATTTTATGCTCACGATCGCACGATTGAGTGTATATATGTGTTGTTCTTGTTAATTTCACTGTTCAGGGAACACATTTAATCGTGTTCATAAAAGTTTATTTTTACACATCGGTTTCACACACAAATATAACGTGTATACGTGGTGTATTTTATAATCAAATCAGTGACCTTTAACTTCGAGATTCTCGCACGTGTAGTGGTACGTATTATTGTCTAAGACTCACGTATATATCGTATTCTAATATTTTAGTTCAGAACTGCAAGCACTGATACACTTGAATCTTAGACAATAATACGTAATGTTTTAGATTCGTGGTTTGGCGTAGCAGTTGCAGCACTGGTTGGAGTATTTGGAGTCGTTATGTCCGCTGTGTATCACGTAGCTTCAAGTATGCGCAATCGTCGTAAGCCATTAGAGCCGTATGTTGATATTGACCAACAGACAGTTCAGTGTTCGGTAAGTACGTACTTCTAGAGGGGCCCCGGTACCGGAAGCAACGATGGATTTTACGGGATCACCGGGGTTAACTGGCTTCTCCACAGCTGGAAAATTGCCGCCGTGGGGCGTTTCCTGGGGGGCCCCCAGGAGTTTCCTGGGGGGCAGCTGATTTTGCTGGGGGGCAGTTTTCCTGGGGGGCCCCATATGATCTGGGGGGTCCTGGGGGGCAGGCTTAAAATTTTGCAAACCGACTTTTTGGACCATTTTTTTCATTCTAGACAACCAGAAGTTGAAAGTAGCACAATTATATAAAATATACATAATCTATAATTGAAACTGTGATTAATATATATTTTTTATATTAGTCACAGCTTCATTTTATCATAAGGCTCAGGCGGGATGAACTTGCTGCTGAAAGGTACTTTCGAATGCTGTATACTTTTTATAAATTTTAATATCTTTCGGCACAGCGTCGTTCGTCAAATTCGCGTATCTGCTATTCGAAACGGTGACGCACGGCGATGGACGGAGCCGCACGACAAGTATAGCGCTACCCTTAGGTTTTATACTCTTTTGTAGTCATCAGAACGAGATCGCGTTTCAACACTCGTTGGCAAAGATGAACTGCAGGAGTATTTATTTGATGATGCACGCACGCTGTACGAAGGTTTTCGGCGTGGTCTTAGGGTTTCAAGTAAGTAACTGTTTAATGTTGAATGCTGCTATGTTTGAATTCATATAATCAGCAACACTAATACATGTATTGATTGAAATTGCAAATATAAGCACGTACGTATGATCGTTTCCAAGCCCTGAACTTGTTCCGCACAAGGACATCTGGTTCGAATATTAGTTTTGTACATCTGAATTCGAGCCAGTCAGGGAGCGGAAATATATTTGTAAAGTCTATATATACGTATGATAGAACTGACGTTTACCTGAAAATTATTTAAATGAAAACTTGTTTTACTTAAGTTTTTAACAGATTTCGTTAGTTTGTCCTACCGTAGGTTTTGTAGCCGACTTGAACCTAAACGGTGTTTAGAACAGGGCAAGAATTATAAGTTACGCAATAATTATGAGCAGATATTCTGAAAAAAAAACAAAAACCTACAGAAAATCCATTGAAAAGAATTTATTTTAAAAGTTTTATTGCTTTCGGCGATGATCAAAGATTATTGACCGAGATCGAGACTTTTAATGGCCGGTTTCGGTAGTCAGGGTGTCTCAGTTTCGGTTTTTAACCGAGACCGCCCATTCCTGGTGCACAGTGACTTACGTATTTGTCTGCAAAGGTTTGTATATACCCTTGTTTAACTTAATGTGAATAGTAGAAAATCTGTATATTTTGTAACATATGTTCATGTTAAACAGGCATGACACTACTATGTACGTATTTTTAAACAATGGTAATTAAAGTTTGAGAAATTGTTCAAAATTACGTACAAAAAGTAAATATACACCTAAGCTGGAGCAACACAATAATTTTTGAAATAAATGTAGATCGATTTTCATCAAAAAACCCGAAGCGAACTACCGGCAGTTTCCTGATATATTTGTATGAATATAACCTTAAAAATGTCCTGTTACACCTTACAACACTCTTGCGACAACATCAAGAAGTATATATACGTACTCTGTAGTATATAAGTGTGTTTGGTTACAGTAGAATTTTGTTTGCACTGCACCGATACTTGTCACCTGTAGCAAGTTTTGTTGCAGATGCAGACGTTTGCATGTTTTCATGGCTTGTAGTTTTACGAAAAATATGATATTTTTAGTTACAAGGTCGTATAATTGAAAACTTTAACAACGCACAGTTTGTTTTTCGTTTTGTAATGTTACGCAATTATGTACGTAGATATATCTTAGAGCGCAGAGGGTTAATGCTGTTCCTGCTGAAACGACACTTGTTTGAAGTAGAGGCGTTGTACGTTTTAAACGAACAAAATTATGGTGTAATTTTTTAGTATCAGTAATAGGGAAAGTTTCTTGAGTTATTTTTATATTAAGCTGTTGATAGTTTGTACGGGATTATCGCTATTGCTCTTAATTTGTAACGGAAATCTAATTATATACGCAAATACTACCCACGCAAATGCTCAAATGCAAGGGATGCTAAGCAAGATTGTGGGGTTGCCTTTAAACCCCACACTGAGCGCTTCTAGACACAGCGCCAAAACACAGTATCAAAAGTTTCCTATTTGTAATTTAGGTGTTTCAATAATGAGCTGCGCAGTGGGGGAGTTGGTGTGTGGGTGTGATAGCCCCAATCCTGCTAAGAACCCGTTGAAATAGCTGGGGTTCGGGCGGCGGAAGCCTCCCTAATTTGAAAGTAACTGTGCTCATTACACAGTATATAGTCTATATATAAATGTGGGGGAAGTGAAGAAGTACATTTGGTTAAACGTTGTAACTATGCTAATGGGAATGTGATTATCGTTTACTTGTTTAATACGTATTCATTGTTGTAGTCGCATTTATTGCGGTAAACCATGAAAATTTCAAGTGTGAAAACAGTAATACCTACCATAACTGTATCTGCTAAGTTACATTTCTGCATATATGTAAAATATAAGCTTTATTCAACTTAGCAATTTATAGTTTCACTACGATTACTGGTCATTTATCTATTAACAGATGATGGTCCATGCCTTGGACGTCGTGTGCAAAAGTCAGATGGAAGCGTTCCGTATGTATGGATGTCATATAAAGAGGTATGTATTTCTATCCGTTTAATGACACGAAACGAAATATATAGGTCAATAAAGTTTAGTAAATATAACTTAAGAAGTGCATTTAATATAATTTTTTTCAGTACTTTTGCACCTCAAATATGATGTTCTTCGGACCAGAACCTGTAACATAAGTACCATAAAGACAAATTAAAAATAGGATCCATAATTGTTGTGTTTCACACACAAATCTATGATGGCGAGTGCTGAACACCTGCCGAAGTACATAGAAACTTTTTAGTAACTTAGACCTAAAGTGTACTAGCTTCATTGTGCACTTAACAGAACTAGGGTTACAATACTAAGACAAATAGTTACAGAGCATTGGCTTGTCACCCAAATAAGCATACTATATAACATATATAGATGTCTCTAATTTGAATATTTGTGATTGCTGTTCTTAACGTAACCAGATGTTCGGTTTATAGCGCAGCTCGCCAGAGTATAAATATCACATACGTTGAATAAAATTGACACTAATAAAAGGAAACTTAAATAGGTTTATAACAGAGTCGTAAGATTTCTGTTTTATTTATTCAAGTTTTTAGAGGCTGTCTAATTGAACAACCGTGTCTAAACACCTCGAGTTATCTTTCAATCGATATCTATCTGTCTATCTATCTATCTATCTACGTAGAGTTCTAACGTTTAGCGTTCGCTCAGTGTTGGCAAGAGCCCAAGGTGACTGAATTCAACCCGACGTAAGCAGCTTCATTAGAAAATTAACATGTGGGACCACATACGGCGAGATTGGGGCAAGGACAATGTTTTGTTTTGGATAAATATTGCCATATTTACATCAGTTGCTTAAATGATTTTGCTAATTTTTTAGGTGCTAAATGTAGCCGATCAATTTGCACAAGCGATGCTTGTCAAAGGCATTCCTGCTGGTCAACAAACACGCGTTGGGATTTACTCTGTAAACTCACCAGAAGTAAGAAAGTGTTTGGTTTGCATGTTTGACTCGGGAAATATAAATTTGGGGCAAAACAGTAAAATTTAGCAGATTTCAACAGTATGTTGGTACCAGGGTTCCACCGGAATTCTTGTTCCGGACGAAATTCCCGTAAAGTTTCAATTCCTGTTTTCGCAATCAAGGGTGCAGGAATCGGAATTTTTTCGGTTTTATGACTAATTATTCATAACCATCTCAATATGGGAAACTTTGTCTCTAAATCATTTGTCTATTTCGAAATCAGTGTCTTTGCAATTAGTTCTATTTTGTTAATAAACTATCAAACTAAAAATTTGATGTGTTTCGCAAAACTTGATGATGACATCGCTGAAAATTTACTTGACGTTATACTTGCCATGCGGCACCAGACGGCGCTTCACGGCAAAATTTTACTTCAAGCAAAGCTTATTTTATTGAAGTGGATTGTGATCGAGCAAGCTTGTTTCAACTACAACATGGTTACTGTGCCTTTGTACGATACACTTGGACCTGATGCATCAACATTTATTATTAACCAAGGTATATTTGTGTAGTTTGTTTCGAGTTTGCGGAGCGTTCGTCTGGGATTGTAGTAATGTTTCAGAAATATCAGCTGTTTGTGCAAAGATTATATTGTGTGTATTTATTGTAGACTCGTTATCTAATGCATAGTTTACGTAATTGCAAGGATTAGCATGTCTATCATCTGGGTTACTAGCTAGCTAGCTAGCTATTTAACTGATAAGCTTGTTTCCGTCTAGGACCCGTATTCTCAAATGTGAGTGGGTATTGGTGTGTGAACGTAGACATTAGCGGATCCAGAAATTTTTGGCGGGGGTGGGGGAAGCTTGCAATATCTTTGTTGTGGTGGATAACTGGTCTCTCTCCGTTTTTTCTTGAGAAAGGCGCATTTAATGTTTCGTATGCAGTGCTTTTGTTTACAAACAGTACGTAGTTTAAACATGGCTTAAATCAATATTGTTAGACGGCATTTACTTACAAAGTAACTTGCTTAGCTAAAAACAATATCAGGTGTTTGTCTACGTAATCAGTAGATGTAAATAAAATTTGCCATCCATATGAGATAGGTAAAAAATTGGGGTTAACATTGCAAAGCTTCGTAACCGTAAAACATAGATATTGGAATTAACAAGGGAAAGATGTATTTTTTGATATTATATATTCCTTTTGATGTCTGCCGATGTGTTTGGCGTACCTGTTAATATCCGTAGATGTGTTTGGCGTACCTTTTAATATCCGTAGAGAATAATGTTCCATGTTGATAGAATATTGCGTGATAAATCGTCTGAATTAACTGGGGATAGAGCTAGACTGCTGTCGAGTATGGGGGGCAACCGCTTTTCCACCCACGCACAAACAGGGATAAACAGGGAACGGCCGAATAACCGGTTCCGGGTTGAGCATGCGGAGAATAACCGACATCCATATCAGAAATCAGTCTACCAGTTTTTCTGGTTGTAAGCCTAAATAGAATAAAATGGATCTTGAAATGCAGTTACATAGAAGATAATACTGCAATTTGATTTTCTAGAACGTTAAGAAGCTTAAGATTTTCACACTGGTCTAAGATAAAAATCTAAGCTTCCAATTCTTTTTAATTCAATAAATGTTATGCTTTTGCTTGAATCAAACAGTTGGAACTGTGATTAATATTTAGATGCTATATGGGGCTAACATCCGATTCCGGTTCCGGTAAACAATTATTACTGTCCGGCTGCGGTGTCCGGCAAATTAGTATCCGGTCGCACCCTGAGGTTAAAAGCTGAGTATGGTTCGTGATATAGGGAAACATTTGAAAGCATAAAATGTATGCTTATGAGAAGTGTAGGTCAGCCAAAAAGAACTTCAGAGCTTGTTGTGCTTCACCTCAGATGTATGCAAGGCCTCTCTCCATTTAAAGAGTACCGCGGCTACTCGCTCATCTGTAGGTGCCCCGACAAAACCGATCAGCCATGCGAGTTGAAGAATTTTACGTCTTGGGCGCAATTCCGGTTAAAGTCCATTGCGCCCGTGCGTATGTGGCTTTCCTGTTTTGAATTGGCTGCTGCGACCCTAAACTTTTTACTTCGCAGCTGGACATTTCGCACGATGAGAAAAGATCGAACACCCCAGTTTCTGTCCGGATCAAAACATTTTAGTGGCTTTTTAGTGCCCCATTCCTATGAGTTTTGCGCTTCCGGTTCCGCTAATTTTTTTTCCTTCGACTCCGGGATACTTTATGCTGATACCTCTGTCAAATTAATATAACAATTTTAAATTAGTTTTAAAACGCCTTGCAGCGGCAGTATTACCTCGATAACTTAAACACTAACACAGTTAAAAGCGAAGTCCTTGTTTGAAACTGGATTATCATTTGTTACAATTCCACTATGTATCTATATTATTAAAACTGGAACGCCCTACGTACGTATTTGTGGCAGCGTTCCTGCATATTCTGTTGTGTGTAACTACGGATTACTAATTATATATCAGGTCAGAAAGAAGATGTGACTGTATGTTTCACATTGCTGTTTCAGCCGAAATTCCGCTGGTTGCAGTTGATAGTGTTAAAAAGGCGGAAAGTTTGCTCGCAAAACGCTTAGAATCGCCGCAGTTGCGCATAATTGTCCTACTCGGTGAGTCAGATGTAGCGTTCAAAGAGCTGACACGGTCCGGTCAAGACGTTGGGATTACCTTGGTAACGTACAACGAAATGATCGAGCTTGGTAAATCGGTTGGAAACCGCGAGCATACGGTAGGTTGTACACGTGCGCAGTGTGCTGGTGGCTCCATTCATTCCCGTTGACGTAGTGCTTTATGAATTTCTAGCTATTTATTTAGTCGTGAGTATAAGAAATACGCACTGTGTTGCCATGTGTTCGCAAATTTGGTTGTTGATTATTCAATTCGAGTTTGATGAAAATAGGTGTATCTAATTTGACAAAAGTTACGCTTTTCGACTTTCTATAACAATATTTGATAAATTTTGCTTTGCTCCTTTTTGCACAAATCTCATCAAAATTTCAATAAATCCTATTACGCAATTGAGTCACTTGTTATTTTGTGTGACAAAATTTATAACAAATTGGGTTATTTTATAATTTTGCACCAGAATTGTTTTTAGCCCCCGCGGCCTTCAGACGTCGCAACGCTTTGCTATACCAGCGGAACTACAGGCACTCCGAAAGGTGTCATATTAACTCATGCGAACATTGTGTCCGTTGCAACTGCACTAAATACGTTCAAATATTGCTTTCCAACGTCGGATGACGTTATGATATCGTATTTGCCGTTGGCGCATATGTTCGAACGCAGTATGCACGTAAGCACTACTTAATTATTTCGTATTGCTTCTTGTTGTCTCAGCTGAGGATTTAGTTTGAATCTAAGCTTAAGTTGACATGAATCTGCAACGTTATATATTTTAAATTTAGTATGTAATACGCAGCAATAGACTTTATTGGCATAATGTTTTTATTTGTCATAATTTGCTTCGAATAGTTTTGTTCCCAGGCTGCTTTGTATCAGTGCGGAACACGAATTGGTTTTTACCGTGGCGATGTAAGGCTGCTAACAGAAGACATCAAAGAATTACGTCCGACATTTTTACCGGTTGTACCGCGGCTGCTGAATCGAATCTATGATAAGGTAGAGTGGATAATGTGCCGTTTACAACAATTTTGTCTACGGTACCACAAAATCTCCTTTAAGGCCAGGCCTATCACGATATTTTGAAATTGAGCTCGCGACACCACTGGTCTGTAAGAGATTTCTCTTATAGCTCAGCACTATCAGTTGTCAGCATCGATCTCCAAACTCGTGATAACTCTGGACTTCACTAAATTTTACCTCTCACATATGTTTGTGCTCATATGTAACACACATTATTAATATATTCATCATGTTTTGTCTGCTTGCCGCTATATTAATAGTTTACTTGGCATTCAGTTGTAGTGGTTGAACTTTGAGCCATTTAATTGCGTGTGCAAATTCTCATTGCAGTGATAATGGATTTGCAGCTGAACATGTCGGCTATTTGGATTTAGTTTTTGGCTCATTTTGGCAATATTATCTCACATGTTTTTAAAAAATTTATCTTCCATAATTTTCTTAAAAATTTCAAGTGCCACAAAAGTCCTCTTAGCTTGAACCTAACAAAAGAGGCTTGAAAAAATCTCAGGAGGGAAATTCGATATGATTGTGTGTGGCGTTATTTGAGGGAAATTGTTGTAGACCAGCGATATCGGGTTTGTTAGCCCTGTTCTACATCAACTTTTGTGGCACCGTTGACAAATTTACTGTGAATGGCGCTTAAATACGTAGATGTTGCAACGTTTTTGGAAGGGAGGCAATGTTGCATAAAAATTTCGATCCTACTCTCTTGTGTTATGCTGCAAATGTTTTAAACATGCCAAGTTTGTTTCCAATTACTCTTATAATGAATCGACTTTTAGGTGATGACAGAAGTTGAGAAAAGTTCTGTCAAAAAGTGTCTGTTCAATGTCGCACTGAAAGCTAAAGTTAGCGATATGGACCGGTAAGATTTATTAATTGTTCAGTATTTGACGCTGGTATAAAATCTGAGAAAAATGTAGATTTCACATTTATTGTGTTTTATAATTTGTTATTGCTTAAAGTTATGTTAATATTTTGCTGTAACAGTTGCTGGCGAAGATCATATAGCAAAAGGAAATAAAAGTATTAATGCTATTTTGGTTGAACCGTTTTGGATTGAGATGGCACATGAACTCTGTGAATTCTGGTGTTGATTTGGAAATCAGTTTGAAATTCAACTGTGCTTTCGAAAACTTTACCGACTTCACGGCCAATTAATTTGTGTTTGTGACAATTATTAGACATATCATTCGCTCCGATACAATGTGGGACAAAATCGTGTTTCGCAAAGTTCAAGAAACCCTGGGTGGCCGTGTTCGACTCATAGTCACAGGATCTGCGCCTTGTGCCGGCAACGTCTTAACATTTATACGAGCAGCTTCTGGTGCCATCGTTCTCGAAGGTTACGGGCAAACCGAATGCTCCGCTATTTCGACAGTCAGTATTGAAGGCGATTGTTCTACAGGTAGTTTAAGTTGAAAATTAACTCGCATTCGCTATGATTTGAGGTCATATTTGAATTGTTGGGATTTGATGTCAGATTTGTATTGGTAAGTATAACTTTACTTAACGTTTCTTCTTTTTTAAATTATATTCTTATCTCAAATTTTATCATCATTTTTGGTTTAATTGTATATTTTATTTTTTGGTAATATTTTACTTATAGGACACGTCGGCGCTCCAATTCCGTGCAACCGAATCAAGCTTGTTGATGTACCTGATATGAATTACTATGCGAAAGACAGCATCGGAGAAGTACGTGAAAATGACTAGATGTAATTTGCTGTCTTAGCACGTGGTTAGGATCCCACCTTTGCCGATCATATTTTCTTGGGGACTTTTTTGGCAAAACATCGGTGAAGTGTGATAAAACAATTTCGAACCTCATCACGAACTCCAGCCAGGCTGTTTTTGGTCGACAGAAGGGGATGTTTCCTGTTTGAAATAAAAAATTTTGTTTACTGCTTCTGTTTTTCGACAATGTTTTTGTCACATCAAGATTTTGAATATAACAATTTTCAGGTGTGTATCAAAGGACCAAACGTGACGTCAGGATATTTTAAAGCGCCAGATAAAACAGCAGAAGCGTTAGACGAAGAGGGATGGCTGCATACCGGTGATATTGGTAAATGGACTATGGATGGCAAGCTGAAACTGGTCGACCGCAAAAAACATATTTTCAAATTGGCTCAGGTTAAAAAATTAATATTGTTTTAAATTCATTATACATCGCAGTCGTCACAGAACAAACGATCTTAATAGAATGGAGGTTCGCTACTGGGGGTCCACTTACCAAAAGCCATCCCCACACTCGGTTTCTCTCCCGGTTCAGCCCCCCACTCAAGATTTCTTCCCCCGGTTAATTTTACACTCGCGCCCTTTGGAAGCCTCACTCAGAGTGGCTCAATAAATGTCATATTCGCAGAAAATGGGTCTGAATTTTGACCATTCCAAAACCTTGCGAAAGACACGGGGCTCGGTGAAAAGCAAAAGGCTTGGTGGATCACATGGGGCCCTAACGAAACATTTGGGAATCTAATTGAGTCTCACAGAAGTGACAGTTGGCTGGTCTGCGGCCGTTTCGGCCCATCACGCCCTACGAAGGATTATTTCTAGCCGCCCTGGTCTCTAGATATCCCCCACAAAAATAAATAACAGATAAAGTAAAAATTAACGTTATAGCGATTTTTATGTTATTCCACATTTTTAACCATATATATGTTTTTGATGCATGTTATTCTCGAAATGCCTTAATTTAACATAAGGCTTACTGTTTTTCAACGGCAAGTAACTCGCTTACCACAGTGAATTTAGAGTTTCTACTGTATGTACCTTAAAGTGAAACATGTATGTCTTCAGTACTACTTTGAACTGCATGTAATTACATCTCGCAGTCTAAACAGTTGGCAACTTGGTTTTGATTAGACGAGTCCACGTTATAAATCCGTTTAGAACGGAAAACTTATTTATCGTAGTTTTTTTTATTTAACCGAAAATTATATTTCATTACAGAAGCTTTTGATACAACCCTCCCTCCTCACTCAGAAATTTCCCCCGGTTGCGCAACGGGGGCACCAGTTGATGCCCTCACTCCACTCCGCCGCGAACCAAGGAATGCCCAGATAGATGGAATTGAATTATTGCACACTCAGTGCGGTGTATCGACTGTAAACGTTTAACCGGGCATAATCTCCATCGAGTAATAGGTGCAACACACATTTGAAAATACCGGTGTAGACGAAGCATTACGTTTTTAAGTAATAACAGGTTAACACAACTGACTTAATAAGTATATGCCATTTTGCAATTGCTACATACTCAGCGTTATCACGGGAATGATGAGAATTTTTGGTTTCTGTTGTTATAGGGCGAATATATTGCACCGGAAAAAATCGAAAGCATTTACAACAATTCAAAGTTTGTTGCACAAGCGTTTGTGTACGGAGAAAGCTTAAAAGTATGGTGATTTTAAAATCTGGTTTCTATAGCTGCATTGAGTTTGTATTTTGGACTGAAGCTATTAAACAACGATCCACTCGTTCCCAAATTCAAAGTCAACATAGCGATAACTCGATGGTTCATGTTCATCCGAGGTTCTGTTGTTTCAGAAAGTATGTTCTGGTTGTTTTAGAGCTCACTTGTCGCTGTGATTGTGCCTGACGCTGAAGTCTTAGTGCCGTATGCGCATCGTGAAGGATTTTCTGGTGAATTTAAAGATTTGTGCCGAAATGAAGTAAGTTGGATTCAATTAAAGTTTAAGACTTTTTTGTAAATGGATTTTTAAATAAAACGTGTTATATCCAGAGGCAGATTTTGAAATTTGTGACGTGTGCGGTGGTCGGCCGTACAACATTAATTGTAAAAATGCGGCGCCTGGAAATTTTGTGTATGTTTTGTTTAAATTTTAGCGCAAAATTTTATAGTTTGGTGTGTTTGTTTGAACATTGAAAAAATTTGGCAAGCGAAGTTATTCACAGACCACACACAATTTTCATTGTAATGCAACTGTTGTCGCTAAGTTTTTGCAGGATGTGAAAAAACTAATAATGAATGATATGTTGGCAGTAGGCAAGAAATATGGGCTTGCGTCGTTTGAGCAGGTAGGTCAAATGTGGGAAAATTGCATCGATACACATGATGTTGTTCATTGGGAAAAATTTATTTAACGTAGTCAAACGCAAGAAACAATCTTTTGGTTTAGTTTGCAGTTTTATTTAAACTAATTGTGACTTTTTCCTTTCAGTAGTGACATAGCATTTAAATTAATGAAGTTTGTTTTCTCTTTAAAAATGGTAGCGGATAGTTAACATCTGATTTCAATTATTGTATTTGTTTAGGTAAAAGATATTCACGTGTACGACGAACTATTTTCTGTCGATAATGGCCTTTTGACACCAACATTTAAATCAAAACGTCCGGCGCTTCAAGAATATTTCAAACAACAAATTGCCGAAATGTATAAAGTTCTTACGTAAAACTTTGCATAACATTGTCATACGGTAATTCGCTATTTGGAATAGTAATTTTGTCAACAATCCGATAGTGAAGTTTACGCACATTCGTTGGCCGGTATTCTGGACTTATTGTAGCATCTAGAGTCAGTTTGTAATAGGTTATCAAGCAAGCGAACTGTAACAGCTGCGGATCTTAAATTATATTCACGAGTAAGTCGCTTGTGTTAAGTTTAAGGGACTTATAACCAACTGCTGATAGGTGCGAATTATATTAAAAAACGCTTATGACGTCATGTTTATGAGCGGACATATGCTGCCGTCCTAAGGTACTATTTCTACTTGGGCCTATGGGACTGTTGATAAAATAATTGTGAATGAAGCATAATGAAATTGTATTTTCATGTCAGTTAAAGTAAGTACTTTTAATAATGTTAATTTTAAATGAAGTATAATGGTTGGTCTTTTAAACTTTTTGTCTTTGGACTCACAGATTCTTTATATTTTGTATCATAGTTCGCACCCTGCTTTTGGCTGTGTGGAATATACCGAATGAGGTGTGTTTTCTAACACTGGGTTTTTGCTTTTTACAAAGATGAAGCGCTGAGATTAATTGGCTTATTTTTTTCAACCGAGCTGGTTCAAGGTATATAACATCAGCAGGAAATTAAATTCTCGTCTTTGAATCGTATTTTAAACGTTTTGGATGTGATTTGAAAAAAAATTTTTTGTTGAAATTGTGTTTCATTCTTTTTCTTTGTGGTTTGTGCTTGTAGTAGAAAAATAGGATCAAATTGTATAATGATAATGCTAACTTTTTGTTTGTGCAGTAGCTGCCTTGTCTCTTGTACCGTTTCTCTTGTACAGCTTCGGGGCGGTGCCGTCCGTCACCATACGCTATTGTACGTGGCGATGGCGATACGATACCGTACGGTGACGGATTGCGTCGTTCTTCGCCGTAAGATATGAAAAGTTTTTAAAAAAGTATAGCGTTACCTTAAGTCTTAACTCAGGCGTAGGCCCAGGTAAATGCTTGAGCTTGGCTAAACCTTTGCGAAACTCAAGCTTAAATCTGTGCAAGAAAGCGTGCAAAAGCCGTTTTTTACTTATAATTTTGTTTGTATTCAGGATATCATTTGCTCGTTCGTTCTTTTATTTTGTTCGCTTGAGATTATTGGAGCGCTTTCTGGTCGCCTGATGTAATATCTTTCTCTGTTCGCCTGATCTAATATCTTTCGCTGCGTCTTTAATGTCCAACTGATAGACTTTATCTGGCCGTACTTGTGATGGCCCTGGTCTTGAGAGTTTTTGTTGCACCGTTGACAAAATTATTATTAACCGCACATAATATCATTCTCTGCGTCCTTTAATGTCGACTGAAACGCTTTAACTTTTGGCCGTATAATTCTTTAGTGGTCTCGATACGTATGTGTTGTAACCGAAGCATCAGGGAACATTAAAGCTGGGAATTAGCACATTTATTGCACAATTAATCTGTTTCTGTTTAAATTGTCAAATCTGTAGCTGTTATATTGGAATAACTGGTTTTAAAATTTGAGTACATTTGGATTATCTAAAATTTAGCTGCTTGAAAATTACGAAAAATCTAAAAATTAGTAACTGATGATAGGTGCTAGCATACTGCTGAGAATATACGAAACGGTGAGTCATTCAAATAAGTGTGCTTTTTAAAGACAACGTTGCGTTGAACAAAAAGTTGGACTTTAATAAAATAGACCATGTTCATACGTCAACCTAATGGCCAGTTTTAACTCGCACGAGTATGAACCAGTGAAATTTCTACGGTTACGGTGAGTAAAAAAGCGTTTTACTCTGGTCCAAAGTAGTTATCGTGTGATGCTTGCCATGACTCCATTCAGTTCTTATACGTATATTATTGTTTTTTATACAGCAACTAGTTAGTCCTTAGTGTGTCGCTATAAATACTTGTGCGGCGTCAGACGACACAGTCAGGATGCGACTGAACATCCGTATCCTCCGGTTTTGGTTTATTATCCGGCAAAATACCGATATCTGTATTTTGCGTTCGGTATCCGGCATAAGCGTGTCGGATATTTACGTGTAAGGTTCCGAATTTGAAAAACTGCTTTTTAATCAATTGTGCTGCTGAAATAATTATTCCAGTGCATACATGGTAATGCTATATCCGGTTAATATCCGGTTCCGCTAAAAATTTAGTATCCGGTTCCGATTTTCGCAAAATTAATATCCGGTTCCGCTAAAAATTGAATATCTGGTTCTGATATGCGCGAAATTAATATCTATCCGGTCGCATTCTATATGCAACAAGTCAAAGAAACTTGTGTTTTCAAATCGGTATTCCCTACCTATGGTGAATTAAGGAACGTCGTATACGTTACCGCAAGCTGCCGGATGGCGCAAGATTACGCTGACAAATTAATTAAACATAGCGTCACGCTAACAAATGTTGTATTTGAATGAAATTCAACAGATTTTGAAAGTTAAAAATTGGAACTATAGTAGGAATGCTAATGTTTGAAATTTGAATTAATGCTTAATGTGTGATATTACCTACGTTTGCGTCAACACTAAATTTCTTTGAAGGGTTTTATATGGTACTAACGTTAAAATTTCAGAGGAATTAAACGGTAGTTATTTTTACAAATCTGTGTTATGGTTTTGCCGACAATAACTGCAAAAGAACGTTGATTATTTGCTGATTTGTATTGCGTGTGTGGCCTAAATTTTTCGTTTTGTTGTTCGTAACATTTTTCAGTGTTTTGCCGATTTTGTGTCTTGATACCGTTGTTTTGCGCCAAACTTTGGTTGTGCGTTCAGTGTGTCTTATGATTATTTATACTTGTATTATGTAGTTTTCGACTGATACGTTTTTCCGCACCTCACAGTTAACGTTAAGATGCTGTGCGTTCAAATGAGCAACATTAGAAGATTTTGAAGCTTTAATACCTGATGGGATCGGTGTCGAATATTGTTTAAATGAATGGTTAGGCAGAAATGTGTTCAAATTTTGAAGCGTGCCTCCGAATCCTTTGCGTAAATGTAAAATCTATAAAAGCGTACGCAGACAAGTGTACAACAGCGAAAGTGTTGTTTATGATTATTTTAACTTTAAGCATGTTAGTTTACTCAAACCATATCAAACGCATAGCCTTACTCAAACCATATCAAACAAATAGCTATTAAAAATGAATTCAATTAAAACTTGTGGGGGGGTTAATTTTGGGTACGCAATCCCTCTACCGGACACATCAGTTGCCTAAAACTGGTCCGAGTATGAAAATTTTGTAGATTTCATTTTGTCTGGAGCAGCTGCCGTACCGATTGGTGGCGCAGCCAAATTTGAATTTCTGAAAAGTTCAGCTTTCATGTTTACTGATGCTTTCACCTATGTTATCTGTGGGTATTTCAAAAACACTTAAATGAAGTTAAAAATTATCCGATTTTAAATTTTTCTACTATATATTTAATTCCAAAATGACATGTATAATTTCTTGTTTGTTATATGATTGCATAACACAATTGAAACTTTAATTTATTGGCATTGCGACTCATGTTACTGTTAGGAATGTCCGGGTTTCCGCGAGCCTGCAATAGAGCATAAGATTCGGCTTTAGGCCAATTTATTTATTTGGCTCAATGGTGAGTCAAATTGACTCTCTCCGAATAGGCTTTTCCGGACTACACAAACTGAATTAAAATTCGACTCCGTCACATTCAAATTTGACTCAATGAATCGTTCACTGAGTCGAATTTGACTCAGTTTGTGTAGTCAGGAAAAGCTTATTTCTGAGAGTGTCAGTTTGACTCACCATTTTTTGCAGTGTAGTCTTTAAGGCTTAGACATGCTTAGGAATATAGTTAGGCTGCTGTTACACCTCTACAATAACATTGACCGGCGTTTTTTGTAAATTGCTTTGCAAAGCGTAATTTTGTTTACAATTTTTCACAAGAACTGTGCAAGCTTAGCAGTTAATGGTTTGAAATAAACACATTTTATTGAATAGAGTAGGCTTAAAACGCACAATTATATTATGTGAGCTAAGGTTGGTACATTTGTCTTGTTGCGGTAGAATTGCTTCGGAAAGCTTGCCTCGAAATCTTGAAAATGATGCATTTGAAAGCTAAATTTCAGTGAAATGTACAATGACCGTTCCATGTAAAAGATCAGATGCTAATGTTTTTCGCGGAACTACAACGAGTTTGGTTCAATTTTAAAGATATAAATGTGTTGTGTTTCAGACATTATAATAGCCTTAAATGGTTCATAAACTCGTGTCTGAAATGGTTAAAACATAAATGTCTTTATATTCAAAAAATACTATTGCCAATTTATGATACATAAATTTCTCCCTTTTCTGTTATTTATGCATGTAAAAAAAGGGGGCTCCTTTTATTTTCTTAAGGGTGTATATAAATAGTCGAATTTCAAAGATTTTTCGGGCTGAGTTCAGGCTTCCCGCAACCTAAGTTTAAGTCTTGGACGTATCTTACGTTGTAAAATTGGGGTATTTGGTTGAGGTTTAACTCCTATTTGGAGTCTGTTTCTGTGGCAAATCTTTCGTTGTGTATTTTACAAATTGTAATGGCAGACAATATTTCTTGAATGTAAGACTATTTTTGCGTGCACATTGGTGAACAGCAGTAGTGCCTGATAAAATCGGAAGCTTACACAGTTTGGGAAGTGGTTTTCTGTATCGAACTATACTTGTGCTTTTGTTGTATAAGCGATGATTTAACCGTATGCGTATGATGCGTTGGTGATATTGATTTTCTACGGTGCTTTCTGATTAATATTAAACTTGAATGCGTTTCGTTTTTCGAGCGTATAGATTAAACTGTAAGCCTTCGCTTATAATTTGAAACGTTACTGCTCCTGTATCGTTTTTCGCTTTTAGGTTAACGAAATTTTTACGCTAATTTTCTGCGAAATTTCGGAAATTCTTTCCTGAAAATAGTGACTAAAGTGAAACAAAACGCGACAAACGGATAATTTCTTCAAAATATGCAAAATTTTACTACCGGATTTGCCGCTCTACATGCAAAATGAATTGTCTGGTATTTAAGAAATATTGTCTGAAATTTAATAATTATGTCTTGATACAGACTCCAGACATATATGTGTTGAATTCTATACTTTTATTTCTTAAATTTTTAAGAAATTGGTGTAAAAAATTTTCACACTTAAACGTCTTAAATTTAAAACTTTGTTATATGAACGATTGAGGAAAATTTAAATATAAGAAATATTTCTGAAATATAAGAATTATATCTGAAATAAAACACAGACATTTGCCATGGAAACCGACTCCAAAATTGGAGGCTAAAGCTCAAAATACCCTAATTTTACAAACTAAGATACGTCCAAGACGTAGGTTGGGGGACCTTAGCTCAACCCGAAATATCTTTGAAGTTCTATCATTGATATACACGTTAAGAATATAAACGGAGCAACTTTTTTACACATATAAAAAATAAGAAAATTATTTCTTGAGACAACTATTTGTTTAAAGGAAGAAATTTGTGTCTTAAATCGGCAAGAGCAATTTCTTGAATATAAGACATTTATGTTTTAACCATTTAAGAAACGAATTTCTGACTTGCTTTACGGCTATTAAATGTAGGTATGAAATACAAGACATTTCTTGAAATTTAAAGAAAGTATGAGTCTTGATATTTTAAGACAACTTATTTTGTGTGTACGGGACGACATAAACTAAGCCAAGTTCCACTCCGTCGACAGAGTCAAACGTGTGACTCAATGAGCCGAAATTGACCGGAATCGAATATGACTTAAGTTTGTGTAGTCCCGTACACCCTATTTTGGAAAAAATACCAAATCTTGAAATAACTGCAGTAAGCTGGAAAACTTTAGGTACTTTAAA
Organism: Enoplolaimus lenunculus; assembly: GCA_030248215.1. Classification (NCBI taxonomy): domain Eukaryota; kingdom Metazoa; phylum Nematoda; class Enoplea; order Enoplida; family Thoracostomopsidae; genus Enoplolaimus; species Enoplolaimus lenunculus. The sequence goes on along the minus strand of JASANG010000193.1, from coordinate 61,963 downwards.
TTGTGGACTTGGTTTCGTGTCTAGTCTCAAGCGATGCGATAAATACCGAGGTACTGCAAGTGACTACACCGTCCCGCTATATTTGCCGCATTGTACTCTCGTGTGCTCATTATATATTGACTCGTTGTTTGCTTGTACTTTCTTTGACTTTTTAGTACTTTCTTATTTTGAATATAGCTTACGTCGCTTCGCCTAATGCCACGGTCGTTTAGTGAAGATCTTCCAACGTCACTTTCACTCTAATGTTTATACATAGCTAGGCTAGGTTATGTATCATTTTTAGTGGCTTTGGTGAAGAACAGGTTAACGGAGCCTCTGAAATTTTACGTTTGGACCCAAAATAAAATACACACTTTAACTGGCGTGCCGAAAAACTTGATAAGTTTGTAGGCTTGCTGGAAACAATTTTCTGATGTAATATGCGATTCGGTTAAAACGCTTGAATTAGTGTGCAACGCAACCAGAATTATAATTTATACGGGACCGGAACCGGAATTTGAAAAAACAACAGGAAATGGGACCGGAACCGGAAAATTCATTTTAGTTTTCTTTTTTGCAATATTATTGGTTAAATAACCCTTAATTTTATCGTCATTTTTTAGTAAAATATCTTCAATTCCACCGACCAAAACTTAATACCGGACTTTTTAATTCCGGTACAAATTTACCGGAACCGGAAGGCCAAAAATTTCCGAAACTAGAACTGGAATTCCGGTTGCATCAGGCTTAAGTATTGATTGTCTTAACAACCTCAGCATGCTAATTACTGTGACATTTTTGAAGGAAGGTGAGAATCGTCACTCATCAATTTTGTGGGATATGCCCCGGCGCTGCGACGTCGAGAAATATCCGCCGGCACGCTGAAATCCGACCCTCGAGCTCCAGCGAGCCCTAGGGCTTCCTAAGACCCTCCTTACAACAACAACAACAACATCAACCTGCATTAATCTAAAAACCCTCTTTCCCCGTGCTGGTTACGGTAATTCCCAAGAATACCGTAGCTGGGCCGTCATTATCATTATTATTGTCGTTCGTATATAACTCATATTGCTTGAATAAACAACCAGTATTACTGGTCCCTGTGAACCTGAGTTGAAGGTTTATCCTTGATGATTGTTGGACTCAACAAAAACTCACAACCGGCTTCCCTGCTGAAAATAGGTTCACACAAGCAGAGTTATTTTATGTGTTTCTGTACCCACCCAGGCCAGAAACCTAACGACTTATAAATTTTATTTTGGAAAAGTTTCAAGGAATTATTTAAAATTTTTAAAATGACTAACGTAAAGAAGCGTCCGACTAACAAAGGTTCAGCGCTACTCACTGAAGATGAGAACGTTTGTTTGTTTCGTTTGCTTGGAAATAATAATTATGTAAGGAGTTTAGCCGATGCCGATCCCAACTTTAGTACACCATGCTTAATAAATAGATAGGAGACTACATTACATCATTATACGAAGACTTAAATCCTAACCACCATAAACGATTATAATTTTATGAGAATGATTTTATCGGGGAAGAATTGGCATATGTTTTTCAGTGCCGCTGGAGATTCATCGGCACATCCATAGATTAGTTAATCAAGAATTTAGGTGAAAAACTTTTTGTTTTATCGTGCAAAATAGTGTTTGACTGTTAGATGTAAGGGCTGTAAATATAAAATCATTTCGAAAAAATAAAAATATTTGAAAAGGAATGATGAACTATGCCGAGTTCTATCGCAGAAAATTATAAACAGTTAACTTTGTTTCGTTTAGACACTTTGCTCTGGTGTTGTTCAGTTACTTATGGCTAAACCAATGTCGCGCACAGAATGGACGATCAAGTTGGTTGGCGTCGTATGTTTTGTGAAAGATTATGGAATGAAATGTTATTTTCTACGAATATACGATATCGAGGTCAGGATTGCATATTTTTACAGGTTGTACGTATATATAATGATCGAAGTCAACTCGTCTTAAATGGGATTCGGTTTACGGCGAAAGATTTGGAAACATGATTTATTATTCGAATATTTTGATATTTATGTATTGGTAGATTTGAATTTTTCATCTAAGGGACTCCCTTATGAAAATTCGAAGAAATCGAAAAAAGGTTTTCCACTGGTGGTAAAATTATAAATTTTTGGAGTCGTCAGGTTGACCTGAACATGAACGTCTAAATTTTCGAAAAAACGATGTGTCATGATTTTTACTCTAACCACAGAAGCGACAATATGCTAGTGAAAGAATTTCGCCCAATATTTCATTATTCTCAGTTTCACATGCTATAATTGTTATTTTAGCGGAAACAGAAGGTATGGGAACAAGAGATATACGAAGATTTTGAAATCAATAAACCACATGAGTATCTCGTTACGTTTGAGTGTGATGTATGTTTTGACCGCTAAATTAATATATATGCCCGCATTTATAAATGCTTAGATCTGTATAATGTTAACTTAACCACAAGAACTGTTCTATGTTTAACACAGCAGTTTTAGTGGCCTCGTTGTAGACATACGTATTTGTTAAGTTCGGGAAAGATTCTAACATCTTCAAAACACTATTTGAGTTAGTTTTAATGAAATTGTAACTGAAAACTGCGGGCATGATTTGCAAGAATACCACGGCCATTTCTCTAAAATTTCAAGATGACTATAATATGTTATTTTATAAAAGTATATGATAGTGAAATTTATTATTTGCACAATTATTGTATATTTGTGTTTTATTAATTTTATAAGGTAGAAAGACATGAAATCTAGCAGATACGTTCAAACACAATACAAATGTTAGTTTATTCAATTGAAACTTTGTGAAATTGTTTACTATTCAGGACTGTCGAGCTGGTTTAAGCTTTGCTGATAGAGACGAAGCCATGTCTTTTAAACTATCCTTAGATCGAAAACGAGATCAGGACCAAAAGACAAGTAAGACGTTTAATAGTGCAGATATGTTGTTTGTTGAAAAAGCACCTTCTGTTTCAGTGTTATCGTACGCATCTTGAAATGTACTTTAGTTGATGTTCAAAATCTTTTAACTTTGAGCGACTATTAGATCACTGCGATAGTTGTATTTTGATACAGGAGCAGTTGCATTTGTATTGCGCAGCATTTATTTCAAGTTGCAGTCACGTTTTTTAAAGACTTTTGTTTGTTTAATAATATAATATTTTTAGAAATGCGTAGTGCAACACATAACAGCAATACTGGTTCGCGCAGTGCAGTTAATGGAACTATGCGACCTAGCAACGGCGTTAGCGGGGTTTCTATGCAAAATCCAGCGAGTCAAATGAGCGGAGTCGTTGCACCGAGTAGGCCAGGTATGTAAGTATTATCTCAGTGGAAAATTAAATATCCGGTTCCGTTTCTGCAATATATTTGGTTTCTTGCATGTTGGTTGTATCTGAGTAAAACTGAGTACATTTTATATACAAAAGAATGCACTCAACACACTGTTATGTTTTGGCCGAGCCTTCTCCATGTAGGGCGTACAAACTATATTTTGTTAGCTGGTATAAAACTAACGTATTAACATGATGTGAGATCGATTTCCAAAAAGTGAATCACTCAACACGTTGTGTATACAGGAGCATAATTGACTTTAGTGTTTACGTTGAATCGTTACCTTGTTAAGTATTTACAAAAAAATTATTTTGGATTTTTCAGTACCACACACAGAAGCGAGCTTAGTTGGTGGCGGACTCGCAGCGTCTTCAAGTGGTAGAAAAAAGAAGGACAAAAATAAAAAACCAAAGCTTCGAAAGGAAGATATCAGTTGTCCGACAGATTTTGTGTAAGTATATTTCAGGGTGTAATCGAAATTCCTATTCCGATTAGAAATCGGATTCAAAGAGATTTCCGATTCCATAATAAATCGAAATCGGAATTTTGACATTTCAATTTTTGACCTAATTGTTGAGATATGTTTCATAAAAATTCTGCATCATTTATCTATTAAATCGTTTCCGATGAGATAACTTATCAATAATTGGTTGCAGTTTAACTTTACAGAATCAAAAAATGATTGCCATTTTGTTCATGCGACGTTTTTGAGAATTATTATATTTGTTAATTCAAATTATCTGTATAGTCACAATTTCGATTTCGGTATAATCAAGTTCAGCTTTGCACCCTGGTATATCTGTGCTGTATTATTTCAACTCGCCACCAAAAACGGCTATTATAATGTACGACCTTGTAATTCTATCGTGGGTTAACATCCGGCGAAAAACGTATTTTTAGAAATAATCGATAAAGCATTTTTCTGTTTTAGTCACAAAGTTCATGTTGGCTGGGATCCGAACAAAGGATTTGAGGTATATATTGTTGTTGTGTCAGTTATTTGTAAAAGCGATGGCGGACTATACCAATTACAGACAATTTCAAGCATGTGATTGCGGTTTGTATTTTACCAATTTAGTCTCGGTTCGTTCGTCCGCAACAGGCACAGAGTTTTTCATTTTCTTATTTGTTTGTAAACCAAAATAGTTTTATGGGGTTTTCTAGCATGTACGATTAGTGTGTCGAACTATTACCAAAATGAGAACTTTGCGTAAGTTGTGCTATAAAGTCTTGAGAGTCTTGACTACCGTTTGTTCTCAGAAATTGTGCTGCATATGTTGCTAGTTGCAAATGAGGTTTAAGTTAGTTTTATAGTTAACTAGTTGTCTGGTTGAAATGCTACCATTAACTAGTGACTGTGTTCCGAAACGTTTGAAAATACGACACTTTTTATTGTGTTTAGTGTTTATATTATTTTGTGTTTTCAGCAAAGAATTTGCGACTTGAGAAACGTGGATCCGGATGTGCGAGTACGTTGTCTTACACTGTATCAAGGTTTATCCAAACTGTTCACGAAGCTTAAGAGACTATTGCGCTGAGACGTTTGGAGAAAATTTCGTGTTGGTTCATAAAGCTATTTGCACTTGGATTTACTAACTTTGAGCCATGTACAGTTTCGTGTACTAGAAATGGTTAGAAGTTAGCTGATTACCACAGTGGTTTTACAATAGTTTCGATTACCCTGTTGCATTCAAACGAGAAAATTTATCAAGCTGTATAGTTGAAAAACCATTTAAATTTTGTGTTTTTGTAGGAAATTTTGGACCGAGTTGGGACGAGTACCAAAGAGAAAAAATTCATGTACGAATTTATCGAACAACACGGCGGTGTTCAAAAGTTCAAAGAGGAAATGCGAAATCCGCCGGCGAGACCGCCTCCAATCAGTGGATCTTCGGCTAGAATGGGTACGCTTGCCATTTCGCTAAGTACTGTGCTTCCGTTCATTTGGCCAACTAGTGGACCTGTATAACAAATGCAGTCAGGTTGCCGCAGTGTACTCTAAAAAGCATTCCGATGCAAAGTTTTGCTTACCCGCTGAGGCTTTTACTTCATGCCTCCACTTAAGATTCATGGTAAGCTAAATTGGAAACGACTTCATTTTTTCAAAATAAAGGAATACTGTGAGGAACAGGAAATTAATTCGCAAATGAACGAAAGGTAAACAAATTCGCCGTTTTACTAGATTTTGTACAAAAATAAGATTATATAATTTTCAGGTCAGCCACCACCAGCGGCACCAAGTCGAACATCTACGTCGTATGGACCCGAGAAACCACCGCCGCCGCCACCGCCACGAAATTTCGACGGAGTCCCACCGCCGGTTTCAGGCAGAGGAGCTTCGTCTAACAGTAGCCGTTACGGTAGTAATGCTGCCGGTAATGCTGGAATGCCTGGGGCGGGATCGGGTGGCTCGTATTATTACACACATGGAGCTACTAGTAATATATTTTCTGCTACAGATGGTATTACTGCTACAAGTGTAACGCCGCCGAATCCGCCTCCTCAAAGGCCGTTGCCGCCACCCCCGGTAGCTGCAACTCCTGTTGGCGGCGCCGGCCGGCCTAGTACAGGTCCACCGCCCCCGCCGGCACAGCCGAGCAGTGCAAGGTATTTCAAACTTGTTATACCAAGAGTGGATGATCACTCTTACAAGAGTGTGCAACTACCGAAATTTGTGTAGTACAAAATGTACCACCGGCGTTGCATTTCTGGCCGACCCCCGTGTTTAGAGAAAGGCGGGTCGCTATCGCGTGAATACCCCTAAATTAAACTATAGGTGGAGCATGTTTGACGCCGCATACATAAAATGCCATGCTTCGCACCGGTTGTACCCCCCTCTAAATAAAGGGGGAGTTCGCCAAAAACACAACGCGTGCCGGGCACATTCTTTTCTACACAGAACGTACCGAATTGCACACTCTTGTTAAATAGCGATTATCCACTCTTGATATTGCTAACTTTCATTTTATTTTTATCTGGAATTTTGAGTATTTTTCTTTTGCTGCCTAAAATTTCGAAGGGTTTGATAAATTTTCGGGCATTTTTATTAAGAAATGCGAAATGTTTTGGCCAAAACTGTAAAGAACTTTTGTATAACTATTATGAGCATTAATTGAAGCATTTTTCATCGGAAGGACGCAGCTGATATTAGTGGCATTTGGGAACTACTGAACGTTGAGAGTAGAAAGTTAGCACTTTTTTGCACTTGAATTAATATCCTTCTCTGTAGGTTTTCAGCTCGGCTCACTGCTTTCGTGTTTGAAGTGTCATTACTAACTGGTGATTGACGCTTGCCACAGCTGAAAATATAACTCTGTGAGTGTATTTTAGGTCGGCACCTCCTCCTCCACCTGCGCCAATTGCAGCTGGCCCACCACCTCCGCCTGCTCCACCTGCTCCACCTGCACCACCGCCCCCTCCGGTCTCTGGATTGACAGCCGTTGCGCCTCCAGGAGCCACTGTCGATATGGGTGCACGGTCAAACCTATTGGCCGACATCCGGCGTGGAACTGAATTACGTCGGGTTGAACAAGATCGAACATCGGGAGGCGCGGGCAGTGACGCTGAAGGCCGCGATGCACTTATGCAAGGCATTCGAGAAGGAGTACAGTTGAAGCATGTAAGTTTTGGAGGGGTTCAGTTGCGGTTAGTGGAAGTAAGTGATCAATTCTGTCAAAATATTCCGGAAAGTGCGTTTCAAAACTATAATTTCGACCCCACCGGAAAATTCTGGATCCGGCATTGACAAATGGCAATGTGACTTATAGAGGGCAAAAGAGAAATATTTGTTTCACAGAACGGTGTTTTGCTATCCAAAATATTGTAATCCTCAAGTACAAACAATTACTAAAGCTATCCGTTTTTAGCCATTCATATAACAGCTTTTAATGAAGCAACATATTGATTAAGCATGTTCATTCTTAAAGTGGCGTTATACTTTTGATGACGTCTGGCACCGTCAGTCACCGCCTGGCGCTGTCGTACGCGAATTACTCACGAACGATCTGCAATAGAAGTCATTATGTTGTTTCATGATATCGGCGAGTGATAGAGGTTGGTAACGGACGTCGTTCTTGAGTGAAGTTGAAATTTTTTGAAAAAGTATTAAAGCTCTGCCGTAATTTTTCAACTTTGTTCGTATGATTTTAGGTTGATCCACGGGACGATGATAACCGATTGAGCAGTTTGGAAACAATGGGCGGAATTGCCGGAGCGCTTGCACGCGCACTTGCCGAGCGGCGTGAAAAAATGCAATCTGATGGTAAGCACAAAGCCACATTAGGAAGTAAATGCATAGGTAAACAGCAGAAACGTTACCAATAATGATAATTATGTGTTTTGTTGGTAAATTTTAAATAATGTGTTTTGGTTTTAAACCAAGAGTATTGTGGAATGCAAAATTTTTTATTTCGTTTCCAATTTTATGTTATTTCTAGTAATATTCACACGAATTTTGTGAACAAGCTATTCCAAACAGTAGTTGTTTTTCAGGAAAGTTTAAACATTTTGAAACAAACAAACATTTCAAACTAAGAATATTGCAACAAAAATTTGTTTTATTATTATTGTTTACGTCTTTCAACCAGTTTCAAGATCGCTTTCCACAAGTTTGCTCTGGCTGTGCTGAACTGAATTAACGTTTGAAGGCGATAATTGTGTGGACATCTGCAGCTATTAATTATTGCTTAATTTTGTATTTTAGAATCCTCGTCCGAAGATGAAGAAGGCGGCGACGAAGACGACGATGATTGGGATGATTAAGTCGTATTTTTTAAATTTAAAATTTAATTTTTTGGGGCCTTATAATTTTTGAATACAGCGTCTTAATTTTCAATTAGTGTGATTAGTGTCGTACTATGACGTATATAATGTATGTAGGTATGTATGTTTTTTGTCATGAATCTCTTGTTTCTAAATTTTTACAAGTTTGAAACGTAAAGCTTAGTAATTCAAGCTGGGCGATAAAATTTTAAACCCTTTTTCGCACAGAATATATATACTATGCGCAGCTCGGCGCAGCGTGTGAACCCGAAAATACCTGAACTATTAAACAATACACTGTATTTGAGAATTGTTACGTATATTCTTAGCGCAAATCCGTGATGATACACATCTACCATCCGATTACCTGGTTGGAAACCTGTGTAGCTTGCAATTAAATGTCAGATGAAATAGAAAATATTCATCGAGGAAAGGTGAAATGTATTCTGTTTTGTTCCAAGTCCTTGTAAAACTGTGATTACAACTGCATACATTTGAATTTGATACTTTCTTGAAGTACTTCGTTCTGAATACAACGGTTCCACCGGAATTCTTGTTCATGTTCCAGCATCGAACGACACAGGAACAAGAATTTTGACGGTTTTGAGACAATTTTTGAAGTATCATCTTAAAATATTAAATTAACATTGGAAAAAAATTAGTTTAAGGCAGCTTATTTTCGTAACTTGTGTTTGGTTTTCAAATTCCTTATTAAACCATCAGACTTAAGTTTTGGTAGAATTTGAATAATCTAGATAATCAAAACGCAAGACAGATGAGTAAAGAATATATTTCATTTTATGTTATAGTCAATTACCAGTAATTCGGTGATGTAGTATCTTTTGAATTCTTGTTCCTGTTCGTGTTATCGTGAAGAAAGTGAGTTCCTGTTCCTGCTTCCTTGAAATACAGTTCCTGCTGGAACCATGGTATTTGTTGCGAATTTTGATGCGTTAGGGATCTTCGGTTGCCAGTAACTCATGGGGGTCGGTTTTCAGTGTCGAGTCTTATTAAAACGCCGTGTGTGCATTGCTATGATTATGGCCCAGGTCTGCCTTCGGCATTCGTTAACAATCTACTTGTGGCTTTGGTGGAATTATTGCACGAGGTTTCGGCAATTTCATTAGTGAAATTTTACTTACATTTATGAAAATGATGAAAAAATATAATTGCTGATATTTCTCAAAAAAAACTGCTAAAACAATTTGTAACAACATTACGCACATTGTGAAAACGTGCAGCTTTATTACGATTTTTGGTACCGAGTTCTGGTTTAGCCTATTGTTACGCCCTTAAAATTTAACAGCCAATGTCTTGATCGGGGCAGTAACAGTAGTGTTAGTATATTCCTAGGTTTAAGGCTAAGCCTGAACCTAAGGGCAAGGATTAGTTTATATCTCTAGGCATAAAGAAAAATATTAGTCGAAAGCTTAAGGTTAATACTTTATAGCAATCCTCCTAAAAACGGTACTGTAGTACAGTGTCCACGTATGTGTTGCTTCATCGAGTGTTCGGCCCATTCTACTTTAAGGGGCGTCCAGGTTTCTAGTGGGTCCGTAAAAGGGTAATGTTCAGATTCTGGATTATATTTTTTTGCTTACCCTAAGGCTTAGGCTTAGGAACACATTTTTGCAACGCTTAGGCTTAGAAATACGCTTAATCTACTGTTATGCCCCTTAAAATAACATTGGCCGAGTGTTTTTTTTGCGAAATAGAATTACCTCTACGCTTGTGGTGGGCTGATAAGTGGGTTAAAGTAACATTTTAAATAAAAAAATTTTCAGTTCCCAATTTCTTATCACGTAGTTTTGTGGACTGTAGCGGAAAATGTCGTGTTTTTTGTATTTCCTTTCTTCAAATATTTTTTAAGTAAACAGCATTTGTATACAAAATTGGCTGCAATTCGTTTACAGTGCACATTGGGTTGCGTTTTGCACTGTCGACACGTTTTGGACAATGTATCATTTGTGTTATCAACGTATGTAAGTCAATTTTTACAGCTATAAAAGCATACACTAGTCAACGTGGTTGCAACATTTGCATCTCTACTTTTTATATTTAGGTTCGTGTCGCGAGTTGAAACATATTGAAACAATATGCGTATATATTAACAAAACATACGCATAAACTAAATGGAAACTTTACCTTATAGAACAGTGTATAAACAAAATGTGAACAATTTTCTATTTAAAGCTATCTTAACAAAAATAGTAATATATGCAATTAATGGCCCACATTTTACTTTAAGGGGCGTCCAGGTTTCTGGTGGATCTATAAAAGACTAGGTTTAGATTCTAGATTACGTTTTTTTCTTAGACTTAGTCTTAGGAACTCATTTTTGCAACGCTTAGGCGTAGGAATACGCTTAATCTACTGTTACGCCACTCAAAGTAACATTGGCCCAATTAATTTGCGTACTTATATATAAATCGGTTGTAACTTTGCCCAAAATACGTATGCGTGCTTTTCTTGCTTTAATAATATAGATTTAGGCGCTGTATAATTTGTAACAGGATTGTTTTACCATATCTCATCGTGTTAATATGCTTCTGTTTATAACATGTGTTCTATGTTTTTTATATAATAGAGGGCAATCGTCATTTACATTAATAAATAAAATCTTTTTGGTTTTCAGGTATTTGGACCAGTATTCCAAAGTTTTTGCTCAAAATGAGTTAAAAAATCACGCGTATATATAACTTGTTGTTTTTTATTACAAATATGGTGTTGTTATAGTTCCATATGAAACGAAAATTGCAAAATTCATCGTGAATATTTGCGTGCCTCAGTTGTGTTGGCAGAAAAAGAAAACATCTTTGAAATTTTGGCCAATGTTACCCTAAAGGCCGTCTCATATATTATATATTATATAATATATATCATACGTAAATATATCTGCCGGTGCATATGTAAACAGGACCGCATAAGTGTGCACTCTGGGTATATTTCAGTCCCGGGGAATTGGGACGGCCTTTATAGTAACATGGGCCGAATCTTTTATACTTCGATATCCGTTTCCGTTACTTTTATTATCCGTTTACACCGGGCAGAATTTACTACAATTTATACGTATGTGCAGGGACAAGAGTTTCTCTGTTGAGCGTTGGTCTCCATGGGGTGGGCGGAGAATTGGCCATTTGATACGGTGGTCCGCCCGATATGGGGTAAAAGTTGGAAAAGGAGTTTTTCTCGGTTTTCAGATTTTTAGCTTTGGAAGTGTTTCGCTGAAATTTTTATCGGCAGACTGAATATCTAAAAATTTTATTCGTTGGCTGAATCTTGTTAAACTCAGTCTAAAACTGTAGTGAATGCATAAATACAGATTAATTATTATAATCAACATAAAAATCGCTGTATATAAAACGCTAAATTTTTGTTATACAGGTACTTACTATCTTCGTTTGACACCGTTTCTTCGTGGGACATTACTGAAACGACACAGAAATAACAATAACACACGACTCAATTTGAACATTTAATAAATATATAAATTCGCTTTCATCAGGGTGTAAACCGGACGTCTGTTTCCGGTAAAAAATCTGTGTCCTTTTCCGTTTAGAAATAACGGAAATTGTTACATTTAAAGGTCGAATTCAGTTATAAATCTCGTATATATGTATCGCAATTTTTCACTATACAGATAGCTTTTTCATTATACAGATATGCCTTAATTGTTCAAAATGAAAATAAAATCGCCAAATTCAGCCAAAATCTTAAAAAATATCGATGCATCCGCCATTTTTATTTACTTACAATTTACAGAAATCTCGGTGAATATTTGCATGCCTCGTTTGCGCTGGCAGAAAAATAAAACATCTTTGAAACTTATACTTTAGTATATCTGTTTTCCGTTATTTTTACTATCCGCTTACACCCTGGTTTTTGATATATTCAACAAAGTGTCACTGCAAATCGATATTATGGAACACACACTCATAAAACTGGTTTTTAGAGAAAAATTCAGATTTTTTTGCAGTTTCCTTTTTTTGCCTTTTCTGCAAAATTACCGTTTGCTGTTCTTTATATGTTTATTTTCATATGTCTTACGTGTCTCATCGTATGTCTGGTGTCTGATTTTCAAAGTTTTGTTCTGTTATATTTTGTAACATTGATTTTTTCTTAATCTAAATTCAACGCCTTTTTATCGTCACCATCAGCTTGGTTTGCTTGTTTCAGCGCCGCCAAAAACCCGCCTCCAAACGGTGATGCCCGTGGCTTATCAGCCGCTTCGCCAATCCCGGTCCCTTTCATAGACGGATCAGCAGATCCCAGCCGCGCTAACGCCAATGTCTTCATTCGAATTGCTTTCCGTCGTTCTTCCAGCCGTTGTCGCTTTTTTCGATTCAATATTCGAACTCCGTTTTCAATCAACAACGCGATGAGTGCAATGCCGAGCAAGAAACTGCACAACCCAATTAAACCATAAAAATGTCGCATTTGAAGCGGATCAGTTTCGGTGAGAACAATTTCCGAACACAACTTTTCATTTTTGTCCAGTTCAATTTTAATCTGTAGTGAGAAAATGACGAAAATTTTATTTTTCTTGTAAAATTTTAAAGCGTCCCCTGGTCGCGTCATTCAAAGCTACGAGAGTAGTTATCACCTACCATGGCACCCCACGTAAATCGTGGACCATGCGAAAATCAGGGACGGAACCTTTTTCTGTGGGACTAGAAAAGAACGAATTATAAAGAAGTGCTTAAGGAACAAACCTGACTACAAAATTATCCGACGTCTGTAATTAAATTTGAATAAAACTGGTTAAAATGCAGTTGTAACAAATTTTAAAGAACACAACTTTTTGACTTTTTTGTCCAGTTGAATTTTAATAACAGAAATGAGTTTACTTATTTAAACAGGGAACGATAAGTACCTCAGTATACACGACCCATGTATAAAAGTCAGGGGAACGTTGTTCTGTGGGGCTGCAATAAGCTTTGCATTATTTTTTGCTTTGGCTTTATGTATAAGCTAATTGTTTCGCTTAGAATTAGACTTAGGCTTTAGCATTATGCTTACACTACTGTTACGGCCCTGTTCTATACTTTGGCTGTGTATATGATTTTGTTTTCATGTTGATTTCTCTCAGCTATTGTTTAACGAAAATTAAAAATTGGCAAATTCACCGGATGGGGACATACGGACCGCAAGGCTTTTTGTCATGTCTCAACGTCTCTGTTTTAAACTTACGTATTTTTCTTCGATTTGTTGAATCGCAGATGCCGACGCGGACATCGCTTCCCGGATTAAATCACGCCATGGGTTCGTTTTCGAAAAAACAAAACTTGTCGATCCCATCATCGATGCTTGTTCGTCGGCGATAAAATACAGCGAACATTTACCTCGCATCAGGAAAACCGCTAAAACATAAAGCCTAAAAGCTGATTCTAAACTGGCTGTCCAATCAGATTTAAGTGATCAACCGCACACTATATACTTTACATCCAATCACCGCATGCGGCTAAACTGATTATACACCAACTGTCCAATCAAATTTGTTTATTTACGTACAGGTTCAGTACAACCATTTAACCTTGGGTTTGCTCGGATCCTATTTGCTGTTTGGTTAAACGGTGAGTTGCTCATTGGACTATTCTAAATTGTCGGTCGTTCGGGATTCGTGCATTAGTTTACAGAACATTGCACATATCACACTGTTCTGTAAATTGTACCCGTTCACATCCCGGTTACGGATCCAAAAATTTTTCACCTCGGCCGCATCATACAGTACGTCATTTTACTGCTAAATCGTATAATAGAATATTTCAGTTATGATCCCTGTTGGAGGCCTACGCCTGTCGGTCCGTACTTGGGTCCGCCATCTTCACTAAAATATTAATAACTTTTACTTACCATTCAAGAAATCTTGACCCGGATACACTAAGTCTCGATTGTCGAGCAATGTTTCAACCGCCCCCGCTTGACCTTCAGCGACAACAAAATTGCTGTTATCGAGTGATTTATTCAAATTTTTGTACATCGCCAACGGTGAACTGGCTAAATTTTGCCAGAAAAACGCAAATTCACCGTCCGATACAACTCTACAAAATTATAGACGAGAAACAAATTACGGAACACAATTATCAATCATTTTGGTAATTTTCTGCGACGCTTGCAACTGCGTTGCCTTTGCTGCAATTTACACAGGTGCCAGTGGGTAAACGTATGCGAAAAATTGTTCACCTGTGAAGCGTCACAATGTGTTTTCTTTGCTATTAACAAGCTTTAAAACCGGTTGAACTTCAAAACAAACGCATCCTACACTGCAAAAAAATGGTGAGTCAAATTGTCTCTCTCCGAAATATGCTCTATGCGACTACACAAACTGAGTCAAATTCGACTGCGCCAGAGTCAAACATGAGGCTCTGGCTGCACATCGCCCGATACAAAACGTACCGATAATTCCCATCTTGAACAGATTTCGTTAACCCAGCCAGAGAATTAAACGGATCCGAATTGCGAACTTTCATTAATGCTCCGACTAAACTGCTTTCGTACAACGCAATCATAAACAAGAGCGTAAAGCCAAGCATCAAGAGGACAATGTTGCCCGAGAGAACTCCGATTGCGCTCCGGCCTTCGTATTGGTCCAGTGTTAACGTAATGGTGTCCCATATACCCTTGAACCAATCAAAATGCACAATTATTTTGTGTGTACTTTACTCCAGCAAATAGAAGTGAGCCTCATAAATACTTGACTTTACTGCTATGACGCGAAAAAAAGGGGAAGCTAATAAGAAGGCTTCCCATTATGAGTTGCAATCAATAGGAGTCCGTATGCCTAATAAGATCCTTCCGTTTATTTTGACTTATCCGTTCACACACTGACCAATAGGTATATTTTGGGTCTCACAATAAAGCAACGGCAGCGACGCAACGGCTAAAATCCAAAAATGGGCAAACATCAGCCTGGCAGCGGAGCCGTTGATAATCGTGGGAAAAGTCCCGCAAGCGAAGCGAGTAAGAAGCTAAACGCTATTTGAGTGACCTTACCATTTTTTTTGCCAAAATTTTTGTCTTGCTCCTAGGCATATTTCCCAGAACCTCCAAAAAATGGGGGTGGGATCAACCCAGCGGCTGCCGCGGCACCGAACAATTTATTTATTTGACGTCTTTTACCCGAAATCTAAAATCACGAATCGATTTCATCAGGCCACCGAATTTCCATTTGCGCATATTTTGTGCCAAAACCAATAAAACCATCAACAACGATACAACAAGCATTGTCATTAGCCAAATTTGAGGACTGAACACCTATAAAAGTAGCGGTCCAAGTGTAGAACAGGGTCGAAACAGTAGTATATGCATATTCCTAAGCCTAAGCCTAAGCCTAAGCTTAACCCTAAGCGTATGGATATGCCTATTCATAAGCCTAAGCCTAAGCTTAAGCCTAAGCGTATGGACCAGCCTATTCCTAAGCCTAAGCCTAAGCTTAAGCCTAAGCGTATGGATCAGCCTATTCCTAAGCCTTAGCCTAAGCTTAAGCCTAAGCGTATGGATAAGCCTATTCCTAAGCCTAAGCCTAAGCTTAAGCCTAAGCGTATGGATAAGCCTATTCCTAAGCCTAAGCATAAGCCTAAGACTAAGCAAAACGGCCCTGTTCTATACATTGGCCAAAGTAGCCGGGTCGCTTATGAACACTTTCACATCCAATTTAAACTTTCCGATTTTAGCGTAATTCAAGGTATACGTTCAACATTCACTACGTTTAGTGTTTTTATGCCGGTGTTATAGCGCAATCTTCCCCCCCCCCCCCGAGTGATTTACCCCCGGAAAGATTTTAGACTTAGGTGGCGTTATACGTGTCGTACAGCGCCGTGCATCTGCGTCCGGCGCCGTCTATCAGCTCCGGCGTTGTCCGTCGCCGTCCGGTGCCGTCTGTCACCGTTCGACGCCATACGGTATCGAACTTGAGTAATACACGTTGCCCGCACCCAGTACAAACGTGCGATGACGGGCGGCGATGGACGGCGCCAGACGTCATCAAAAGTATAGCGTCACCCTTATTCTTGTTTTACCACTATGTTGTAGGAATATGTTTCAATTACTGTTACGCCATTTAAACTAAACATTGGTCATAGCTGAAGTTCGATTTATCTAAATATAAAAACCGTAAAACACATCAGTAGGCGTTAGATCTAAAGTGGAAGCTTTAGGTTTTGGGATATGCTTAGACTACAATTTACTCCCGTAAAACCAGTGGACACCAGTTTATCGCAACACTCTGAGCGAGAGTCTTACCGCGTACAGCAGTGACGTTGACTCCAAACTCATGCCAGCGGACAACTTTTGCAGGATGAACCCATTTTTGAAGTATTGATACGGAATCGGATTCGCGAAATTGAAATATGGCCGTCGAAATTCGGTCATTTTGTACCAAACTGCCGGAAAATCATACTCTTCACGGCCGACCTCGCCTAGGATACCCGACGTTGGGGTTTGACCCCAATCGGACGGTGCTCCGAGTGGGACCAGCTCGTACGATACGTTCAACCATGTGACAAGGTAGTGGGCGATTTCGAAATCGATGCCTACAATTAAAGCAAGTGCCGTTGGTAGGCTATCCGAACCACCAGACCTGTAGCCAGAGGGAGATCAGAAGGGAAGATCAGAGCCACTTAGAAAAATTATAGCCTAAAGTTATTTGATTAAAGTTTTTATGCCCATCCTATAAATTTTTAGCCCCTCTAGCAAGCTGCGCTCGCTAA
Organism: Enoplolaimus lenunculus; assembly: GCA_030248215.1. Lineage (NCBI taxonomy): Eukaryota > Metazoa > Nematoda > Enoplea > Enoplida > Thoracostomopsidae > Enoplolaimus > Enoplolaimus lenunculus. Next base: position 45,169 of record JASANG010000193.1, on the reverse strand, counting down.
GGGTCTGCGAGCCACATGACGAACCTCCGCAAGACTATTGCTTTCTTGTTATGACAATGGCTTGCATTTGACGTTTATTTGTTTTTGCACGAAAATTTATGTATTTACTATTAAGTCGGCGACTTATGTAATTAGGTAAGTGCCACTTAACTAAACACTTAAGTAAGATTTCAGAAACCCAGCCAATATCTGAATTTCTGAAATCGTACTTAAGTGTTTACCTAAGTTATACTAAGTAATTATATAAGTCGACGAGTTATGTAGATACTTAACTTTTTTAACGAACACAAATACACGTCAAACGTTGAGTAGCCGCGGTCTTAACAAGAAAGTAATAGTTTTGCTTTTATATCAAGAAGGCGTCATGAGTCTCCAGGTTTATTTAGACCAATCATTGACATGAGAGGGAAATGTAGCAGAGCCCTCAGTATACGAATCACATTATATGCTGTAATTGTAAACAAACCCATTTTACCTGGATACGGGCACGTCTCCAAATCCCAATCCGTTGCCACGGCGATGCAAGGATTGACGTATGGCGCATACTGTGGGACTCCAATACGAATTGGTCGATCAGGTACTGGGATTCCGCTGAAAAACAAACCCAGGGTAAATGGCGATTCTGCAAATTTTTTCTGAAGAGACCGTGATTATGTATGTATATCTATGTATATGTGTATATATTTATATGTATATGTATATATTCACCCAACGTCTTGTTGCCCAACAGTGCTCTAACGCCTCAGAATGAATATAAGCGTAATCATAAGCCTAAGCACGAAAATGGGCGACAAATTGTCGATTCGATGTAATTTTGAATAACAAGTTGTCGGGCGACGAGTTGTGGGTTAACGAATTGTCGTGATATCAAATAGTATATTTCTAAAATGTGGCATTCAAATTCAAACGACCCCTATTAGACTGCTGAGCATGTCTGATTGTTAATATTCGAGTGTTGTATAATTTTCACTTGAAAAAATGAACACTTAGTATAGGATATGATGCTCCTTAATTGTGCTGTTAATTTTAAATTTCGCTAATACTGAATGTTATCAAACGGCATATTATTAAAATAACGAACTTGATATAACGTCCAGACATTTACGCTGTACGATTTAAGCGTCCAAAACGCTTAGAAAAGATATTAAAAAGTTAAATATTTAATAGATAATGTGTAGAGTTTGACATTTATAGTTAGAAACCCTGAAATTATAGATTTAAAAGTGATTTCAAGAAACAATAGTTCGGCTAATTTAAAAATATAACTATATATACAGATATAAATATACACACACATATATATATGTATATATATACATACTGTAGTAACTGGAATAAGAGAGGACACTGATATTTATTTGGCCTCTTCAGAGGGTACTCCCTGTTATGCGGTTACAGACTGTTATTCATTTTTTACCCACGTTCTGCCATCCTTCGTTAGTGATATGTATCTAGTATTGCAACTATCCGTTGAATTAAACATTTATTTGCCTTGTATCAAAAGCTTGAGCGATAATGCAAGGTTATATACACTAAGTAATGTACTTTCAAAACCTAAGTATGCTTTAAAGTTTCGAACTAAACTTTATTTGGTCCTGCAGTCATTTATGCGATTCAATTACGGATAATTGATATTTATGAACTCTAATTAAGTTTTAAGGACTCTATACGCTTACAGACTCTTATTAGGGATACGGACTGTTATTGATTGGGACTCAAAATGGTGGCAGAAGTGGACTGACCAGTTGGCTTACGGCGTAGATGCCCGGTGGACCATATGAAATTTGGCCCTCTTGCCAAAATCAAACAAAGTTAGTTCTAATTATTTTTCTAAATAAACAGTGCCGAAATTTAGCGCCAGACAAGTCCTGCGTAACCAAGAATGAGCATATTCCTAAGCCTAAGCGAAGCAAAAACAAATAGTCTAAAGCTTAAGCTTACTCTATTGCAGTCCCACAAAAAAACGTTCCATACCTTATGTTTACATGAATCTAAAATTGAAACATATCATTGCTCGTTTTGGAAAGTTTAACATTCGTTGTTTTGAAGACAATGTTTCAAATTTTTGCCTCGAGTACCAAGCGGTGAGTTCTTTAATTTAGAATTCAGCTGGTATCAAAGTGTGAGTTCAGCTTCCACCGCGTCAAACCCGATATCTTCAAGCTTGAAACCAGTTAAATTATAACCAAAACGCAAGTTGAATAAGCAAGCTTGCCAATCTGGCAATTTGATATTTGTGACAAATTTTGTTAATCTTTGCAAAAAAAAACTCTCAAAATCAGCACCTTAAATTTAAACAAATGATCTATGGTGTACTGAAGTAACCATGCCAGATGCCCGATGAAAAAAGTAGGCACCTAACCGTGCTAATTACTATAGTAACCCTTTCACGATTCAATACTTGAACGCCCTTAACTTTGTGGTACCCATTCAGTATTTCTTCGGTTAAATTTGTGGCACTTGTTAATAGCAACACGAGCTTCAAAATTAAAAATTTCCGCTTCACCGATGCATATCCATACCATGAACCAAGATTAGTTTCTTAAACAAAGAAACAAATACAATAAAGAGCTTGAAGTGCTAAAAATTTTCTGAAACAAAGAAATAATACCAGTCAATATGGTTGCAACATTTGTAGCCTCGACATGTACAAAAATCATATATTAACTAATTTGCATAGCCCCCATGCTCTTATAAATCAACTGGAACGCTGCACAAAATACGTACTTACTGTAGTTATCCAAACAAGAGGGGGTCGTAAGAATGTTCCTCTTTTTGAGTACCAATGAATAGCAGTAAGTTTCCCTAATAAGTGTCCGTACGCGGATAGAGTTATTAAACCCTAATTAGAGTCCATAAATGTCAACTGTTCCTAATCGCAGTGCATAAATGACTCCAGGACTAAATAAAGTTGAGTTCGAAATTTTAAGGCATGTTTAAGGTTTGAAAGTACATTCCTAAGTATATAAGTATATATATCCTTGCATTATTGCTCATGCTTTTGATACAAGACAAATTAACGATTAATTCAACGGATAATTGCATAACGGGATATGTCAGTAAACGAATGGTGGCGGAGCGTGGGTTAAAAATAAATAACAGCCCGTAACCGAATAACAGGGAGTACTCTTTCGATATGTTAAATAAATATCAGTCTCTACCCCTCTTATTCTGGTTATTGCAGTATGCGGGATATGCTGAAATATGTGGCGTACCTAAACGTTTCCGACGTGGAACGTGTAATTCATATTATGAATAGACCGTTTCGGTAGAAAAAATTTGCATAATTTTACAACTGACGTATCATCACGCGTGATGCCGATGCCGCAAATGCACCAAAAATCTTCCCTAAGTACAGCGCCGACCTTAACCTCTATTCACATCTAAGCACTTGTCTTGGAGTAAAACCTAACAGTGGCACTACACTTTTTGTGCGGCACCGTTCGTCATCGTCGTTCACATCGCTGTATTGCACGCCAGCAAATGCGCGTACGATATCGCACGTTACGAATGGCAATGGACGGCGACGAACGGCGACGGACGGCGACACACGGCGGCGAACGACGACGTGCGGCGACACACGGCGGCGAACGACGACGTACGGCGACACACGGCGGCGAACGACGACGTGCGGCGACACACGACGGCGAACGACGACGTGCGGCGACACACGGCGGCGAACGACGACGTACGGCGACACACGGCGGCGAACGACGACGTGCGGCGACACACGGCGGCGAACGACGACGTACGGCGACACACGGCGGCGAACGACGACGTACGGCGACACACGGCGGCGAACGACGACGTACGGCGACACACGGCGGCGAACGACGACGTACGGCGACACACGGCGGCGAACGTCGACATACAGCAACATACAGCATGGCGACGGTTGGTCCCGTACGGCGACAACATTTTTTAACCCAAGCGGCATCCTAAGCGTTTGCAATATGGTAGACTTTTTCACCAGTAGCGACATATTAACGTTATGTATATATCACAGTTTGTTATTATACTTTCTTTGGATTTGAATATATTTAACAAGAAGCTAATTTTTTGATGATAAAAAGTGTTCAAAAATTAGCTGATTACAACGGCGTCCACACGGGGGGCATTGAGGAGCCGTGCCCCCCCCAAATTCGGCTGGTACCCCCGAAATAGACTTGGTCTAAAAGTAAATACTCTTGAGTTGCAATTGTAGGGGCCACCCACAAAAAATTCAGTGTTCCCCGAATATAATTTTCTACGCACGCCAGTGTCTGGTTGACGATTTTTTGGCAGCGTACGCAACACGTTTTACGGGCACACCGAAACAGATGTGTCTCAGGAGCCGGCTATCACCCTAAGGGAAATAAAATGGTGTCGCTGATAGTCGTAAATAAATACGCCCCACTGCTAAACTTTCGTGTTGGAGTTAAAATGCGTTTGGCTTTTCGCTCGCTTCGCTATCGTCGTTGCTTGTGTACTATGCCAATCTGTCTTTTGACGTTTTGGCTGCCTTTCGAGTATTGGATTGCTAGCGGGACCAGGCCACATCCAAAGCTTACAACGCATTTTACTTTAGGGAGCGTAAAGGAGGTTTCTGGTGGGTCTATAAAAGAGTGGGTTTAGATTCTAAATTACAATTTTTTTGCTTAGGCTTCGGAACACATTTTTACAATGCTTGGGCTTACGCTTAGGCTTAGGAACACGTTTAACCTACTGTTACGCCTCTAAAAGTAACATTGGCCAGCCTAAGCATAAACTTAAGCATGCAACAAGCCTAACTGCGCGACTAAACCAAAACCTGGTTTTAAATTTAAACCAAATCTTAAGCCTACGCATCTCAGGCTGGATGTCCCGCAAGTCTCGTTGTTCCCCAGAGGGCAGGCCCCAACAATAAACTTGGACAAATAGTTTTGTCGGCCCATGTATAGAACAAGGCCGGAACACTTTTCTGCGGGGCTGTAATAGAGTCAGCTTAAAGCTTTAGACTATTAACTTTGTTACGTAGGATTAGGAATAAGCTCATCCTTACGCTTAGGCTTAGGCTTAAGCTTAGGCTTAGGAATATGCTCACTCTTACGCTTTAGGCACAAGCTTAGGCTTAGGCGTACGCTTAGGATTATGCTTATACTACTGTTCCGGCCCTGTTGTGTACAAGGACTGTTTTGTCAATATGCATGAAATATTTCTGAACGCAAGTTTACATAATTTTTGAAAATCTTTAAGGCTGTTTTATTAATAATATTTATGGCAGAATGATTGCTTGCGATAATCCTATCGCAGGCCGGGCCGGCCTTTCAATCCTTCAAAACGGAGGCTCTGTTGCCGACGCTGCGGTTACAATTGGAGCCGTGTTAAACGTTACCCAGCCGTATTCTTGCGGTATTGGTAAATTATACAGTTATCTTCGAACAATTTGGGATTCTGGCTAACTTGGGACAATGTAAAGAAAACTGGCAGAACAGTATTATAAGCATATTCTTAAGCCTAAGCCTAAGCCTAAGCCTAAGCGTAAGAATGCGCATTATCCTCAGCCTAAGCCTACGCCAAGCAAAAAAATTAGTCAAATAAGCTTACTCTATTGCCGTCCCACAGAAAACCGTTCTGCCCCCGATGTTTATATGAGCCCTAACGGCCAATCTAAGCCTAAGCCTAAGCCTTAGCTAAGCAAAAACAATAGTCTAAAACTTAAGTTTACTCTATTGCAGTCCCACAGAAAAACGTTCCGCCTCCGATCTTTACATCGGCTCTAACTCGAAACGTTAAGCATAAATCAAACTGTAAAGTTTAGTTGATCTTGAAAGTTTAGTTTAAATGCTTCTGGATGAGCTTAAGCTATTTTAAGCTTTCAGAGATTTGGCCAAAATTCACGCTACGACCGGTTCGAATTCCTATGATTACTAATAAATATGCGTTGGCTGTACGATGATGTTTATGTTATATACGTCTAAACTCAGGATTAGACCAAATATAGGCTACATCTTTAGTCAAGAAATTAGCAACAAGGTTTGTTTTAGATTTAGACTAAAGGTTGCCGATAGACAAAATGGTTTAAATCTGGGCCCGTGTACAGAACAAGCCCGTCTCAGATTCACAGCTAATCGCCAAAAATTGTGCGAAATCTAAATTTGCACGGTTGTAACCTAATTTGCCAAAATTCAAATTTCTCAAATAATGCGCTAGTTTCCCAAAATCAAAACTTCTCGGGTAATACCTCAATTTTCCAAAATCCCAATTGCCCGATAACATCTGCGATGCTTAGGAGGGTCCTATTCTGTATTTGCGGTCATGTATAGAACAGGGCCGGAACGTTTTCCTGCGCGACCGTAATAGTAGTAAGTTTAAGCTTTAGCCTATTTTTTGCTTAGGCTTAGGTTTATACGTAAGTTTAGGTATAGGTGCATTCGTACGCTTAGGCAAAGGTTTAATCGAAGGCTTAGGCTTATGCTTAGGAATATGCTTATACTACTGTTCCGGCCCTGTTCGATACATTGGCGTGTACATGGGTCCAAATATGGATTAATATTTAAATTAATTTTTAATTTGTCTTATTGCAGGGGGTGATCTATGGATACTTCACTATTCGGCGGCAGATCAAAAAGTTCATTGCTTAAACGCTACCGGTCGATCACCGGCACTATTTACTCAGCGTGCCTTGGAAAAAATGAAAATTACCCAGAAAGTGCCTATACGTCACGCTGCAACCGTAACCGTTCCAGGTATATGCCATTGTTTCAAATTTAAAATGAATTTCAAACGTTTTCTACTTTAAATATTATGGCTCACGTAAAGATCAGGCGACGCGAAACGTTTTTCTGCGGTACTGCAATAGAGTAAGCTTAAGTTTTAGACTAATTTTTTGGTTAGGTTTAGGCTTTAGGTTTTAAAACGATAAAAAATCCGCCCGTTTTTCGGTATTTAAATTTTTTAATACAATTTATAGACATATCAGTCGCTTCAATAGCGCATTGGTTTACACTGCAAAAAGTGAGTCAAATTGACTCCCTCCGCTATAGGGTCTACGGGACTACACAAATTGAGTCAAATTCGACTCTGCCAGAATCAAATTCGACTCACTTAGTCGCACGTTTGACCCTGGCGGAGTCGAATTTGCCTCAGTTTGTGTAATCCCGTAGAGCATATTTCGAAGAGTCAATTTGACTCCCATTTTTTGCAGCGTATTAGAAAAGGCTATAGGGGTATTGCATAAATTACCCGCGGAGTTAAAAACGTTTCTGCCGGAGGCTATCGTTTGTCTAACGGGGTTGAGCAATTTAGCCCCCCCTTCCTTTTCTACACGACCTAAATCACACAAACACCCGGTTCGCAAAACCATTATATATCTCGATATGTATGCATGCCTTCTACTTAGCATCAATATAACTAAGCTTGCGGGCCGATGTCAAGATCAGGGGCGGAACGTTTTTCTGCGGGACTAGAATAGAATAAGCTTAAGATTTAGACTATTTTTTGCTTGGCTTAGGCTTAGGCTTAGGCTTAGGTTAAGGAATGAACTCATTCTTACGCTTAGGCTTAGGCTTACACTTAATAGGCTTAGGCTTAGGTTAAGTAATAAACTCATTCTTACGCTTAGGCTTAGGCTTACGCTTAGGCTTAGGCTTAGGAATAAGCTTATAATACTGTTCCGCCCCTGTTCTTTACATTGGCCAGCTTGCGATAGCAACCCAACCACCGCATTTTGGTGCTGTTTTAAGGGGCAGTTGCCGGCTGGTTTGAGTATCACGACAAATTTGGTTCTGGCAAATTTTCAATGCAACAATTATTTAAACCAGCAATCGATACTGCAGAAACTGGATTTACATTAGGTAATGTTTCAAGCCTAATGTTGTATATAAAGTTTGAGTTAAATACATTTAATGTGTTGTAAACGTCTATTTGGCGGTCATAATATACATACACCCATATATGACATGTTTTTCTGTATTGTCTCCTAAATTTTGAATTTTAGGATAAAATTAAGTCCATTTTGGCAAAAATCGAACCAAATTTGAATTTGAATTGCGATATATACATATACATATACATATGTATGTATGTATGTATGTATGTATGTATGTATGTATGTATGTATGTATGTATGTATGTATACGGTGGGTCCAAGCAATTTCGTTCGCTCTCACGACAACTACCAAAATTCTTCTTCGTACCAATACCTGATTAGATTTTTAAGGTGAATGCGCGGCCAATCACTGGGCAGGATACGCCAACGATCCAAATATGAAAGATTTAATCGGAAGTGAATTTGATATACATCCGGTTCCGGCTAAATCGGTGCGTCTACCATCATTGGCCAGAGCGTACAAAGAGCTGGCATCCGGTGGTGCACACGCGTTTTATTGTGGTCGAATTGCGTACGATATTCAGCAGTTGATGATTGTAAAATTTTTGATTAATTTTTATGCATCGTTTACTTTAACTTGTGTACGCAATGTGGACAAATGTGCGGGCTATAGACAATGATTTTTCGAGTTAAAAGTACATTGCTTGTAAGCTAAGCGTTCAAAACAATACTGGAAACTTCGAAAGGTTTTAGCGCATAATTATTGCTCAATTTTTAGATAAAATATTAATTCAAAATGATAGCAGCGAAAAAGTTTCAAATTAAGAAATAAACTTTTTTCCGCAAAATAATATCTGCTACAGCTGTGATATCTGATTTCTAGCTAAGATTTGAACTCGAGAGAATGAGAGACGTTTTATAATCTCGATTTGAACAACTCGACGCTTTATAATCCGGTGCTGTTGTCTCACGTCTTGTAGGCAGCAGCGGATTCAGAAATTTTTGTCAAGGATGCGAGCTGGGCAAAAGTTATGAAACTCAATTCTTACTGTATGCTATAAATGTGCCAATTTTCTACACGGGAAAAATGTGCAAAGGGGAGAGCTTACCCCCGCACTCCTCAGCATTCGTTAGGGCTGGTAGAGATTTTGTACTGCGCAAACGCGTAATAAATTGTTAAACGTTCATTTTCGCATTATTTCGCCTTTATCAAGGTTAGCACAAGAGTGTGCCCGAGGGGAGCATTGGGGGACCATGACCCCCCGAATTTGGCTGGTTATCCTCAAATCGACTCGGTTTAAATGTAAACAATCTTGAATTGCAATTGTAGGGGCTCCCGAAATTATTCAGTGACCCCAAATATATTTTTCTGCGGACACCCCTGGGTTATCGCAATGCAGGTTACAGTAATACCCTATACAAGAATGGTCAAAAGTTTTAGGTTCCAGGGTAAAATTATGGTGAACCGATAAGACTCTTTATCCGTAACTTTTTTTGCCAGTGAGTAGCCTATTCTACGATAAGTGCAAGCTTTACAGCTAACTGCGTTGTTATTTTTTGGATTCAAATGGCCTACTCCGAGCCGAAGATTTAGCTGAGCACAGCTGTGATTGGGTAGCACCAATCTGGACTGATTACAACACAAATTTCATTGGTCAGTCGTTTCGGGTTTACGAAAATCCGTTAGCCTCACAAAGCGTCGTCACTTTAGAAGCTTTAAATATTTTACGCGAGTTGAATTTTGATTGGCTACCCGAACGGGCAAAAACAGGTATTAATTTTAAACCGTTTTGCGTCTTTTTTCATTAATACTTTGAATTTTATGAATGGAGGGTGGATTAAGCTGGCACTGCTCCAGGCAGGCCCGTAGCCAAGGGGGCACGGGGTTCAACCCCCTATTGAAAAAGGTTTCGCCGCGCCTGAACAATGTTTAACCTTGTTTTCAAGTCAACAAAAACCCTTGTATGCCTGTACTGAAAATTTTTTATGCCTTTCTAGCAAGGTCATCTGGTTACTGTTAATGATGCCAGAATCGTTAACAAGTGGAACCTATTTTTCATGAGTAGATGTAAACCAGTTTCAGCGTACCTACATCTGAGATTAAAAAATACGAAAAAATACAAAATTAATTACCGAATTCGAATAAACTTAAATTCACAGTAGCAAGAGTGATTGGTCACTTTAACAAGAGTATGCAACTGGGTACATTTTGCGTAGAACCGAATGCACTCATAGCTAGCGTTGCGTTTTTGCTTGACCCACATCATTTATTAGCGGGTACACCGTATGAATTTTTTTCATTTTTCTCATCATCAAAGCCGCTAACTGGCGTTGGTTATATTCTTCACATGTTATATTTACTGTGAGTCGTGAGAGAAAGGTCTCCCTTGGAAATGATGACGGGGGTCAGGCAAAAACGCCACGTGCGGGTGGTACATTTCGAACAATGAGATTGTAAGCAAGTGACATACTCTCGTCCATAGACTCATCGTCAAGTCTCGATAGTAGGCAACGCGTACTAGCTATGTCGCCGTAAATTAGCCTTTCAGCTAATCGTACGCTTTTCGATTATTTTCAGGGTCATCCCGGTCTCTGGCGGGTGTGTAAAAGAGTAGGCTTAGATTCCAGACTGTAATTTTTGCATAGGCTTGGGAATACACTTTTTCAGCGCTTAGACTTAGGCTTAAGAATATGCTTAGTCTACTGTTTACGACCCTAAAAGTATCATTGGCCTTTTCAGGTGACTGACAGAACCGTTTGTAATTCCTTAGATTCCAGAATGTAATTTTTGCTTAGTCTTGTGAATACAGTTCCTTTTCAACGCTCTGGCTTAGGCTTAAGAGTAATATGCTTAATCTACTGTTACGACCCTGAAAGTAACATTGGTTTTTTCAGGTAACCGAACCGCACGTCATTCAGTGTACTACAACGCTATATTGAACGCGTTGCATACGTCATTTGAAGATTACGGTAAACTGTGGAATGACGTCAATTACAGCAATGTAATAGCTCATGGTTCGAATCGGGTTCTAAACACATCATATGCAAAATTACGGGCGTCTTGTTTGAATTCAAAGTTAAGGTACCATTTTAAATTATATTTTCCACAAACTTTAAAAATTTCAAAAACGGCATATTTTAATCGGGACAGTTGCTTCAATGAACGCTCAGTGTAAGCACAAAAGCCTGTCTTAAACCTAGCTTAAGTACTGTATTGACCGAATAAGAAGGGGGTAATAAGAGGATGTCCCCATTTTGGGTCCGAATCATATAGGAGTCCGTATCCCTAATAAGAGTCCGTAAGCGGATAGTCCCTAAACGCTAATTAGAGTCCATAAATGTCTATTAACCCTAATTGCAGTACATAAATGGCTCCAGGACCAAATAATTTGAGTTCGAATTAAATTTTGAAAGTACATTCCTAAGTATAACCTTTTATTATCGCTCAAACTATTGAAACGAGACAAATATACGTTTAATTCAACGGATAGTTGCAGTACCGGATATATATCAGTAACGAAGGGCGGCGGAGCGTGGGTTAAAAATAAATAACAGTCCGTAACCGAATAACAAGGAGGGTACCCTCTGGGAAGGCCAAATAATTATCAGTCCCCCTCTTATTCGGGTCAATGCAGCATAGATATAGTTCTGATCTAGCCTCAAGTCTTAACCTAAATCTTTTGTAAAATTATGGGTAAAACTAAACGTCAACCTAAGCCTAAGCCTGAGCAAGATTATTGGTCTAAATCCGCTGAGTCAGCTCTGTCAGTCTAGGTAGGAACTAGGACATCTGACCTTTCTACTAAACAGCTCGAAAAGCGGGCCTCCGGAGCCGGGATCAAACGCATACCCTACTGCTCCTTTTGTAAACACTCAATCACTGCGCCACGCAACCCGCCTCTCCAACTGTTTCTATCGTAGGCTATATGTGTCGATCGTATGCTGCCAGCAAGCATACAACACAATGTACATTGCATTTATTGCATATGCACTAGAACAAGCTTGTCTCACATGCTTACAATCTCTATTGCTGATTCGTGGTAAAATAAAATGTACATATCCTATTGGGCCTAGATTTTTGAAAAATATAAACTTTTAAAATTTTAAATTAATCCGAAGTAAAATTATGAGTCTAATCTTCAATCTTTACTCCCTAGCAGACTCGTGAGAGAACTGGAGTCCCCTAAGAGTAATATGGGTCAGCATTGTTCTTGAACCAAAGTGGTAAAACGGGCCTGTAGTCACGGAAGGCTAAGGGGCTCAGCCCCACACCCACCCCCCTGCCAAAATTTTGGCCTCACCTATAAAATGTTCAACCTTGCTTGTAAGTCAACGAAAACCCTTGTATGCTCCTTCTGGAAAATTTTTTTAGCCCTTTCTAGCAAGGAGAGCTGGGCACTGACGGGTTTTGAATCTAAAATTTTTTAAAGATATATTCAAAACGTTCAAAAAAATTTCAATTTTCAGCCTTCAAACTCCCAGCCAGCCCAGCTCACCAGGCTCAGGAGACACGACGTATTATGCGTTATCCGATACGTCCGGCAATTTTGCTAGCGTGGTCTATTCGAACTATATGGGATTTGGCACTGGACTTAGTCCGGCAAACTGGGGATTTACCCTTCATAATCGAGGGCTCGCGTTTTGGGAAATTATGCAGGGTAAACATTTTGCAGCCGGCATACGCCCGGCTCATACTTTAATGGCAGGCATTGTTACGTCTTCGCCTGACGCTCAAAACGATGGGGTAAGCGACGATTTTGTGGCTAGTTTTGGTGTGATGGGCGCCCAAAATCAACCACAAGGCCACTTACAGGTAAGCCGTTCTCGCTACATTAACGCTTTATACGCCGTTCACATTATAACACTTACCGTTGTCACAAAAAGTGTCATAAAGTAGGGTTAACGCGTGACATATTTTGAAATTTGTCACGCGTTATTGCTGCCTTATGACACTTTTTGTCACAAGGGTTAAAATTTTATATTGTGAACGGTGCATTATGTTTAATACGCTTAGTCTTAGGTTTAGACTTAGGGTTAGACTTTAGGTACAGGAAATACGTAATGTGGAGGTCGTAGCCAGAAGAGGGGGCAGGGGCTCAACCTCCCTGGAGTGGTAGCCCTAGAGAATTACCAGCCTTGGTTGTAAGTCATCAAAAACCGTTGTATGCTCGTCTGAAAATTGGTTGGCCCACCTAGTAATGTGAACTGGCTACAGGCCTAGATTACCTGTATAAACAGCATATACAGAACAAATATTTTGCCTAAACTCTTTTCTAAACATAGACTTAATTATTTTCCTAAGTCATGGCCTAAATCTAAGTATTAGCTTAATTTTAAACGTCGGAGGAAGCGTACAAAAGGTCAGCGGTAAGCGTAATTGCACCAAAAAGCATGAAACCGAAACGGATAGTGATCAAAATATACAATCGAAAACGACAAGAGATATATTGCGGATAAAAGTTAAAAAATGTTTAATTTTTCTACTAATCCAATTGAAGTATGCAAATATTCACCAGTCTTTCTTTGAACTTATAAAAATAATAGCGCTGGCTAGAATGTGAACCAGACATCATATTTGTTGGAGGTAAAATGATTATTCGTCTGAAATACAAACAGGATTTTTTATTTTCGGAAATTAATTTTAGAATAAAATAGTTTCAAATGAGCATTAAAGTTATTAAGCAAAGGATTTTGCGTCTATGAAGCAAGCTTACACCATGGAACTACGGTCCGAGCCATAGGCCTACTTAAATCCCTTGCTTGAATTTTAGGTTCTATTAAACTTACTCGAATTCAATCAAACGCCACAGTCGGCACTGAACGAACCTCGAATTAAACTCAACTACGACTATTTGAATCGAACCGGAGTGAGTACTGATTTTGAAGTTGGAATCCCGAGCTCAATTGTTGAGCAGTTGAGTAGCTTTGGGGTCAATTTCAACTCAACACTGCCCACAGATGGGTATGACAGGGTTATATTTGGTAAAGGACATATTGTAGCCAAGGGTATGGAATTTGATCAGCCTGGCAGTGGTGGATTTCAAGGGGGGTGCGATCCACGATCTGATGGCGTTGTAGTATCTGTTTAATATGAAGGGGGGCCGCGGTAAGTTAGGTGGTAGAATTCATCGGTGGGTACTGGGTCGTGGGACAAAATTTTGAAAATTTCGTCTCGATGGGTCATGGGTCAAATGTTTGACCTCTGTGACTGATCGCTCAGCAAATTTAAGACGTGGGACTAAACATTTTTCAAGAGGGGCATAAAAGGGTTCTCGATGACTTACAAGCAAGTTTGAAAATTATCTAAGGGAGGCTAAAGTTTTGTGCACGGGGGGGCTTCGCCCGTGTACCCCCTGCACCCTTTGGCTACGGATCCACCGATCTTCTGTAGTCAGTTAACCCATAATTGAGTTTTAATAGGTTCGCGTAAATATTTTAATTTACCTTTGATGTTTTCTGTATGCAATTTTAAGCTGCTTCTAATTATACTTTATTTTTAAAATAAGGCATTTGCGGGTATTAAATTTTTCGGCATTTAAGGCATTTTCAGGGTAAAATTGGCCCATGTATAAAACAGAGGCGGAACAAAAGTCTCAGCATATTCCTAAGCCTAAGCCAAAGTCTAAGCGGAAAAGTTAGTCTAAAGCTTAATCTAAGTTTTTCAATTCTACTATCATAATTATTGCGGCCCGTGTTACTTTAAGACGCGTCCAGGTTTCTGGTGGGTCCATAAAAGAGCAGGTTTAGATTGTAGATTACATTTTTTGCTTAGGCTTATGCTTAGGCTTAGACGTAGGCTTAGGTTTAGAAACACATTTTTGCAACGCTTAGGCATAGGCTTAGGCTTAGGCGTACGCTTAGGCTCTAGCAATATGCTTAATCTGCTGTTACGCCCCTTAAAGTAACATTGGCCATTATTGCAACAAAATAAACAAAAAGGTTGCGCTACACTTTAGTGCACCGAACGTTGCCGCACGCTGCGATGCGTTGCTGACAAAAAATATTGTCAAAATCGATTCGGTGGCGTGCGGTGGCGGCTCTCGGTAAGTATAGCGCAACCTAAACTGGTGTACACAATTGTAATTAGGCCATGGTTTGTCGTTATTTGACTCCCTAAATTTTAACAAGATTTGACCAAAAAATAGCCATTAGATATGTGTATTTAAAATGGAAAAATTCACAATTTGAAAAAAATTTCGATCATTGTACAGGGATCGCACCCTGGAAGATTGAGGGGCCGATCCTGGTCTGCTTTAGCATTGGCGCGGGTTCCTGTGGACCCAAATTTTTAAACCTTAGAATGAAACGTGATCTGGAGAGCGTATCCAGGTCGTGTAGAACATTTGGCTCTACAAATCGTTCACGAATCATTGTACATTCCAATGAGTTGATTTTAACTCAGAATGAGTTAAATTCACTCAGAGGTCTTAGTTCTAAATTAGGTAAGTCAGAGCTCAGACATCTGATTTGAATGAACTCATCCTGTGTTAATTTGTCAACTCAACCGGAATTAAATCAACTCAGAGTGAGTTAATATCTACTGTTATCGACACAGAAATAACCACAAATAACTAATTCTCTCTTTGAATTGATTAATCAACTCATTGGAATTTACAGTGTAGCCGCAGTGTATATTTCTTGAAAAAATTGATACTACAAGATATTGTTTAGATATTTGAACAAATCAAAATATATAAAATAATCATTTAAGTATCCGGAAAGCATAGTTTTCCACGAAATATTCGTGCAACCGCCTATGTAGATTATCACGCATTATACAGCCGAGAAACTTCGGTCGGCAGAGAGAGGGACTGGCTGGTAGATGTTATGAAACACAATTTTTTTACTGTATGCTACATATGCTATTGGTAGCTAAAAACTGTAAGGTAGTGACTTTATCATTTTATCTCAAACAATATTCCGAGGGGAAAAACGAAAAATTTTATATGAAAGGATTGCGAAATTTCATTCAATGGACCGCAAATGTGGCCTATGTATAGAACAGGGCCGGAACAGTAGTAAGCCTAAGCCTAAGCCTAAGCGTATGGATGAGCCTATTCCTGAGCCTAAGTATAAGGGTAAGCCTAAGCCTAAGCCTAAGCGTATGGATGAGCCTATTCCTAAGCCTAAGTATAAGGGTAAGCCTAAGCCTAAGCCTAAGCCTAAGCGTATGGATGAGCCTATTCCTAAGCCTAAGTCTAAGGGTAAGCCTAAGCCTAAGCGTATGGATGAGCGTATTCCTAAGCCTAAGTCTAAGGGTAAGCCTAAGCCTAAGCAAACAAAATTAGTCTAAAGCTTAAACTGGCTCTATTATAGCCCCTCCGGAAAACGATCCGATCCTGTTCTATACATGAGCCGCAAATGTTTGCCTCTAGGTTTTTTAGACATTGTTTTTTTACGTATGTCCAAAACTGACATATAAAAAGTTTAATTTTGTGTTAAGAATGAAATCCAAGAAAATTGCGTCCAGCTTCTAGTTCGCTTCGATCGCGAGTTTTTAATTGCATTGATTTTTTACGTTCAGTTCGTATCTCGCTAAAGCAATAACGGATCAAAGATAACCGAAATCATTGTATCCCTACCGGTCTAACGCCAAACAAAAATTCTGTATTAACATTTAGGACCAGTGTAAAGAACAGGGGAGGAACAGTATTATAAGCATATTCCTAAGCCTAAGCCAAGCAAAAAATTAGTCTATAGCTTAAGCTTACTCTTTTCTAATCCCACAAAAAACCTTCCGCCCCTGATCTTGACATGGGCCAGACTTAGCATGAGAATTGCGTTTCGCAGTTCGCTCACGTAGCTTTTTTTCCTATGCTCAACAATGTTGAACTTATATCAAGAGCCGTTTAATTTACAGAAATTTTCATTTTGGCAGACTTTGACTTATTTCAGTAATATTTTAAGAAGGGGGCTGAGGGCTCGTGTACCCCACCGGTAATCGTGACAATTTTACCTTACAACTAGTCATAGCTCTTAAAAACGTCGGGGTGTATACAAAGATGGACCAATGTATTGAACATGGCCGTAACAGTAGAACAAGCATATTCCTAAGCCTAAGTCTAACCGTAAGAACGAGTTTATACCTAAGCCTAAGCGTGAGCCTAAGCCAAACAAAAAATAGCCAAAAGCTTATGCTTACTCTATTCCAGTCCCGCAGAAAACGTTCTGCTCCTTCTCTTTACATGGATTTCCGACGAGGGATAGTTAGATATATCTCTCGAAATTTCTAATAACACTCAAAAAGGCACTTTTATGCTACAGAATAATCAACAGGCTTCCAACTATGTTTCACGCTACTACGTGTGAGTATACGCGGTGTAGCTTGTGTATGTGCAGAGAGTGTAATGTTAAAGACACATACATACTCGTACACATATAGCACCAGAAGAAATTCCGATATGTGTCGCGTGGTGTAATGGATAGCGCGCTTGACTCGCGAGCGAGAGGTCCGAGCTTCGATTCCCGGCGTGGCCATAGCTTTCGGAGAACTTATAAGAGGAAAAACCAATTTCGCAGTATTTCGCGGAAAGGGGTCGTCTGACCGTGCAATTCTGACACTACGGTCACCCAAAAACTATTAGACGAGATTATATCCTTCCGAAATGAAATCGCGGTTACTACAAAGATGGCAGCAAGGATCAGTGGTCGCAGCCGCTTTTTGCCGTTGTATACGCTTCCGACCCACAGTATATTGTCCGAGAGAACTCCACCCACAGCATTTTATTAGCTGTGTGGCAAACTTACTGATTGCTGCGGAAGGTCAAACCCTGATCTGTTGAACTACGTTTTTTTTGGTTTTTCATAAACTTTTTGTTGGAGTTTTTTGTTTTTGTTTGATCCAATAAGATTTATCAGTAGGGATGTTAAGCTAACCACCAGTTGCGATCCATGGTTTAGTGCTCTTGTATTAAAGGGCCAAAGCGTAAAGCTTAAAAATTAACCTTTTGTTGTATGAATATTTTCTATTTCATCTGAGATGTAATTTCGTGCACAGATTTGACACACGGATGCCTTCAGATACGTGGCCTTTACCATCACCGCTCGCTCCACTGTAAAGGCTGCGCGCTGTAAAATAAAATACGACACAAGAACACGATCGGCTACCTGAGTAAAGCTTAATAATAAAAATACGTTTATACCAGTCGTAGTGGGACTACATTTATTGAGCGAAGCTCGAACACACGTAAGCAATTATGGTAATATGCAAATTAGTTATTAGCTAATTTTGTTTTTTTTGTTCGTTTTGTTTGTATTGCTAATTGAAATTGTTTTTACTATTCATTTATCGGTTTTAGACGTTTGTAAACAATTTACTCAGATTCCTCGCACCAAAAACTTCAGTAAAACCTAATAATTATTGAAATATTTAAAAAGTCCTAGTTTTGTCTTGTCAATTAAGCAAATATGCAAATTAGCTATTAGCTAACTATTTAATTATCGGTTTTGGATGTTTGTAAACAATTTATTCAGATTCCTCACACCCCAAAACCTTCAGTAAACCCTAATAATTATTGAAATATTTAAATAGTCCTAGTTTTTTCATGTCAATTAAGCTCATATGCAAATTAGCTATTAGCTAACTATTCAATTATCGGTTTTGGATGTTTTTAAACTATTTATTCAAATTCCTCGCACCTAAAAACCCTTTAGTGCTGAAATTATATTGCTTTTAACCTTAATAATTAGTGAAATATTGTAAAAAGTCCTAATTTAGGCTTACAAACTATGCTAATATGCAAATTATCCATTAGCTAACAACTCAATTATCAGTTTTGGAGTCTACGGAGATTTCTCGCACCCAAAAACCCTTTAATGCTAAAATTAGATTGCTTCTAACTGAAATAATTACTGAAATATTGTGGAAAGTCCTAATTTAGGCTTAATTAATTATGCAAATTAGCCTGTAGCTAATAAACGGCTTAAAATTTTAAAACCCCAATGCGAGGTTAACACCCTAGGATAATTGGCTTTCAAACAAAAAAGTTTATGAAAATCGGTTCAGCCGTTCCTGAGTGGTTGGGCGGATTTAAGAACTACATCTTGGTAAATTTTTTGAATTTTGGGTGTATTGGGGGTTTTTTTTTCTGTTTTTTTGTTTTTGGTTGTTTTTCTTTATTGCCTCCCTCGGTTTCTTTTCGGACGGACAGACGGACAGATTAGCGTAAAACCAAACAACTTAACAACATATTGCAGACAGTGGATAAAATTAACTAAGGAACCATGACATTTTCACTACCTAATCTCGCCTCACCTCCGGCTCCGGCTTCAACAAGTTTCCTTGACCTCCGGCTCCGGTTCCGGTATTTTTCACCTCCGGTTACACCCAGGTTTTTAGGAGTAAGCTCATTCTTACGCTTCGCACCTCCCATATGGTTTGAAATATTCACCGTCATGGAGGTTCGTTTCTTTGCTTATTTGTAATATCTCAATACCGGGTAGCAAATTTTCAGTTTCAGTTAATGAAAACTCTTAGGTGCGAAAAATGCATCATTATTTGACTTGTTTGAGTCAAATTTCGTGCTTTCTATGAACAAAGTTGCAAAAAAATGACAAATAAGCGATTTTATATGGTGAAAAATACGACCCGTAGCTCACCCCACTGCTAGATTTATGACCCTGACGCAATTCAACCATATGTCGGTAACTGTAAAAAAACGCTAATCAAAGTTGGTTTAATACAGGATATATGCTATATTTGCTTACATTTGATAAACATCTTTTAAACCAAACAAAGGTGTGTCCCGTTGCAAAAATGTGACTAAGGGCACCGATTGACGTAAATGCTTGTTTCATTCATAAAAATGCAAATATTTTGATAGCAAACTTTACTTTACGTGGGTCGGTGTATACAAGCTAAAGATACTCATCTTGCTTGGGGGGGCAAAACTTTATCACGAGACGCATACAGCAAGGGTTTTCGTTGACTTACAAGCATGGTTGAAAATTTTCTATTGGAGGGCAAAAAGTTTTCCAGGAGGGGCTGAGCTGCCTTCTGGCTGCGCCTTCCCATACCACTTGGATGCAGCGTTGAAAGTTGTGGAGGGACAGATGTTTCACAGAGTCCAATCTATTTTTTTTCTGCTCTCGCAGCGTTGAAAGTTTCCTCGAATTGTCAAACCAACTAATGCCTCGCTTGCGGGTTTTTAGTTTGGCCTTAAATTCGCTTGCGCGTTGAATTGAATTTGCTGCACGCGACGTTTTAAATTATCTTTTTTTGGGTTTCTGCTTGACCTGATAGGCGCTTAACCGGAAATTAGTCACGGGAGCAGTGACGGATCGAAGGATTTTTGCGTGAAGGTAGGATGCTTACATTTTGTGGCTTGAAATATTGCAATTTGAAACGCTTTTTTGGGGTTAGTTTTTTGATATTTTAAAAAATAATCAACTGCGCTAAAATTTTACAATTTCCGTTGTAATCTCATATCATATTTTTGGCCAATGTAATAAAGAACAGGGGCGGAACAGTATTATAAGCATATTCCTAAGCGTAAGCCTACGAATAAACGTTAACCTAAGCGTAAGAATGAGCATATTCCTACGCCTAAGCCTAAGCCTAAGCCAACCAAAAAAATAGTCTAAAGCTTAAGCTTACTCTATTGCAGTCCTGCCGAAAAATTTCCGCCCCTGATCTTTACATGGGCCATATTTTTTACCAATTTGGATCGAAAATGTATTTTAACTACAAGTGAACCATTTTGCATCGCGAAATATTATACTCGGTAGTTGCTGTGGGAAATACATTCTACTAGCGGATCCAGAGATGGAACGGGCAGACGGGGGGGCGTCAGAAATTTTTCCCTACTTTACGTTTTTCCCCTTTGATTCCTACGCCTAAGCTTAAGCCTAAGCCAAGCAAAAATAGTCTAAAGCTTAAGCTTACTCTATTGCAGTCCCGCCGGTTGAAAATTTTTTGTAAGAAAAATATAACTTTTCGCTCAGAAATTTTTTGTGATAAAATGGTAAGGTCCCTCCAAACATTACCATTTTTGCGTTTCATAACATTTACCAAACCCGCCTCAAAGTCAGAAAGTTTTAGCCCCGCCTCTGGATACATTTCCCGTCGACCCTCCCTCTGGATCCGCTGCTGGCCGCGAGGATTTGTGTATTTTTAAACTTTTGTCACACAGGGACTGCACCTTACTTTTGCTGACCGTGCGTGGATGACTAAGTGATCACAAGATACAGGGATTAGCAACTTTTTGCTACGATAAATTACAGCAGTAGTCAGTAAGGCGCTATCATCGCATAAATGCTTCTTGTGGGTTGAACTGAATCATTTAAAATTTTGCTAATTTCGTTCAACGACTGTTTGTTTTTTTAGAATTCATTTTAGTTTAATAAAACCAAGAGTGGATGATGCATCCTTCAACAAGAGTATACAACTGGAAATATGTTTTGTGTACAAAACTGTGACAGGAATATTTGTGTGTGCTTTCATTAAAGCTTGGATGCAATGCGTAGTAATTTTTCATTGCTTAGGTATGAAAGTTGTTCTTTGAGGTTAATGTGTGCCTGACAGCGGTTTCCGCATCTCTTCTCGTATGCCGGCTGCTTTACGCGCAACATGTACACTTTGAGATCAAAGTGAGGTTTAGCAGTGCCGACAAGTTTATGTTAAATAGAGCTGGTTGCAAGGAACTTTATAGTTTTATTGTGAGCTACGGCTGCTACAAAGGTAATGGTTGCGGTGTTACTGTGCGGAAATGCGGTTCGCGGCTCGACTATTAGATTCGCTGGCCAAGCACTTTAAATTAGTGAATTTTCAATTTTTTATTTTAACCTGAGTTATCGAAAATCTTGTTTCCCCTTTTGGCTGTTGGTACAATCTAGAGAACGCCGCGTTTCTTCTGGGCATGCTGCAGGTTTAAGCAGCTATGTAGTGTTTGGGCACTTAGTAGCAGGTATACAATTTTATTAAGTTTGCCCTTTTGTATGTTATGCGAGCATCCCAAGGATCATAGACTTAAATGATTAACAATGGGTCTCCTATATTTCTGCAATTTAGCTGCCGACTAATGACAATAGGTAAATAAGGTATCCCCTTTTTAAACTGTTAGGAGGGTCAATTCTGAGAATTAGCTAAGTTTTGAAGCAGCTCTACGTAAGCCAAAACATTTAGATTTTCGCAAAATTTGAAGATTTAAAAGATCAAATTGTTTCGAAAATTTTGATTTTGATGCCAAAACACCAGAATTCTTAGCAATTCGAGGATTTCAAAAAGCAAAATTGTTTCGAAATCTGGGAACTTAGTCGAAACAGCTAAATTATTTGAATTTTAGGGAAAATTTATGTTCAAAATTGGTAGTAAAAACCAAAAGTTTTCAGACAAAACGGTTAATTCTGCGAATTTCTACCATCACTTAAGTTGATGGTTATTCAGAGAAACTGGCTAATTTTAAGATTTCAGAATTTTGTTGGTTATGAAGAAATTCCAAAAATTCCAGCAATTAGATTCTTGGGTGTATAAAAGCGACTGGCGCTAGGTTAAAGATGGCTGTCTTTTGGAATTTTGAGTTACACGGCAGCAAAGTTCTGCTCTACCGAACCGTGATTTATTTGTGGTGTTTTTATGAGTTTAGTGCGTTATTCGAGTATTTTACGAGTCTAAGATAGAGCGGACACTTCTAGTCTAGTGTTTGTTAAGTTGCCCCATACAACGGTCCGTGTGTGAATTTTTTTACCCGCCTGGGCTAATTCAAGTAGAATTGCGCTGCGAAATAGGCGATATTTTATGAATAATTTTCTGCGGCATTTCGGCATAATTTTGGAAGTCAAACTACGAGAAGATACTTGTAGTAAGGTTTCGTATCTGCTGCGCTAATAATTAGTGGTAAATTTGTACTCTGTAAGTGAAATATTTCTATTGCCAAACCCTGCTGTTACACCAAATGGTGGCCATAAAGTTCGTACGTTTACTTTTTAACTTTGGCGTTTTGCGTCATATTAAGCATAGTGCGTTTTCTAATTTTTGTCCTGACAGACCCTAGCGGCTGTCAAGTGAAATACGCCATTTTCTACGTATAGTATAGAGAGTGATTTATTTTGGGCGTTTATGCCATGCGTATTTTTTGAAAGTTGCACACTCTTATCACCGTCTCTTAATAAAACCAATTCAATGCCAACCAGAGTGGGAAGTGGGTAACGATTTTTTACCCGACACGCGCTCTACCCGCGCAAACAAGAATTATTTATCCGCGCGTATACCCGCGCAAAAAAGATCTACCCGCGAACCTCCTTTTATCCGCGCCTGAAGTCAAACCAGTATTCTAAAGATCGCTGGTGATTCGCACTTTAATGAAGTTTCGCGATACAGCTTCAATGAATTTTACAAATGAAATTTTACTAGAAACAAAATTGGCCAATTAACTCCGCTGTATTCATTCAGCTACATTGTTGATTGGCCGATTAACGTTACTGTATTCATTCAGGTATAACATTAATAATCCAATCAACTTCGCTGTATTCATCCAGCGACTTTTTGATTGGCCGACTAACTCCGCTGTATTCATCCAGCGGCAATTTTGATTGGCCAATTCACGCTTTTCGCAGTACCCTTGCTCGAAAACAAAACAGACAGTAAACTGCTATACGCACACGTAGCAAACACCAACATTTTCTCAATTTGGAAACGCACCATTCGCTAAGACGTTTCGCCAACTGGTGATGGGTACTATACACATTTGAGAATACGAACCTTGACCCAAATCAGCCGTATAACCTGATTGCACTCTGTAGACGCTGCTGTTGTTGTTATCGTTGTTGTTTGTCAAAATTTCGTTTTAATTCCTTTTCAATTTGTGCTTTTAGCTTGAATTTTAAACCATAAACCAGCTGACGCAACCTGCGTAACTGTAATGTTGTTTCTCATCATCAAAAAATTGTCGTTGTTTACAGGCAATTGGCATAAAACTGGTAAATGTTTTGTATTTGTTACTTTCAAAGCTTAAAGTTACTGGCGAAACGGCGTGGTTGAAGGCAAGATTTTGAAAACGGGGGTAATGTTTTAAAAATGCCCAAAAACTTCTGGCACGTTTAAATCAAGAGCTATTCGTATATTCCACTGGTACACGGGATCATGGCAATCCTAACTTTGTCTTGCTTGACAATGAAAATTGATCAAATTAAAGCTTATAATGTTTGTTATCTAAATAAAACTAGACGGTATAGCGAAATTTGAAACAAAAATATTATACCTTTGGCAAAACTTGAAGCTTAAAGTATTGAAAGAATGTCCTAAAATCGCAATATGTTACAAAATTTAATAACTCAAAAAGGGTCCATGTATAGAACAGGGTCAGAAGAGTAGTGTAAGCATATTCCTAAGCCTAAGCCTAAGCGTAAGAATGAACATATTCCTAAGCCTAAGCCTAAGCGTAAGAATGAACATATTCCTAAGCCTAAGCCTAAGCGTAAGAATGAGCATATTCATAAGCCTAAGCCTAAGCTGAAGCCTTAGCGTAAGATGAACATATTTCTAAGCCTAAGCCAAGCAAAAAAATTAGTCTAAAGCTTAATCTGCCTCTATTACAGCTTCTCCGGAAAACTATCTGGCCCTGTTCTATACATGGTCCTTAAAAAGTATCGTTTCTCACAGAAAAATCATAGATTTCCATTAAATAAAGTAAATTATTTCACGCTTGTTCTGTTTTTCAAAAATAGTTTCTGCCATAAGTTATATTTGTAAGCTTAACAAATTGAAATATTCAACAAATTTTGGCAGACTGGGACGCTGGCCCGTTGGCCAAGGTGGGGTCATGATCGACTCAGACGCCTGCAAAAAATTTGCCCCCTCTAGAAAATTTTCAACCATTCTTGTAAGTCAACGAAAACCCTTGTATGCCACTCCGGATAATTTTTCGTCCCATGAAGCAAGGTGAACTGGTTACGGGTCCGGGCGGGGGAGGGCTAAAATATAAGTTTCCCAGGATGTCTGGTGTGGCGGATACACCAGTGTCTCTAGTTTCTAAATCGTAACTTTAAAATCTGTGTACAATGAGACGATAAGATGTGCTAAGCGTTGTGTTGCGCCTGCCTGAAAGTAAACAACTTCCACTGTTATTTTGTGTACGTTTGTTGCAATAACAGATTTTTATTGCTATGAATTTAGCTTAATCTTCTTCTGTTCCTATCACAATGTGGGGTAAAAAACTGTTGTGTTTATTAAATTATATTTCACCATCATTTCCTAGTGGTTTTGGCTTAATTTTAAATTTCAAATGTAGAAAAATATTGTTTTGTTGTACAAAAATATACTAAATATCAACAAGCAGCCTCTGAAAGCGGCATCGAGACGGGATACACATGACCTGTATGAATAAACCGAATTAGCAAGTGCTGTATTGTTATGGTTTACATATATGCAATTTTGTGATTCCGTCACCACTGGAACTTTGCATGGAAATAAATTTCTATTTGAATTTTCATTTTACGTTTTAGCTTACTCTTTTGCAGTCACGCAGAAAAACGGTTCGCCCCTGATGTCTTCTTGGGCCTAAATTGCAGATTGTACCATTTTAATTTAATACTAATGTTTATTGTACTCGATATTTGTTGTCCATACTGTTCACATTGCTTACTAGTTCGTGCGCTTACAACTTTAAGACTTTGGCTTAAAAAGTTACTACGTACATTGCGTTGGTGCCAAACAACTCAAACGGTACGTTAATAAGCCACTAGTGAATCCAGAAGACGGCAGGGGGCGCACGCCTCTCCGTCAGGAAATTTTTTTGTGATAAAATGGTAAGGTCCCACCTTTACAATTTTCCCCTCAGAAAATTTCGCAGATATAATAGAATACAATAAAAATTTCGTTTCATAACTTTTGCAACACCGCCACCCCCCGTCTGAAATACGCTGCAAAAATGGTGAGTCAAATTGACTGCCTCCGAAATAGGCTTTTCCTGACTACACAAATTGAGTCAAAATTCGACTCCGCCAGTGTCAAATTGAGTCGAATTTCACTCAGGCAGAGTCGAATTTTGACTCAGTTTGTGTAGGCAGGAAAAGCCTATTTCGGAGAGAGCTAATTTGACTCACCATTTTTTTGCAATGTAGGGTCAGCATAGTCCCAAACTGTGCTAATTGCTGTCTGGTAAACACATTATATTATTGAACCATTATATTGGTTTGCCAATTCAATTAGCAGAACCAAAGTTTGTGGTTATTTAACCTGTTATTTCTGGTTCCCACTGACTCAAATGTATTTTCTGCAGCGCGACGGTCTGTCTGCCAATATTTTGCGTGTATCATGCTTCGAAAGCCCGACCACAGGCAGCACCCAGGGGACACTTGTTACTTTTC
Source organism: Enoplolaimus lenunculus (assembly GCA_030248215.1). Taxonomy (NCBI): domain Eukaryota; kingdom Metazoa; phylum Nematoda; class Enoplea; order Enoplida; family Thoracostomopsidae; genus Enoplolaimus; species Enoplolaimus lenunculus. Next base: position 19,077 of record JASANG010000193.1, on the reverse strand, counting down.
AAACGGTTACTGAAATTTCCCGATTTTAGCACAGTTTAGTCTTAGGCTTAAGCTTGTAGAGATAAACTTCAAAACTGTAAAATTTTCAAATACAAAAAGTCTTTTTTGCTGGAAAAAACTGGTTATACTTTTGGTTCAATCCGGTTGACAGCTGTTTTATTGCTGACCGACACGTTTCGTTTTTGAACAAATTTACTTGGCAATTTTTGGTTTGATTTTGAATTTTTTTCTAATTTTAGAATCAATCCACTGATTATTCTGGTCAGACAAACAGCAGCCGCAGCAACAACAGCAGTACCTCAAGCCGGACATCAACCACGGACTTTGAGGATGACGAATTTCAATCGAATCCGTCCAGTTCCCAACGACCGTCCAGTGGAACCAGCAACAGATCCTGGACAACAAAGCGGATGCAAAATGAAAGGTAAGCAAGTTTCCGTTTAAGATTTAACAGGGGTGTCCAATTGAAGGTAACGCCTTCTTGACACTGAAGGACCTTTGTAATTATAGAGACAATTGAAAAAGCGACGCTGGCGAAAGATTTTATGACGTGTTCGACCTCTGCAAATGAAACAAACTGGTCAATTTACCGAAACCGGAACCGGAAAGTAAAAAATGCATTTCACCAAAAATTTCATTTAAATCTTATTTCTTGCTCTATTATTTGTGAAATAACCTTAGTCGAACATAGGTATGTATTTGATTTGTTGTATTTTACATTTTCATCATCGACTGAAGTGAAATCCACCATCAATGGCTTATATTCGATGATTGTCAAGATATATTTATACATTTCCAGTAAAATGCTTTTGTCCACATTATTCGTTACTGAGCGAGCCCTTGAGATTCCTAAGAATTAAGTTAAGAAAACGGCCAAATTATAACACCGGAATTTTTAAATCCGGTAAAAATTGCCGGAACCAGAACCGGAAGGTGAAAAAATGCCGGAACCGGAATTCCGGTTGCACCCTGGTATGTGGGGTATTCCAGCTTTAATTATAATGATTTTAGTCTGAAGCTCACAAAATACAAACTTTGTAAGGCAGTGGGACGATATCAACTTTTTCATCAAAAATTTTCTGACGCGGGCGTACATCTTTCTCTGCCCACAATGTCATGGATCCACTAGTGGTCGACACTTAAAATAACAGAATTGGAAATTTGCGCAACAAATTTACAATGATTTCCAACTAATTATAAAGCTATCGATTATTTCCCAAAAAGTTCTTTTTTACTAAAAATCAGCGCTGTTAAAATCTTTGATTGTTTTGTATTTTGTGTTTTTGCTTTCAGGCAAAATTTCAACTCGAACAAATCAAACGAAAACATTGACAACAAGTTGAACTCACAAAATTCGGTCAAAAAAGTGTACCAAACATTAACATCATCGCAGATATTCCGGTTTCCACCGAGTCCAACGCAAACAATTCATTGCGATACTGTAAGTTTGGCTTTTGGGTTTCTTTAAAGTGAAGCATCGGTTTCGATATTAAATAGACGGATTTTTTTCTCAACCGGCATTGGAGCATAAACAGTTTCGGCCAATGTAAACAACCGGAACGGAACAGTATTATAAGCATATTTCTAAACCTAAGCCTAAGCCTAAGTGTAAACTTAAGCGTAAGAATGAGCATATTCCAAAGCCTGAGCCTAAGCGTAAGCCTAAGTGTAAGAATAAGAATGAGCATATTCCGAAGCCTAAGCCTAAGCCTAAGCCTAAGCCTAAGCCTAAGCGTAAGCCTAAGCGTAAGAATAAGAATAAAAATGAGCATATTCCAAAGCCTAAGCCTAAGCCTAAGCCAAGCCAAAAAATTATTCTAAAGCTAAGCTTACTTTATTGAAGTCATACAGAAAAACGTTCCGCCCCAGATCTATACATGGACCACAGTTTCGTAGCAGCTCATGTGTAAAGTAAGACTACTATAAAGTTACCTGGTGTGCGCAAAACCTAAATTTTTGCATAAGGGCCAAAAAAGTACTATTTTGAAATTATTTTTTCTACATCAGAATACGCACAGCCCATCTCTGCGTAATCTCAAATTTGTCATTCCAAATTCAATCACGGGCTATTATACCCCAGCTACTTCAAATTCAGCTCATGAGCTTTCGTCGAAATCTCAACGCCGCCTGCGGTCGAGTGTGTCTTGCTCGAGCAGTTTTTCAACGCCGATTTCTTACAAGAGTGCCAGAACGAATACTCCTACACCGTTTGTAAACACTCCTGTAGCATCATCGTCCACTCCTGTAAGATCGGCGAATGTGATTCGGAAAACGTCTGTCAGCAAACCAGGAGGATCAGCGGTATGTTGTAAATATTTGTCTGTTTGTCAATTTTTTAATATCTATCTAGGTATACAATCAAAGCTAGAACTCCGAACATACGTATTTTGGGCATTGTCCTAGGTATTCGCTTGATTAATATTAAATTTACCATGTATGAATAAACACAAGCGCATACGAATCAATATTCCAAAGAAACAAATCAGTGTTGCAAGTATCGGCCAATGTGTAGAAGAGGGCCGTAACAGTAGTATAAGTATATTCCTAAGCCTAAGTCTAAGTGTAAGAATGAGCTAATACCTAAGCCTAAGCGTAAGCCTAAGCAAAAATATATCTAACGCGTAAGCTTACTCTTAGGCAGTCCCACAGAATAACTTTCAGCCCCTGATCTTGACATGAGTTCAGGTATTGCTACTACATTGCGTCAGTGACAGACAGAGACATTTGCATTGGGACGGCCGGATCCTGCCAGGTTCGTGCCATGGGTTTCAACCTAAAAGTGAACTTAGAACCATTTCGTAGTTGCCATCTAAATTTTTTGGCGTGATATATGATTTTGGTCACGCTTTCGTAGTCGGCTCCGAGACCAATTTCCTAGTTCTCGTTTAGGTCCTCTAAAACATTTAGCTGGCTGGGGCTTAGGTACCAGTTCATTCTTTACGCATAGGCTTGGTCTTGGGCTTAGGCTTAGGTATCAGCTCATGCTTTCGCGTACGCTTATGCTTAGGCTTAGGCTAACGAATATGCTTATCCTACTGTTCCGCGACCCTGTTCTATACATTGGCCAAAGCGAATGACTAAACGTATCCGGTTTTATTTTTTAGAATGTAACGCAATCACAGTTAAAAACGTTTCGTATCGTCATGGCTGGCGAATCGTGTGTTGGCAAAACGTCATTGGTTATGCGATTTTGTAAAGATAAATTTGAACCAAATTTCCCTTCAACCTTAGGTACGACAATTTGACTAATTACAGACCAGAGGCGCGGCGAAGATTTCATTTCTGAAACGAATTAACCACGTCTTTAAACTTTATGATAGCGAGTGGAACGAGCGAGAAATTTTTTTTTAGTTTAGTCTACAGCCTGTGAAAGTGCTTTTTTCGAGTCTCTGGAAACTTCGGTGGCTTCATATGGATTTATATATACTCCGTGGTATTGGCAATTTGAACATATTATTTGCAGCGTACGTTCTACTGGTACAATTCTTTTTTGCTGTTTGCTTCAAATTGAATTATGTTTTTGATTTTAATTAATTAATTAATTTATTTATTTACTTGGCCAATGTAACGAACAGGGGCGGAACAGTATTATATGCATATTCCGACGTCTAAGCCTGAGCGTAAGCCTAAGAATGACCATATTCCTAAGCCGAAGCCTAAGCCTAAACGTATAAGTCAAACACAAAAAATTAGTCTAAAGCTTAAGCTTACTCTTTTCTAGTCCTAAAGAAAAACGTTCCGCCCCTGATCTTTACATGGGACTATTTACTTATTTATTTATTTATTTATTTACTTATTTATTTATTTACTTATTTACTAATTTATTTATTTATTTAGGGGTTGATTTTCACACCAAACGGCTTACTGTTGATGACAAACGGATCTCGTTGCAATTTTGGGATACTGCTGGACAAGAAAAGTAAGTATTAATATTTGCTTTGTTTACCCTGTATCCGGCATTAATCGAAACTCAAACACAGATTTGTCGGTTTTAAATATTTTTTTACAATTTTTAAGCAATGCTTAGCAACGATTTCAGTATGAAACCACTTCCGCAAATTTTGTATTTTGCGCTGTATTTTACTCAAAAGCGATGCAGATGAACGTTTTGCATTGCAAAATATTTGTTTAGTACTGCACAGTTGGGGGGTATGCAAGATGGTCCTCGCACAATCCGCTCCGAATCAGTCCCAATCCATAAAATGGTTCGTTGGTTCTTGGTTGATTATATTCAACTTGTTTGCCTAAGAATAGTTCATTTGGAGCTGTTCATATGAACCGAAAACATTAAACCAAACTTTACTAATGTTATTTTTCTCCGAAGAGCAATAGGTTAAGCTTGTTTCAAACAGTAAGCCTATGCTAATAAGCTAAGTGTCAGGTTAAAGATAAATCAAAACCTAAGCCTAAGCCTAAACGTAAAAATTGTTCTACCATCCATCCTTGCTTTAGAGCTGCCAAACGGGAACATGGGTTGTCCCTAATGGGAACGTGGGACGCAACAATTTTGTCATTCCTTGGGGGTTTTAAAATTTGGGCCAATGTAAAGAACAGGGGCGGAACAGTATTATAAGCATGTTCCTAAGCCAAAGCCTAAACCTAGCCTAAGTTTAAAAATGAGCATATTTCTAGGCCTAAGCCTAAGCCTAAACCTAAGCCTTAGTGTAAGAATGAGCATATTTCTAGGCCTAAACCTAAACCTAAACCTAAACCTAAGCCTAAGCGTAAGAATGAGCATATTTCTACACCTAAGCCTAAACCGAGTACAAAATTAGCCTAAAGCTCAAGCTTACTCTATTATAATCCCACAGAAAAACGTTCCGCCCCTGATCTTTACATGGGCCTAAACTTGAAATACGAACCAGAGAAGTTTCGTCGCCGTTTTCCAGTAGTACCGTAACCTTTAGTTTTGTCTGTTTTAGATTTCGTAGCTTATGCAGATCTTATTTTCGACGAGCAGATGGTGTCATTCTGATGTATGATTGCACTTGTGAAGCCTCGTTTTTAAATGTCCGGCATTGGATTGATCTTATACGCGTAAGTGCACTGTAAATTCCAGTGAGTTGATTAATAAACTTAGTGTACGAATTGGTACTGTACACTGCACAAAATGGTGAGTCAAATTGACTCTCTCCGAAATAGGCTCTACGGGACTACACAAACTGAGTCAAAATTCGACTCCGACAGAGTCAAATTCGATTCACTGAGTCGCATGTTTGACTCTGGCGGAGTCGAATTTGACTCAGTTTGTGTAGTCCCGTAGAGCCTATTTCGGAGAGTCAATTTGACTCACCATTTTTTGCTGTGTAGTGACCCGAATAAGAGGGGACTGATATTTATTTGGCCTCTTCAGAAGGTATCCCCCTTGTTATTCGGTTACGGACTGTCATTTCTTTTTAACCCACGCTCCGCCGCTCTTCGTTACTGATATAAACCCGGTACTGACTGCATTTTTACGTTGAATTAAACGGTTGTTTGTCTTGTGTCAATAGCTTGAGCGATAATACGAGGTTATACTTAAGAATGTACTTTTAAAATTTAAGTACGCTTTAAAGTTTTGAACTCAAATTATTTGGTCCTGGAGTCATTTATGCGCTACAATTAGGGTTAATTGACAATTATGGACTCTAATTAGGGTTTAGGGACTCTATCCGGTTACGGATTTATTAGGGATACGGACTCCTATTGATTCGGATTCAAAATGGGGACCCCCTCTTACTACTCCCGCTCTTATTCAGATCAATACAGTAATCATTTCTGGTGATTTCTGAGCTAATAACAGTTCTGATTCCGGGTGAGTTGATTTGCCTCAGAATTAGTTCAATCAATACAAAATTCTGAGTTTCGAAAGACCTAATACAGACTCAGTGATTCAACTCATTCTGAAAGAAACTCAAATGACTGGAATTTACAGTGTGATATCTGTTTGTATAGGCAACTTTACGGGCGTATAAAAGACGATAGGAAATATATGACTCGTTAAATTTGTGAAGAGATCAAAAACCACATTTGACAGGCTTTAGAATAAACCAGGACAGAACCATAGACCTGCTTGCGACTCCGTGTCCGGCAGAAAATCGACCTCCAGCTCTGGCTCCGGTAGAATTTCTGGCGGACGCTCCGGAAATCTTGATAGTAAAACTATGCAAAATATTACAATATTATATTTGTTTTCTGCGGTTTCTTTCAGCTTTCGGTACAATTATGAGGAACGAATTTGCTAGATTTTGTAAAAAAATAAGCGTGAAACCAAAGGATTTAACAACACTTTGCTGATATTTGCGGAAATTAGCGGCGAAGTAAACATGTTATAATTTCACCTCACATCCGGCTTCACCTCCGGCTCTGGCAAGTTTCGTTGACCTCCGGCTACGACTCCGGCATTTTTGTTACCTCCGGCTGCACCCTGGAATCAACCTTCTCACTCCTAAGTTAAAAAATTTAAGCTATGCCACCATTTAAATAAAATAGTAACTGCAAGCCTCATCATATATATTATATATATAATATATAATATATAAATATATATAATATATATATATATATTGTACTGCTTTAAAATTTTACTGTTATAAAAATATTTTTTTCATTTTTCAGGAATATTCTCCCAAAAACATTCCGGTGATACTGTGTGGGAACAAAACTGACGCAAGACAGCAAACAGCTAATCAAGGTCGTCCTGTTATATCCTGGGAAGACGGCAAAAAATTGGCCAAGGTATATCATTTGTGTCAAAACAAACTTTAGGAACGCCAGCAGCAGAGAACCAACGCCTTTGTTAGATTTCGTTTCGTCGGCGACCACATTTTGTCAGCTCGTCTTTTGACGTTTTTAACGTAATGATTTAGTGCTAAAACTGCGTTTGGCTTCTTGTTCGCTTCGCTGTCGAAGATTCTCTTTCACCATCATTGCTCTATCGTTAATGGTTCCTTGGTTTTGGATCAATTGTGAACCCATATAAAATTGATAATCTTGCGTTCACACTTTATTCATATTCTACAATAACTTGCGTACACCAGGCAACAAAACAGAAAAAATTAATCCTGCCCACGATGCCTGTTGAAACTGTTCGATCTGCACGAGCCCTGTTCGAAGTTTTGCCCAAAGTTACGGACCACACCGGGAATCGAACCTCGGCGCTCTTGCACTCGAGTCAAAGCATGCTACCACTACACCATATGGTCGATTGCAACAACTTCTTATTTCGGTATATGTGGAAATGTGTAGCTTGTTGCTTTACATACACTTACAGTGCACATATACCGACAGTGCTTTCAATATTTGTAACCATTTTCACTGATTCGATCTGTCTTAAATTTTGTCTCGTTAATTTATGGTTTGATTATTTTAGAATTATAACGCGTTATATGGAGAAATTAGCGCAAAAGATGGAACAAACGTTGATCCGTTGATTCGTGATTTGACAAGGTAAGTAAGTAGCTTATTTTTGTTACTTTTGACAACATTTTCAACTGTGTGTAGCACCTATCACCAGTTATAATTAATAGGTTTTCAAACTAGCGAACTCTGACAGTTACGGATCGCAAACTGTGCACAGAAGTAGAGAGTGAATTTGTAAACGACTAAATTGTTTACCGGCAAAGCTTCGCATTAGGAATATGTTTATACTACTGTTACGGCCCTGTTCTATACATTGACCAACGTTTCAAACGAAACTTATGACAAATTTTGACATGTAATAAGAAAAGCGGGTCATTATAATGAAAAAATCTATGAGTTGTTTGCATTTGGTCACGTGCAAGTGTTCTGTATACTCTACAGGGTCGGAGCAGCCACCCCCATACCCCCAATTTTGGGGCCCCACCCCTAAAGGGTCCCCACCCTAACCGGTTGAGTCAAAAAACGCCTAAGTTTTGAAATCCGTCTGGCTTCTCGTTCGGTTCGCTCGCGAGTTTGGGTTCTTCACCCTGGAATTTGGGGTAAAGCACCCACCCCTACGGGCTCCGGCACTGATACTCTAATGTGTGTAGCATCTATCACCAGCTGATAATAGGTCTTGCAACGGTTCGCCCACGATAGCTTCAGTCATTTTAAATTTCTCCACTACAGTAAACCGGATTGATGTTAAATTCCGAACTGATCTTAGGAACTGTGCCCATTTTATAGGAAAATATCTCGCGGAAGTTGTTATAATTTTTTCAAATTGGGTGGGCTAATTTGGCTAAATTTGTGATTCTCTCATAGCCGAGCGAGTTTATTTGTGGTACCGGTGCCCAAAACTTCACTGTGAACAGTGCATTAAAATATTCAAAAAAAATTAAGCAACGTCATAATTCCAATGACTTAATTGATTGATTCAGACGGAAAGTTAGTTATTTCTGAGTTAATAACAGTAAACTTTAACTCAAGTTATTTCCGAGTTAATAATAGTAAACTTTATCTCACCGTGAGTAAAGTTGATTCTCACTCTGTGTTGAGTTGATTCCATGAAAGTTGGTTATTTTAGTCAGAATAAAGTTGAATCAACTCAGAATTATGAGTTCTGATAGTCCTAACTCAGATTGAGTAATTCAAACTCATTTCTGAGTTAAAATCAACTCACTGGAATTTTCGGTGCCAATTTACACTTTAGGGCACTAATTCAAGCGAATAATTCAACTCAACAGTTAAACTCAACCAATGGATTCAGTCCAACGAATGTTGAAACGCAATCACGGATTTCATGTTGCACGAGCTGATGATATTTGAGTTGCAGTTTCAAAATACGTGAAAAATTGATTTTATTAGATAAATGTTCTGTATACTTACTATATTGCAAATATTTATAAGTAGAAACCCACTAAAGGTGTTCTAAACCTATAATACCTTATTATCCCCACATGCAAGAAGTATTATTAGTTGCAAATGTTACCTGGCATATCCTGAAAAGGGGTTTGCCTGAGAGAGGTTCATTGGTCGACCCCCTATCTTATTTTGATATTTTTGTCCAGGACTTATAAACTGTGAATTTCAAAAAATATTTCCTGTTCCAGCCCGATGTGTAAGTGGGTAAAGATTTTTTAGCTGTGCTATGCTTATTCGCATAAATTTTATTTTTTACTCGCGGGTATACTTGCGCAAAACTTTTTTACCCGTTACCCGCCTTTACCCGCGCAAAATTCTTTCACCGTTACGCGCATCTACTTGCACTTATTTTTTCTTCTGCGTTCAATACAATTGTGTATTTATTTTACAACGCTCTGATGTTGCTCAATACTTAGGTTTCACTCATACGGTAAAAACAGTATAAATATTATAGTTTTTCTACGTTATCTGGTTGCAAGTTTCTTTTGAAACTTTTTGCTGGGTAAACATTACCAAATTTTTACTTGCACTTTGAAACTGTTCACCCACGGGTATACCCGCGTCAAAATATTTTTTACCCGTCCCACGTTTACCCGAGGGTTTGCTTCACAGTTTTATACGTACGGCAAGGATGGATATGCGGGTGTAGCAAGCAATTGAAGTTTACAATTTTAAACTTAATTTAAATATCTTACAGTTTTATTAGTTCATGTCAAGTTTAAAACTGTCTCAAGCTTTCCGCTTGTTTCGTTCGTGAATTCTTCAAAACTCATTGCTTACTGTAACTGTTCGTTGTCTAAATGTCTCTTAATTAAAAATGATTGCTTGTCATTTTCAACCATGAGTTTCGTGAGCCGTTCGATATATATGCACTCCGCCAGAGTCAAATTCGACTCACTAACTCGCACGTCTGACATACAGGCGGAGTCAAATTACACTCAGTTCGTGTAGTCCCGTACAGCCTATTGCGGAGGGAGTCAATTTGACTCACCATTTTTTGCAGTATATATATATATATATATATATATATATATATATATATATATATATATATATATATATATATATATATATATATAAAGATATTCCCACTTGCGCGCTACGAAACATGTTTACGTGTCAGTTTTCAATCAACTATGCAACTCCAACGCTAATTTTTTCAAAAGTTAAATTTGAACGAAACATTCAAATCTCGACTGGACAGATTTTGTGTCGCTCAGTACAGAAACCAGCGATTATTATTCAAAGATTCAACGCGATTTGTACAGATGAAGAACAGAATTTTTCGTATTATTAAATTTTTTCGATGCAGTAAAAACTTTTCTATCTTTGGGGGGCGAAGATGCGTTGTAGGGCAACGAGAAGACCCCTCGTTCTTCCGGTCGTATTTGTGGACCAGCAATCATTGCGTTTAACTCAATCTGTTTTTGAACGGTGGTTGTTTCTAACTCGATTCGTTTCAACTACAGTTCGAATAGTTTGTGAGTAAAAAATTTCGTTGGTGAAGTTGATGTATTTTTTGCGTATTTTTTGCTTGGTTTAATAGTTTGAAGCGAAATTTAACTAAAGTTTGTAAAAAATGTTACAGACGTTACGACAAGTTTGGTGGTTGAAAATGTGGGTTGACAATTATCAATAGGCTGTACCAAAATGTCAAAATTGGCGCCAAGAAATCAGAATTGGCGCCAAAAAATAAATTAAAATTGGCGCCAAGAAATTAGAATTGGCGCCAAAAACTAAACTAAAATTAGCGCCAAAGAGTCAAAGTTGGCGCAAAAAAACCAGAATTGGCGCCCAGCCCATAAATCAGAATTGGTTCAAAAAATTAGAATTACTTATGGCTGGATTGACATAAAGTCGTTTGAAGTGTTGTTGGTTAATTTGATTTTAACGGTAAATAAAGCTTAAACAAGGCGTTTTTCAAGCCATAAATGTCAGTCATGCGCAGCCAAGTGGCCGCGTGAGTTAAGCAAACAATTTTTCAAGTTATACTTGTGAGCAATTGTTGAAGTCACTGTAAATTCTAGTGAGTTGATATTAACTAGAATTCTAAATTGACTTAACTCATTCTAAGCTAATTAATCAACTCACCCGGAATTAAATAAGCTCAGAGTGAGTTAACATTTAGTGCTATTAATTCAGAAATGACCAAAAATAACTAATTCTATCTCTGAGTTGATTAATCAACTCACGGAAATTTACAGGGTACATACATGTATTATTTCAAAATGTTAGCGAGCTTCAGTGCCGGATATCCATGACAGGGTCCGTGCCTAAGATTCATTCTATGAAATATTAATAATATTTTAAGAGGTTACTGTAAGCCGAAAAAATTACGCCGAAATTTTCATTTTCTAGAAAAATGTTTTGCAAATTTTCACATAATCTGCGTCGCCAGAACTTTTAGTTCAGTGACGGCTGGTTCAGTTCTGATGAAATATAAAAAGATTGAACGAAAAAACTGCTTAAATTAAAAAAATTATTTTCAAATTCCAGTTTTCCAAAAAGTTTCCACTGTTATTGAAAATGTGGCAAGCGAAATATTTGGTAGAATTTGAGTGTAATTTTGCAAAAAAACTAGTATTAAATATAAAGTTATAACTGTTTCAACATATAACTTTTAAACGAATGTTAGAAAATATTAATGTTTGTTTGCAAATATAATAGTTTGTGTGAATATGGTTGAAACTAATAACAATTGAAATATTACTCATCACGATAATGCCGAATGACGAACTGAGAACCCGTTTCAATTGGCAATATTAGCACGAGTTTAACTAACCAAATAAGTAAATAAATTAATAAACAAATAAATAAGTAAATGAATCAATAAATAGACAATAAATGAATAAATCAAAAAATAAATAAACAAACTAATAAATATATAAATAAATAAATAAATTAAATAAATAAGCAAATTAATTATATAATTATTAAATAGATAAATAAATAAATAAATAAATAAATATGTTTTTGGCTCATTATCGAATAAATATCCTAACTACCGGAAAAAGCCTACGCCTAAACCTAAACGGTACCAGGGTCAGACATTTTTACCTTCCGCATAGCATTTCCAGTGTGGAAATATTCAATTTCCAACTGCGCAACGCAAAATGTGACACAAGTAAATTGGTTCGGATTTGGAAGTGTCTACTTATCGCTACGGTTTTGGACCCTTTTCATTGTGGTTAATATCAGTTTACTATAATGTTGTTTTGAAAATATTTCAATTTACCACTGCGTTCTTTTTCAAAAATAGTAGTGGTAAATTGAAATTGTGAACTTTGAAAAAATTCATTTCAATTTTTTATACTGTTTTAAAAAAGGATCAATTAACCATTTGAAAAGTTTTGAAAAAGTAAATTTACTGATGCCCCTGTTTTTGAAAACTAAGATTTCGGACTATAACCTAAGTACTTCAGTATATAATTCATGCGTAGTATATTTTCCAAAGCAATATATTTCAACTATTGCATACTCTTATAAACGATTTTGTTCCAATCTGTGACCAATGCAAAGAACAGGGGCTGAACAGTATTATAAGCGTATTCCTAAGTGTAAGCCTAAACCTAAGCCTAAGTGTAAGAATGAGCATATTCCTAAGCCTAAGCCTAAGCCTAAGCCTAAGGGTAAAAATGAGCATATTCCTAAGCCTAAGCCTAAACCTAAGCCTAAGCCTAAGCGTAAAAATGAGCATATTCCTAAGCCTAAAGCCTAAGCCTAAGCCATGCAAAAAATTAGTCTAAAGTCTAAGCTTACTCTATTTTAGTCCCACAGAAAAACGTTCCGCCCCTGACCTTAACCCGGGCCCAATCCGTTAAGGGGTGTAGCACTCGCCTCCCCTTTTCGGCTTCACCATTGCATATACCCATGACATCAGCTTCCGTTGAAACAAGTTGAGAATAATTCATGAACTTTTTGAATGAAAAATTTGTCATTTTTAAACAGTCGGTCAACTTAAACTTTGACATTGAACGGTGACATTTTAATATCGTAAGAGTATATTTTTGAGGTAAAAATAAATAAATAAATAAAACTCTTATTATATGAAACATTTTTGACTTTTAATAAATGAAGAAAATTTACGAGTTCGAGTTGAGAAATGTGTAGGTAACTTTTCGAAACGGAACCGGCGGGTTAAATTGTATGAAATTGTCGAAGAGGGGAGACTCTTGTGTTTTACAAGCTGAACTCATTAATAAACCCCCCCTCGACAAAAATCACAAATGGGGGTTCACTTGAGATCCCCCTTAGCGACAATCTTGACTTGAATTTTAATGAAAATTGAGGAAAAAAGTTTACTTTTTCAATCTGTCATCGAGATTTTGATTTGTCAGTTAATAAATCGTTTTTTGGTGATTTCAAAATGGTACATTTTTATTCATTCGTTGAAAATTTAATTTCTTTAAATACACTTTTTTATTTTAAACTTTTTTTCGTCAATAAAATGAGATTTTTTGACATTTTACTCGGACAAAAAATGGTCAAATTTCGAATGGGGATTGCTAAAATGCGAAAAAAAACGCCTAAAATAATGCTTTTTAGGTTAAAATTTGGCAAATTTTTTAATGTTAAGCGAAAGTAACGCGATTGGCTTGTAACAGAATTTGTGTGAGGGGGTTCCTTAATCCAACCTCCCTTCCTCGGTACATTTGTGAACCAACGTTTAACGGCCGTTTAGTCACTGTTTTCTGTTGAACTTGAAAATATAAATTTTTTCAATTCTAATTGTTTTCATATGTTTGTTTTTGTTATTTTATGCCTTTATATTTTTATTACTATTTTTGATTATTTTTTATGCGTTAAATCATTTCGAATTTAGTCTGCTTCGAATGACGGTACTACTTCACGACTCTTTATGTGACAATGGCTCGCAGGGACCATGTATAGAACAGGGCCGGAACAGTAGTATATGCACATTCCTAAGCTTAAGCCTAAGCCTTAGCCTAAGCGTATGGATGAGCCTATTCCTAAGCCTAAGCCTAAGCCTAAGCATAAGCATAGCGTAAGAATGAGCATATTCCTAAGCCTAAGCCCAAGCCTAAGCTTAAATATAAGCATATGGATGAGCCTATTCCTAAGCCTATTCCTAAGCCTAAGCCTAAGCAAAAAAATTAGTCTAAAGCTTAACCTGATTCTATTATAGCACCTCCGGAAAACGATCCGGCCCTGTTTTATACATGGACCGCTCGCGGCATAATTGGCGGGTCGTGGCAAATATGACAACGATTAGATTTTATAGGTCTGAAAACCACGGAATACGAAAGTCGGCACGCCAAACCACTGTTTTAGGATAATTACTAATTAGCGTAGAAGGCCAATTAGCCTGGGCCCATTCGGTATTTTTAAAATAGCAATCTGACATTAGGTTAAACTGCAATTAAAGTGATTGGCTAAAAGATTCGACCGACCGAGTCAGAAGTACTAGCGACAACCAATCAGCGTAGTCTCTATTTTATAGTTAATCCGGGATATTCGCCAAATTACAATTTGGCCTGGGCTAAATAGCTATTTGCTCAAAATAGTAAGTTGACCGAAAGCACTTCGCAATTGGCCTGAATAGCAGTCTAGTCTGATCTACGATAACAACTCTCAAACTGGCAATAGGTGCTACATACATTTGAGAATAATTGGAAAACACCTCCAGCTATTGTCAATGCCGGTGCAGGTTAGGGTGGCCATCCTAAATTCCGCTGCGGGGGCCCCTTGCGATGATCAAAATATATTTCAAATTTTTTGCCCAAAATGTTACTAGGGTGGGTGCCCCTTTTTTGGGTGACGGCTCCTACACTGCAAAAAATGATGAGTCAAATTGACTCTCTCCGAAATAGGCTTTTCCTGACTACACAAACTGAGTCAAAATCCGACTCCGCCAGAGTCAAATTCGACTCACTGAGCAATTCATTGAATCGAATTTAACTCTGGCGGAGTCGAGTTTTGACTCAATTTTTGTAGTAAGGAAAAGCCTATTTCGGAGAGAGTCAATTTGACTCACCATTTTTTGCAGTGTATTAGTGGTGTGGGATCCAAATGAGGGGGTTTGGGGGGGGGGGGTGGTTGCTTGGGGCCCTCGCTACTTACGTTTATTTTTAGAACATGCTTTAATAAAAGTGATTCATCGTAAAAATGTTACTTATCAACAGTGTATTTGAACTAGTCAAACTTACTTCACTCACAACTATTTTACTGCTGCTGTTATCCCAACAGGTACAGTTGCATTTAAAGTTTTCTATTCAACTTGGGGCCTATGCATCAGTCAGGGGTAAAAGCGTTTTTTCCGTGGGGTTTTAAATATTGGCTCGTCCCACGAACTCTTGCAGGATGGCATAGGTCACGCTATACTTGTTCTTTAGCGCCGTTCGACACCGTTCGTCCATTGCCCATTACCGTGTGGTATCGTATGCCAGCACTGTGTGTACAATACCGCACGGTGACGGACGGCAATAGACTGATAATTTCAGCTACGCACGGCAACGGACGATGTAGCAATGGAATGGGGCTCGTGGTATTAATATTGCCACTGTAAGGTTGGCGCTATACTTTTGATGACTTCCGGCGCCTTCCATCAACGTCAGCCGTCTGGTCCGTCACCCTCCGCCACCGTGCGGTGTCGTACGCGAATTACCCACGTACGATGCCTGTATGTTGACGGACGGTGAGGGACGGGCGCCGAACGGTGACGGACGGCGCCTCACAAGTATAATGCCGCCCTTATACTTACAGAACGATTCGTTGTAGTAGTGAACGGTGCTTTAAACTAAACTCAAACCTTCCAACTGTACTTATTTGAATTAAATTTATAATCTCTAAAAGGTTAAACTAACTTGAGTTAAGATTAAGCTAATCCAGTAGTATTAAACTAAGTGTCGGGAATAACTGAACTAACAGGTTGATTTACTCTTAGGCTAATTTAAAATCTGACGTACTTTTAGTTTCAGCTAAGCTAAGTGAACTCTTAGGTACACATATTTTCTGAGCGGGATTTGACACTTAATCCAAAGATAAAAGTTTACTTAAACTCGCGTTAAACTTAAATTACGTTAGTTTAAAGAAAAACTTAAAATTATAGTTACGTTAGGCCGTCCAGCCATTTCAGTTCTACTTAACCTAATATTGAAGCTTAGTTAAGCTATAATTTAGGTTTAAGTTTTTAGACAATATTTATAGATATATACAGACATACATATTTTAGATATGTACGAGCGCAATGCGTGTTTCTCGTTACAAATTTACCAACAACGTAAATTACCGTCAACATATTCTGGCTCAACTTTTGAACCAGGAACATTCCAGTCGGTCGGAACCTTCAAAGAACAATACCCAGTCAAGTAAACACCACTGGTCCCCTCACACCACCGGAGAAGCAGATACAAGTTTAGGGGAGAGGCAAAAATACAGTTTACCCCCTCCGAACAATAATTACGCCAGTCGACCTCACATGTTCGTGTTTAGACCACATAAACCTGGCTCAGACCATAGCGACAGCAATGGGTCTAATCAAGTTTGGGGTCAAGCACAAATAGGAGACCACCAACGAAAATCTCACGTATTTATCCGACCTGCGAGAAATGGGGGTCACCGATCCCGTGACGGATCCAGGGGCAGCAGGACTGAATCACGTGAAATTGACATGAATCGAATTTTGAGGATTGCGAAATTTTTTGGACTCGAAGACGTTGTTATGATGGGTCCGCAGTTCAAACGAGTTGTTGACAATTTTCGATCGGGAAACATTATGGAAACACTACTGCCTGGAGGTGGGATTTTCCCACGCTCTGAAGAACGTTCTCACGGTGGCGGCAGTTCCCACGGTGGTGTCGGCGAAAAACGTACGTTGCCTCCAGGCGGTCTGATATGGATTGGAACAGGGTCAACTGGAGGCAACAATGAAAACAATCACGGAAAAGAGACGACTGAAGAAAGTGAAGAGCAACAAGAAAAAATTGACAAGGGGAAAATCGCAGTGAAAACAGTCGACGTCGAAGAAAACGAGGAACCAGCAAACACGACAAAGTCACCGCAAAGTACAACCGAAACAACAACGACAGAATACTACGAAGGGCCAGAACTCGACTGGGATTGGGAAAGATTTTCAAACGAAACCGACAAAAACGACGACAACAGTGACCCTTACGACATAATTTGCTTAATCTTAGATGTTAGAAAATTTTCACACCCCCTACACTCGTAAAGCCACATATCTTTACACAAGATACAATGCCGAAATGAAATCCTAGCTACGCCTCTGCTTTGTGTTCATTTATTTAACTCTTTCGTTTTTCGATTCACCACTGTTTATCGTCATGATCTTCATCAAATTCGTAATTATTCCACTCATAATTGTCCAAGTCTATTTCCTCAAGACTCCAATCGATTTCTTTATTTTTGCCACGATTAACATTTTCTTTGTCGGCGACCTCCTTTGATTGGCCGCTTTGGTCTTCACTGTTGTCGTCGTTTTTGTCGGTTTCGTTTGAAAATATTTCCCAATCCCAGTCGATTTCTGGCCATTCGTAGTATTCTGTCGTTGTTGTTTCGGTTGTACTTTGCGGTGACTTTGTCGTGTTTGCTGGTTCCTCGTTTTCTTCGACGTCGACTGTTTTCACTGCGATTTTCCCCTTGTCAATTTTTTCTTGTTGCTCTTCACTTTCTTCAGTCGTCTCTTTTCCGTGATTGTTTTCATTGTTGCCTCCAGTTGACCCTGTTCCAATCCATATCAGACCGCCTGGAGGCAACGTACGTTTTTCGCCGACACCACCGTGGGAACTGCCGCCACCGTGAGAACGTTCTTCAGAGCGTGGGAAAATCCCACCTCCAGGCAGTAGTGTTTCCATAATGTTTCCCGATCGAAAATTGTCAACAACTCGTTTGAACTGCGGACCCATCATAACAACGTCTTCGAGTCCAAAAAATTTCGCAATCCTCAAAATTCGATTCATGTCAATTTCACGTGATTCAGTCCTGCTGCCCCTGGATCCGTCACGGGATCGGTGACCCCCATTTCTCGCAGGTCGGATAAATACGTGAGATTTTCGTTGGTGGTCTCCTATTTGTGCTTGACCCCAAACTTGATTAGACCCATTGCTGTCGCTATGGTCTGAGCCAGGTTTATGTGGTCTAAACACGAACATGTGAGGTCGACTGGCGTAATTATTGTTCGGAGGGGGTAAACTGTATTTTTGCCTCTCCCCTAAACTTGTATCTGCTTCTCCGGTGGTGTGAGGTGACCAGTGGTGTTTACTTGACTGGGTATTGTTCTTTGAAGGTTCCGACCGACTGGATTGTTCCTGGTTCAAAAGTTGAGCCAGAATATGTTGACGGTAATTTGCGTTGTTGGTAAATTTGTAACGAGAAACACGCATTGCGCTCGTACATATCTAAAATATGTATGTCTGTATATATCTATAAATATTGTCTAAAAACTTAAACCTAAATTATAGCTTAACTAAGCTTCTATATTAGGTGAAGTAAAACTGAAATGGTTGGACGGACTAACGTAACTATAATTTTAAGTTTTTCTTTAAACTAACGCAATTTAAGTTTAACGCGAGTTTAAGTAAACTTTTATCTTTGGATTAAGTGACAAATCCCGCTCAGAAATTATGTGTATCTAAGAGTTCACTTAGCTTAGCTGAAACTAAAAGTACGTCAGATTTTAAATTAGCCTAAGAGTAAATCAACCTGTTAGTTCAGTTATTCCCGACACTTAGTTTAAAACTACTGGATTAGCTTAATCTTAACTCAAGTTAGTTTAACCTTTTAGAGATTATAAATTTAATTCAAATAAGTACAGTTGGAAGGTTTGAGTTTAGTTTAAAGCACCGTTCACTACTACAACGAATCGTCCTGTAAGTATAAGGGCGGCATTATACTTGTGAGGCGCCGTCCGTCACCGTTCGGCGCCCGTCCCTCACCGTCCGTCAACATACAGGCATCGTACGTGGGTAATTCGCGTACGACACCGCACGGTGGCGGAGGGTGACGGACCAGACGGCTGACGTTGATGGAAGGCGCCGGAAGTCATCAAAAGTATAGCGCCAACCTTACAGTGGCAATATTAATACCACGAGCCCCATTCCATTGCTACATCGTCCGTTGCCGTGCGTAGCTGAAATTATCAGTCTGTATTCCGTCCGTCACCGTGCGGTATTGTACACACAGTGCTGGCATACGATACCACACGGTAATGGGCAATGACGAACGGTGTCGAACGGCGCTAAAGAACAAGTATAGCGTGACCTATGCCATCCTGCAAGAGTTCGTGGGACGAGC